>VZRO01005933.1:502441-588437 GCA_013397915.1 Daphoenositta chrysoptera
CTGGGCCGCGGGAGATGCGCTGCCCGTGCCCCCGGGGCTGCTCCTGCGCTGCCCGGGAGCTGTTCGCCTCTTTGTGTCTCCGCCGCGTTTTGCTTTCTCCTCGCTGTTTTCCTCTTTTCCCCCACTGTTTGTTTTATTTTGGTTTTTACGTTCCTGCACCCGTTCCGCCCTTGCCATGCAGCCAGGCATCAGCACAGCCGGGCGCTGCAGCGCTTTGGGGCCTACACGCAATGATTAATTTCAACTTCTCCCAACTTTCCTCTCCCGGTGTTTGTGCGGGATGAGAAAAGATGAGTCGGTGGGCAAATGTCAGAGGGAACGTGCACGTTTTTTCCTCCCCGTTTCCCTCTGCCTGGGGTGCTCATGCGAGCCAGAGCCAGGGGAGGCTGCTGAGATTGCTCCTGCTCTCACAAGGAAACGCTCAAGCACGGATCATATTGTCTCTCTGTGCTTCTGGAGTGGTGCCTGCTTCTCAGTTGTCACTTTAGATGGTTGAATGACCCTGTTTTTCTCTGTAGTGGGAGTAGTACGCTTAAACATTCAATTAGTGTTGTGCAGATCAAGCAGCGAAGTTACGTAGTTTAATTATGTTGCGTTTAATTAGCAGAGGAAAAATCAATGCTGTTTTGTGTATTTCATTGTGAGGAAGAGCTGGGCTGATTCCTTCTGGGCAAGGCAGGGCAGCAGCCCGAGCAGGGATGTGCGGAGCATCCAGGACAGCAGCCAGCGCTGCGGGAAGCATCCCCAAGGTTTCCGAGGAACGAAGTTGTGGTTTGGATCATCCCACCCTGGCGTGCTCCGTGTGCGAGCGCCTTCCCCTCGGTGCTGCGGGCTCTGGAGCGGCCCCGGGGATGGGCAGCCTGGCAGCCGGCTCCTCCGCGCAGCACCTGGGCACGCTTCCAGCTGAGTTCCTGTCCAAGTGTGCCCCGCGTCAGGGACAAATGGTGCTCCAGAAATACCGCAGGTAGCTTTGCTCCGGGATCCTGCTGCGCTTTTCCCCGCTCGTCCCTTACTCCAGCGAGCAAGGAAGGTGTTAGCAGAGTACACGGACCTCGGGCCAGCTCTGGAGTAATTGCCACTTGTTTATGCTAGAGGTGAATTTGGCTTGGGATTTAGTAACTGTAGACAGTAATTACAGACGTATAAATAAGTGATCACGTTTTGTTTATTTGCGTGCAGTAAATAACCCTGGGAGAATAGTAAATAGAGCTCCACACCAGAGAGGCAGTGTGAGGAGTTCAAGCACGGGAAGATGACTCTGGAGACACACACCAACTCAGCACGGTTCCATAAACAATAGAACAGAGAGGCCAAGAAATACCATATAAACATAAATACCATATAAAATGCCATATAAAATACCATATAATAGCAATAAAATACCCTATAAAAATCATACCCTGCAAGTCCTAGAGACCAGACACACCGAGCTCCCGCTGAAGAACTCAAGGAAGGTGCAGGATCCATCCCCAGGTCGGTGCAGTTGGAAGATGCAGTGGGGAAAAGCCTTGATTCAGAGACATTTGTTCTAGTGAAAGTCTATCACAGTGATGATGTGCTGAACCAGGGAAACTGTAAATCTGGGAATCTGTCCTCTTTCAACTGCTTGTACTTTCGTTTCTTTAGGAGGGATATTTAAAAAAAAATCCAGTCCAAATATAAATGGGAGGTGGAGAGACGGGGAAGGAAGGCTGGGAGCCAGCTGTTCCAGAGCAGGACTGTCTCCATCGCTGTTTCTGAGTGTTTGAACTTCTGATTGACACAAACAGTTTGGTTAACAGCGTCACCAGATAAACACAGCCTGTGATACCACAGCCATTCGGGGGTAATGTTTGTCAAAACGTGTACAGTAGCAGAACAAAGGATACAGACTCATGAAACAAATGTTGTGAGGTCCAAGGTCTGTGCATTTGTGTACGTTTGAATTTCTTTTTTCTTACGGGGACAGAAATTCATGCATTATGTTATAATAAAATAGACTAGTGCCTGGTCACAAGCCACGGTGACAAACTTTGGTTTGACTCGTGTCTGTCTAGACAGGCTGCTGGAAAAAATGTGTTACCCCTTACAGGGTTAGACCCCCAGAGACCCTCGTACATCTGCTGCCTGGCTCCTTAACTGGAACACCTTGTTGGCACTCAATAAAAAACAATAATAAATGATTGGAGATAACAGCTTCCATCCTGTCCATGAAGGAAGAGCAGACAAGGCTCCCTCTGGAGCCTCTCAGTGCTGCTGTTTAATCAACAGAAGGGTCACTGTAGAGCAATTCAGAGCTCTGCTTTGGAGTGAAGGGCAGCCATCTGGTAATGTAGAATAGGATGGTACATTTGGGGTTTGCTAGTGTTAGAGCCCCTGTTTTGTTAGGCTCCAGCCAGGAGACTTCCAGACACTTTTCCAAAGCAGAACCCTCCTTGGCTTGAAGAGAAGAAATGGCCATTGGCTTCTCTTTACTCCAGAACTGTGACTCTTTGTCTTTACTTTCAGAAAATATTTGCTCTCCCCCTTTTGATGTGAAATCCAAAATAGGGATGCCAAGAAAGAGCAGAGAAGGTCACAGATTCTGCTTGGGTTTCCTGTTACCATGGCGATGCATGAATTCCTGTTTTTATTTACCTGATGGATTATGTGCTTCAGGGAATTGAGCTACTCTGCATCATTCAGGGAGGGTAAGGGAGGAATTAGACACCATCATCTCTAAACCAAAAGCTTGTCATGAAACAAGTCCATTCAAAAACGCCCTTTTATTAAAACTAAAGAACATATGGGTGCCATATTTTGAAGGTTTGTTCTACTTGGTGTTTTCACTCTTCGTCTTGTAATTTCTTTCAGGGTTTTCATATCCCTTGTGAACTTGCTTTTCCAACAGCTGCCTGCTAAAGGTTGTTTGAGAGAACTGTTTCAAGTGTTAGCTACCTGGAGTGCAGGCAGTCATCCCATCTTAGTAGGATTTTAATGTTTATCTGGACTTCATCATGCCAATTTACGTGATTCTGAATTGTTCATCTGCGAATATTTTTGTACTAATGTGAAGTTTCCCGGGGATTTTGTTTTTGCAGAGGGTATATTTTGATCTGTCATCATGTCTTGGATCATTTTATGGAAATTAGCCTGTCTCCTTTATATACCTGTACAGTTTTATGCAGTTTCTCTTTGTCATGCTTAGGTGAGTTACTAGGCAGGACTCTCTCAGTTCTGTTGTGCATTCCCATCTCTACCATGTTCCTCAATATAAGTGAGGGCTTTCAGGTTAGAAAATTTTGCAGTTGACTAATTTAACTGCTTCTCTGCTGGCAAGTAAGTAAGCAAAGTAAGAGTTACCTGCAAATCTGAAAATCAGATCTTTCAAAAAACTTGCCTTTCAACCCCACAGGCAGTTCAGTTCCAATTCTTCCCTAGTCAGGCTTTTAGCACCTACTGTTTGCTCCTGTGTGCTGCTCCCATAGTGACATCCCACCTGTGTTTTACTGCAGCTTGTTTAAACAGCATCAACCATTCAGGCCAGTTTTGTGTAGAGGCAAAATACAGGTACAAGATGATCTCTGCTTAGTGTTTTTTTCCTACAAATCAGTGGAAAGAGCAGAATTTGGCATATTCTGTAAGCCATTGGAGGTTGACAGGTGGTGTGGTCCGAAATGCAGCCTGTGGGATAACTGCTGCAAGGTTGAGATGGTCTTAGCAGTTGTAAGAAGGAAGTGGGCAAGGAGTGGAGAAAGAAGACAGCTGAAGGCTACTGGAATGTGAAGCAGCTGGGTTGTGCCTTAGTCAGTGAAAATCAGAAACTGGAAACAATTGCTAAATTTATTTTCAGTGTAAGCAATCATTTTCCTTGAACCACAGTGACTAAATATATCTCTTGGTTGTGATTTTTATGTGGTGGTAGCTCACTGGCTCTTGCTAACCTCCTGGCAGGCAGAAAGAGGAGTGGAAGTTCACTGTCAGTCAAGATCCTAAAACAAATATCCCTCATTTAGATCTCTTGCTTCGGTTGCAGGGCTTTGCTTGCTACAGTGTATTGCCTTGAGTGGAAGGAATCTGGGTGTTTGTTTCTAGGGAAGGGAGTCACTCTGTAGCTCCTCTTTCAGGTTTCCTTGGGGTTTTGTTCATATTTTTGGAAGTTTTTAGTTGCAGTTGATGCTTCAGATGATTCTAGTAACTCTGTTGTAGGTGCAGATAGACTCTGATGCCAAAGGTGCGGGTCTTTTTTTAAAATGAAATATACATTAAGACCTTATTTATTCCGAAGTTGAAAGCCTGAGGGTCGAATTGGCAAAACGAGCTTTGCTGTTGAGTTACAAATCCTTTGGAAGGAGAGCACTCCAACCAGAATCTTAACAGGATTTGAACTGCAGGTGGAGGAACACGAAGAGTTAACTTTCTAGACTTCATTTTAAAGAAGCTAGAGAGATGTTGTACCTTCCTTGGCAGAGGTACTTGATGGTTAATCAGGTTTAATTCAATCACTCAGTCATTTAAGTGTATTATGGGTAGCTCTCACTTGAGCTAGTGGGAGCTGGAATTGTTTGTTACTGTAGCACCCAGTTTGGAAGATCCCTTGTACCCCAGCAAGGGTAAGATGATAAAGAACATCTTCTGTCTTTGTGCCAGATAAAACACCAGAAATTATGTTGTATATTAAAAATAACAAATTACATGTCAGAACTACAGGTAGGGTGATTTAATAGCCTCCTTCCTCTCCCCCTCCTCACCACACCCATCATTTTGCATAGTTTGAATACATGTAGTGGATATAACTTGTTCAGTTTTTCAAAGCATATAATCACAACATTTTTCTGCTGGAACTCGAGATTTGGGTTCTTTTTGTAGTTTGGGAAGCTCTTGTCCTCTGTGTACTGTTGCTTAGCATGAAATGAATCCTTCCAGCTTGTATTCTTCCTGTAGAGATTTACATTATCTGGAGAAAAATCCTATGCATGGAGAGGGGTCCTTCAGCTTCTCAGATTTGTGACAGAACAGGCTTTTCTCTCTGAAAAGAATTGAAAATTTATTATGCTGTAAGTGCCTGAATAGTTGGGAAATTCTGCTTTGGAGTTACATCTTTCCTTTTTCTTTATTAGCATATGACTATGGGATTCAGCCAGTGTCATGGAAGGACTGTTTAAATCACATAGCTATTGCAAGGATTTTAGCTTTGTTATTTGTAATTCTTTTCTGAATAACTGAAGTTTGGCTTGCATGATCTACAGTTGAGAAATATTGTAGAACATCATGGGATGGGGGGCTGGTAAAGGAGAGCAGGGTGTGATTCTCAGGGCTTGAAATCAGAGGAAAAGGGAGAACAGGTTGAAGGAAAACTAGATTTATTATCTTTACTAGTTTGAATTCACAGCCCCAGAACTCCAAGGTGTATAGAAAGGTGGCCAGAGAAGGAAAAAAGGGGCATCACATATTGATGGAATGGCTGGAAAGACCAGAAAATAAATGAGAGGATGCCCAACCCACCGGTGATGGAAGAGGAGGGAGCAGGGGGCTGAGTTGCGTGCGAGGAGAGCAGAGAGGAAAAGACAAAGACTGATGGCAAAGGGGGAAATCAGGCAGGGAGGACGTTCCCCACGGCTTTCATGGGAGTCTGTTCCAAGGCAAAGAGACAGAAGATGAATTTCAGCAATCCGGAAAAGCTGCAGGAATCCTGCAGGTTGGGACGTGCTGCCAAAGGAATGTTCTGCAGTTGTGCTGTTCACGTTACTGCAGCCTGACAAATTACAACTTTATTCCCTGACCCACAGCATCCACTCTTAAAAATACATTTCCAATCTCTTCTTAAGGTGTCTGACACTGGCACTGACAGAGCAAGCAATTTCATCTGTGTGAGAGAGAAATGATGTCCTCACGTGTTCTGTGAAGCAGCCTGAGAAGGCTGATGGATCACATTATTGATCTGCTTTTATTTGGGTTGCATATTTCAGTGAAAGCTCTCCAGCTTTGAAATAGTCTCCTCGTGTTAAATCTCTTTGCTGTTTGACCTGCTGCCATAGCTCACCTTCTCTGGAGTTTGTAAGATAATGTTTCCTTGTGAGAGCAAGGGAGAAGTGATAGGAAGAAGATGGTCTATATCAGAGTGTTCACTCGGTGTTGTGGGAGGTACAATATTCACAGTATTTGGGAGGACTGGTTCTCCTGCACTTGCTTTCTGTTGTATCATATTTAGGAAAGTATCTAAAAGATTTGAGAATTGACAAGAGCTATATTCTAAATAATTTTTTTGTTTCCATTTTATAACCACTCTGAGGGTTGAATGAGCATGGGTGGCACTGAAGAAGAGGTTTCTTAATTACACAACTGAGGCTTTTTGAATTGAAAAAATGCGTGTTTTGCATTATCTTACTTTACCTGGGTGACGTTTTCTGCTGCTTTGGGTAGAGTTTTTCTGGTACCATGAAGATCCTGTGCATTTTGTGATGTAAGTTAACATCCTGGCGTGGCCATCAGTGCCTCTGAGGAAATCCTAATCCATTATTCTGCCCAGGGAGAGAGGTTAAAGCTTGCTTGCACTCTCATGCTCTCATTCTTTCTCTCTGAAGGCTTCATGGGGGGATGCCCTTTGTTGAGTACTTAACATATTCACTGAACCAGTCCCATTTATATTCTAAACAAGATCTTTAATTTCATCCCTGACGTGTACAAAATCTTGGGGTTTGAAAGAAAATTCAAGAGAATTTTCTTTTTTAGGCTTCTGGAAAGAAAGGAAAAAAAATCAGTGGAGGTTAAAATCAAAGAATTGTTACTCACAGCGGGTAAGGTTGGAGGAAGCAGATACTGCAGCTTGGTTGGTTGATTAAACCTTGATAGAATTTTACCAGGAGACTGAATATATAGTTCTGCATCCGTTCAGCTGTAGTTTGCAGGGAGTCTTGAATAATTAAAATGGGAACCAAACCAAGTGTGTTCCCAATATCCAGCATGCACTGCTTTATCCCTTACCTTTTGATGGGTTTGTTTGGGTTCTGTCTGCCAATCTGTCCTGTCTGTGCTGCCCAAGAGGTGCTAAAGTAGCCTCAGGAATTAATTCCATATTTAGAAAGTTTCCTTTACCAACCAAACGTCACAAAGGGCACCCAGGGAGATCAATATTGCAGTTCTGGTTGTAGAGTACATTCCAATCAATTCTGGAGAGCAGAGCTCAGTGAATCCATCTGACAATGGGTTCAGTCAGCAGGACAATACTGTTTAAACACAGTTTTTCTTGGGTGTTTTATGATCCTTTCAGTTGTGCTCTAACTATATTAACTTTGTCAATTTGAGCATTTTGCCTTTTTTTCCTCCTTTTTAACGCTTAATGCAGCCTTGCATTTCACAGTTGAGAGTGATGTGTGCTGCAACTTTCATATGTAAGAAAATGAAATATCCCTCTTTGGGTATATGTTTTCCATATCAATTTTTTTTTAAGTCTACATTTTCTACTTTTCTTAGTAGAAGAAGATTTAAACTGAATTACATACAAGAGTAATAAGTTTGAGGAACTAGGGAATTCTGCCAAAAGGTTTAGTTAGAACTCATCTATGAATTTACAGGGATTTACAGAAAATGTAGAGCACTGGTTTGTGCAGGAGGTTGTTTGTCTGTATGAATATCCTTGAAAGGTCACATGAAATCAGATGTTAAGGCTGATGCCAGATTTTTGACGGAGCATGGTAAGAGCAGTGCAGGGGTTGAGTTTAACTTTTACTGCTTGGAATTGCTTCTCTAGGGCTGCTGTGTGGGAAGAATTTGCAGTACCCAAAAACATTGTGCATCTGAAAGTCACGTGACTCTAAAAAAACCCCATAATCTTGTATCTTTATGAGCAATACCTAGAACATAACTGATAGAAACATAGGTGGGGAGTTTCTCTGTTTTCAGCTTAGTTTTTCTGGTATTTTCTGTGTGCAGCTGTTTGCTCTTTGTCACTGGAATCAGTGGCAGTTCTGTCCCCTGCTCTGGGATGTTGTTTTGCAGGAGAAACACTTTGGAACATTGTAGAACCACCCTGTTAAAATGATGGAGTGAATTTAAGGAATGGTATTTAAAGTACATGAGCTGGCACTCTCAGCTCCGGTCAGTTTTGTGATATTCAGGTGCATAAAATCCCTTTAAAGAAGAACCACTGAGTCTTCATGCATAACTTGGCACATCTCTCAGAGATAAGTTTGCTCCTTGTCTGCACCTCTCTTCTTTAATCTGTAACATCCTTACACAAGGCAGTCATGATAGCTCATCCATCCTCTCTTGGAACTCTTGGACTTACTGACCAATTTCTGTCAAACTTTGCAGAGGAAGGGATATTAAAATTTATTTAAATTTCTGCACGTTTTCTGAAGAAGGCTGAGGAGATCAGAGAGGCTGCAAATAGGGCCTTCATTATGGCAAAATTGAAAATATAGCTGTCCCATGTTTGTAGCCGTTTGGCAAATGTAACTTGTGTATGGTCTGGGATGGGGAATGCCAAGGAAAAGCAAAATCTTTGAAGAAAAAAGCAAATACCTGTGTTTTGGAGACAGTTCAGAGGAGCCAGTCGGGGGCAGTGAAGGGTGGGTTGCCAATAAAAGCCTGGTAAAAACTGCAGGGCAAAGAAACACTTAAAAACCATGCCAAGAGAGAATTTGGTTCTTGTTACTCTCTGTGCCTATTTCCAGGTAGGCTTTAAACAAAGATGGTTTTGTTCCTGTCTCAGGTGAGAGCACTTGTATTAATTCCCTAAATATTCATTGGCAGCTCTTACTCTTAGATTTTATCCTGAAATACAACCTGGTTCATTAGAGCTCAGATGTGAGGTGTGTGTTTTTCACTGTAACACTCGGAGGGCTCCCTGGAGACATCAGGTGCACCACAAGTGATACCCTGGAGAATTTCCCTGAGCTTCCATTTGGCTGGCATTTGGTGAGTGCCAGGCTCCAAGGGATCCAAACCCTCCCTTGCCCTGGGCAGAGGAATTTATCTATGAGTCCTGAGGGTCTTTTGGCAACAAGATGTGTAAGAGTGTTAGTAGCAATGAAGAGGATGTTGCAAGATTGTTGATTGTCATTGTTTTGATATTTCTCAAGTTCTATAAGGACTTGGGACTGGTTCAAATAATAGTGCCTAAGGTTAGAGCCATTGGTCATCCACTCTTGGAGGTCCACTGGTAATGTCACCAAAAAATTCCCCCATCAGCTGTGGGCACGTGGGATTCTGAAATCATTCCCAGCGTGCATGAGCTGTTAACGTGGCTGTGGATCAGGATCCTGACCCAAGCCTGCAAAACACCCTTCTCAGCCGTGGTTCCACTCCAGTGCTGTGCCTTGTCCTGTGAGAAGGCTCAGATTTTTCACTGAAAGAGAAGTCAGGCCTTGGAATCAGTTGCCCAGAGGAGTGGTGGAGTCGCTGTCTCTGGAAGTGTTCAAGAGATGTCTGGATGTGGCTCCTGGGAATATGGTTTTGGGGTGATTTTGCTTGACAGGTGGACCAGATAATTTTGAAGGTCTGTTCCAGCCTTGATGCTTCTGTGGTTCTGAGAGCTAACAGGCTGTAAGTTTTATTATTACTGTTAATTTGTTTTTACCATTTAATTCTTTTCAGATGAGATAATTCACATCTAAAAGCTTTGGCAACATAGTATACTAAGTTTCAAATATTATCATAATGGGAAAGAGTCATGCTAGAAATATTAGTATCCAGTTGTGTACATTTAATGAAATTGTTATTCAAAGCTTTTATGTCCAAAACAGTAACACTGGTTTGTGTTGATGCTGCACACTCTGGTCTTAACCTTTGGGATGATAACAAAGCACAAAAACTGGCTCCTCCTGCAATCCTTTGCCCTTGAAGGAGTCATTTAGTTAAATTCCTTAATATTTTTGCAGCTGTGGTTGTGGTTTATTAACTGATGCTGCCTTGAAGAACAGCCTGTGTCTGCAGCAAAGTTTTCATTACTCATCTGTCAATACTTGCAGAGTAAAACAAATGGGTCTGAGTAGAGGTTTCTGCTCTTCAGTCTAAATAGTTTCTTTCCCTCCATCCCTGCTATTCTACCCAAGGAGAGGGTAGAGAATAGTTCTGATGCAGTGCATAGCTGTGCTTTATGGGATAGAAAGGTCTGGCCTGCTTTGTCTGTCAGGATTATTTTAAGCTATGATGTTTAGAATTTATTAAATGAACTAGAGGGAATTAAAAACATCTCTTTTCCCCAAAATATTCTCACTTCTACAGCTGTGAAATGCCTTTTATCCTGATTCATAGCAGCTGAATAATCTCCAGAATTTCTCTTTTGCGGTTGGTAAAATATGATTTTGGGCCAGTTTAACAATTTGCTTGTCAGGAGAAATCCGGGTGAGTTTGCTTTGGGTTTGTTGGTTTTGGTTTTGTTTTAACATAGTCCTCAAAATTGAAAATCAGATAACCCAAAACTATTACGTTGCTGTGTTTACTGATGCAAACTACAAGTTCTGCAGTAATTGCCTTGGCCTCTGGGTGAAATGCAGGAGGCAGCTTATCTGCCTGGCTTTTCATGGGCTTTTTTTTTGCATGATAATTGCAGATGAGGAGCACATCATATTTGGAAGGCCCTACAGAATGGGGATGTCACCTCTGGGAGGTGATGGACACGAATTTCGTGCTGGTGAGTGGAAGGAACTGGAGGAACTGCCGTGATTGAGCAGTGGATAGATAGAAAATGCTCTGGTGTCCCAGGGCAGAGCTGCAGCTCAAGGATGAGCTATAATAAGTAGGGGAGAAGCACTTGGAGAACGCAGGGGTTTGACTCACTTGACCACATGCTTCTCTTGAGTTTCACACTTGACTGTGACACATATGAACAGAATAGCAGCCAGGCTAGCGAGCAAGTGTGCTCAGAGCCAGAGGTCTGTGCTGACCTCTCTGTGCCTGTGGTTTTTTGGGGAAATACCGGAGTCCTTGCCTCCTTTTCTTGTTGTGCAGTTGTGTTTTGCTTACTTTTATTGTACTTCAGAAAACCGGGGCGGTGTAAAACCTCACACAGCAGTTCCTTGGGCATGGAGATGTGAAGAGCTAAGGTCCAGCCCAGTAAAGGTGACACATAACTGCAGCCTTGCTTTGTGCCTCTGTACCTATGTTGGCTGGTTAATTGGGGCCAGTTTCCCTAGCACATGGAGCTGCCATCAGCTGCATTTTAAAGTCTGTCCAGTGGGAGACTGCTCTGAGAGTGGAAGGAACCAAAACCTCTGCCAGACCTAGCTGCAAGCGTGAGGACCTCGTTTGGGGATAAAAACTGATTAGTGGATAATTCCCCCAGAACGAATAATCTCTGCCTTAAAAGATGAGTTGCAGATGGTTTTGGATGAGAGAGGGAGAGAGATCAGGTTTAAAATGTCATTCTTTCAGTAACCTGAATCTCCTGACCTTATGTGACACTGCAGAGATGATTTCAGGAGGAGAGGCTGGCTGGGGGTGTGTGGCCAGTGCTTCCTGCCTTGGTCTGACCCTGAGCCCCAGTGCTATATTTACCTGGAAGTTTGAGAGGTCTCTCACTCCACAAGGTCAAGGAAAACTTCCAAAATACTGGGAAGAGCCATTTGTAACTCGCCAAGTGAGGATTAGTATCTGACATGACTTCTTGAACTATTTTCAGATTGGTTACACGTCTGCTGATCTTTCACCTTTGCAAAGGTAACAGTACTTGTGTGTTTGCCTGTCCTTGACTGGAAAGCCTGCAGAAAACAAAACTGAAACCTAAAACCAGGTTAAGGACTATTATGAGCAAACTGTGTCAATAAAGGCCATCATTTTGTGCAGCTTTTCAAATTACTCCAACAAGACTCTCTTTACAAATGCTTTTGTATTTTTTCTGTTGACTCATCCATCTCAATACTCACAGTAACATTTCAGTACTGTCTTATAAAGCCTGTGATTGAAACAAGGCTGTTCTTGGGCTGGTTCATCAACAGATGCAATTAATACAATGATGTTTGTTTTGACACCCTGGCTCACTGGCAGCATTGTAATCAGCATTGCTACGCGAGGAGATCGCTGTGGTTGAGGACTCAGTGTACAGGCAGATCACTCAATATTTGTATTCAGCTTAAAGTCAACACTGAAGGAGTTTCAGACCTCTCCTAAGCTGGCAAACAGCCTCACTGGTGCTACCAGCGATGTTAACAAAAGGGCAAATCATAATCTGCAGCACTTCTAATTTATTTACAGTCTTATAAAACGCTGGGTTTTCATTCTCTTAGAGAGCACCAGAAGTATAAAAGGAAAGCTCAGAGGGATTTTCTCCTTGTGCAAGTTGGGGAAGGTGGTGAAGGAAATACGATTTGGACTCAGATATTTATTCTTTCAGTAGAACAATGTCAGTCCCAGACCAGTGCTTCTCAGATGTGTTTTACCCTGGGAACTTGTATAAAACGTCTTCCTTTTCAGCTGTTTCATTTTTAGCTGTATAGAGGGTGTAACCATTGTTTAAGGGAGTGTCGGTGGCATGGAGCCAGTTGATATCTAAACCCTATCATGAATTGTTTTAAAGAGAGTATGATTTTCTGTACTGAGACACATTGATTACTATTTTTCAGGGCAGGAAGTACCTGCTGACTCCAGCAGTTGCCAGAGCAGCTGTTCCTTGTGAGTAAGCCATAGAAGAAATCTTGTGAAAGCCTTAATATCACTAGGAAGCAGCACGAGCTTAAATGATCAGTACCAAAGTCTAGTTAAACTGTATGAAGGACTTCTTTCATATTTTCACTTGCTTGGAATTTTATATTGGGGAAAAAAATTCTGGTTCTTAGGGTATCAAAGTCTGTAGGATAGTTTACAGAGAGGTATTTAACTTCAGGCTAGTTAATATTTGTTAAGGCTTGTCTGGACACTCCCCAGACTCTTGCTCCAGGGTACAAATTTAATTGATTTATTCCATGTTGAGTTAATGCAGCAGTTTCTGTCTCTGCAAGTAGGCATCTCTGCTGGCTGCACGGCTTTGAGCATTTTCTGGCATTGTAGCACCCTGTTACCTACCCTGGGTTTCTACCAGGACCTGTGTTAGGCAGGGTACACACACTGGAAATGCAGTCAACTCCCTGTCTTGAGCTTCCTAATGAGCAAGCTGGGACTTTTTTTGTTATATTCTCTCTGTTTTTAATCACAGAGCTGACTTCTGATGAGATTATATATAGATTTCCATAGCTTTCCGCCAAAAGATTTGTTTTGAATTAATGAACATTTTTGTGAATTTCTGTAGCTGACATTTTCTGGAAAAATAAATTATTTTGGTCCAGACCCCTGTGATCAGTGCCAGGTGAGAGCAGCAGGCTCCAGCGGGCTCATCCAGGGTCTGAGAACCTGTAGCAGCACTGCTGACCTTTGGCTCACGGAAAAAACAAAGAGCAAGGAGAACAGAGCTCCAGATGTGAACCTGTCTGGAAGCTGGGTGTGCAGAGATAAGCTGCTGATGGGAAACACCCTGGCACCTACAGCTTCTGCATTATCCAGGTGAACCCAGTGTCACAGCTCAGCTTCTGAGGTACCTCCACCACAACTTCAGTCACTCCCTTCGCTCTCCGTTTGAGCTCTGGGTTTGAATTGCTTTTCATCTTGTATTGTCCCGTGTTGTCGTTGAAACCAGGATACGATTTCTTCTCTGTCAGCTCTCCCTGCCCCTTGTTTCTCTTAGTTTGCAGTTTTTTGGATGGGAACACTCACGTTGCTTGTAGTGCATCCTCTGTGTCACGAGGTTTTGACTCTGCAGCATTGTCCTGGAGATGCACAGGGATGTCCCAGTGAGCAGTGGTACATGTGTCACAGCAGAAGAACATCCTTGCACATCCTGCCCAAGCAGCAGAGCTGCTCTTGCTGCTGGATGTGATTCTGGGGTCATGGCTCATGAGAGTGGTAACAATGGGAAGTGTGGGATGTTCTGGCTTATTCTGAGATCAAGATTTCATTTCCCTTGCAATAATTTCGTGAATCAGAAAGGAAAATGTGTAATGCTTAGTGTTCACCTAGAGCTTTACATTTTTAGAGCATTGTGCAAACATTTTTTCTGTACTTCTGACTCCATGATGGGTGGTGATGGAAAGTGCTGTGTGTAGTGAGGTAAGGTCAGTGAGTCCAACTTCTGCCCTTCTTTCATTCCCTGCTGTGGTTTTTCTTGGTACTGTGGTCAGATGATCTCTCCTTCTCCATGAGCTTCTGTGGGCTTTCCAGTCATCACTGGAGCTGTGCAGCCTGCGGGTGGGTTGTTGGTTCATGCTTTTAGGGATGTCAGGAGGCAGTGAGAGTGGCAGATGTGGTGCTGTGTAGTGGTGACATCTCTCCCCGAGGGAAGGCCCAGGTGATGCGTGCACAGATCATGCCACCTAGAGGAATGCAGCTGGCAAGGCTGCAGCCACGCTTTGCTGCCAAAATTTCAGTGGTCGTGCCAGTGACTGTGTCAAGACCTTCTCCAAGCCGTGCCCTGTGTGGCCTCACCTCATGGTCCATCATGAAGTCAAGTGTGAGAAGGTTCCTTCACAGGCAGCTCTCCATCAACTCAACAGACATTTCTCAGCTTTTTACATGAGACTGCTTTTCCTGATTTAGCCTCCTAAATGTTGATCCTCATCTTTCCCAATGGCTCAAGGACCTGAAATTAAGTTGTGGATCTCACCTCGTATTCTCCAGGAATTAGGGTGAGGAATCTAGTGCAAGGTGTGATTCGATGGGATAACATTCTCCAAGCTCTGTGCTTTTTCTGGCTTGTATGTTGCAATTTCTTTTGTGGGAGACTGTTAAATTTCCCAGAAGATTATCCTAATTTCCAGAGTCTCAAAGTCTGAATTGTAATTAAGCACTTAATTTGATGAGGGCTTTTAGATGTCTTGCTAGTCTACTGGCAGCTTGGGGAAATACTTCCATTTTCCTCCCAGCTTCCCTTGCATAGGTTCAAGCTCAGAAAGCTGGGATATATTTAGAACTGGCAGAATTGCCAGCCAGGCTTCAGAAAATTGCTCCAAATCTCTGCTTTCTGGGTAGGTTAAAGCCAAATTCAAAAGAAGCCTGGCTTTTCTGAAGAAGCTGGGGTGATGACAATTTATCAGTAACAAATGGGCAGTGGGGAATTTCAATAATACGTTTTATTGCTTGCAATTGCATTGAGTTCCCTATTGCCACAAATGACAGTAATCAGGACATCCAACAGGGAAGCAATTACTTTATTTCTTGATTATCCAGACAGTCAGCGAGTTGTGTTACGAGATAAGCACATGGTTTGACCAGAGGGTGTCACCTCTTCCGGAATGAAATTTCTTTTTGACCCACTTTAGTCTAATATGTGGAACAGTAAGGTCAAGACCAATGACTTGGGCTCATGGGATTTAATACACAGACAATAATCACTGAGTAGAGTCTTTTTCTTTTGTGCTATTTGAGGTTAGGGCTTCTAGATGAGGTTTGTATCTTCTGCTAAAGTTTCTCTCTACTGTTTAAGTAAAACATCCTTTCTCCCCCCTCTCTCCTGTGCTTCAGCTTTTATGCTTAAAATCTCTGGAACCATCTTGAAAACTTTATTCTGCTGTGCCTTTGAATTGATGCCCATGTATTTTCATCAAGACATTAGGATGGCCTTCCCATTTCCTTCTATTCTCAGTTTAAATTTTCCTGTTACGGGAATACTAAAAAAAATAAAAAATAAAAAACTGAGTTACAGTTAGTCATATGTTAAAATAACCAGACTGAAGGCAGCAGGAAGAGCATCCTCTCGGTGTCAGTGGCTGAGGTCGTGTCCCTGCCCATGGTTGCAATGAGATCTTTAAGGTCCCTTCCAACCCAAAGCATTCCATGTTGGCTGTGGATGGATCTCTTGCCTGTACTGACCACTGGTGCATCCAACAGCCCCGTTCTGTGTCTCTCTCTTCACATGTCCCCCTTTTTGCTGATAACTTTCTGGCCTCCAGGCTACTGACAGCTGTTGTCCACTTGCTGCTAATTAAGAAAGCAGCATGAGCGATGGGAATGTGGATTGGAGAGATTGAACTCCCCTCTCCACAGCAAAGCGTTTCAGCCTGATTAAAGAGAGTCTGACTGAGGACTGAGCGGCCTCTTTTTCCCTCTGTCTCTCTGCAATAGCCTGGTTGCTATCAGAACTCCCAGGTCAGGTGTTCTCTGTGCCTCTGGATCTCAAAAATCCCATAACAATGAGCAGCGTCACAACAGATTTGCCATTCAAAAGATGGGCACATGTGAAATCTGAGCCACTATAAAGCCCCATCTTTAGCATGCAAAGCGTTGTGTGTGTGTCTGTGCTCTTACTCAGAAATTCAAATGTAGGTTCTTGTTTTTTAAATAAAATGACGCATACTGTATTGAAAATTTAGAACTAGCTACAGGAATCAAGATCATTATGAATTAACAGCACTTTGGTGGATGGACCAATGATTTCAAAGATTTTCTTTCTTTGTTTAAGGATTTTTCCTTGTTTGCTTTGTTTCCTTGTTTTGGTTTTCCTTGTTTTGCATCAAGTCCCAGTGGGTGACCTTTTGTGTGATACAGTAATGCTGTGATTTTTATGATCCAGCAAGAGAATGGGCTCGAACTCTGAAATCCCCTTTCCGGGCTGTGCCTCTGTGGAGATAAAATGATTGACTGAGGTTAATATAATACAAGATTGTTATGTTAATACACAACCAGAAGGTGTGAATTCGAGTAAGAGTGGTGGTAATTTGGCAGAAGAAGCCTCCTCCTGCAACGCTGATGCTCACTGGAGCTGTTTACCCCCAGGAATATTATGACTCTCTGTATTTCAGATTAGACCTCCAAAATTCAATCTCAATTCTTATCAGTGATAAGTGGGCTCTGTACAGCCCTGCATAGCCCCTGGCATGCTTTCAAATCCATGTCATTTGCTCTTTTTTCTGGAATTTAATTTCTCTTCTTCCTCATGATTTTTCTTATGTTTGGCTGTTACCTTTTACCCTGGAGTTGGACAGTTTTTGATGTTTTTTGGAGGTTCTCTTTAAAAGCACCATGTATACATAGATATAAAATATTTATTTAAATAAATAAAGAAATCACTGCCAGACATGGCTCCTTAGGTGTGTGAAAATCCTTTAATAAACCATGTCTACCACAGTGTAATTGAACAGTAGGAACATGTCTAGGGAGAGGAGGATGTGTGTTTGATTGTACTTACTGGTGTTCACCTTGTTACGCCCATGATCACTTTGTGAAAGGAGCCTTGGAGCATCTGATTTCAGCTTTTGTAATAAAGAGGTGTCTTACATTTGTTTGAAGTTGAACAAGAGCTGCTTTACCAGTGTTATCCTATATCCAATAAACACAATATTAAAATAGTAGGAAATGCAAAGTGTGGTGTGCTTTTAATGAGCTGAACTAGGCAGACTCTTTGGGACCTGGATGATCCAGGGTGTGAAAGTGCCATAATCTCCTTGGGCAGCTTTTTGTTTTCACATGAAGAGAGCAGATGCTGACACGGTGCAAATAGGAGAGAAATCCTATCAGTAGATTGGCCCCGAGTCCCCAAGCTGTAGTCTGTAAATACAGTGATTTATGGGTATTAGAGATGAAAACAGTGTTTCTTTTCTTCCTCCAAGCAAAATATTATTTCCAAATAGATTGTCTCATTATTGGACTCTGGTTTGGCTAGTAATTTTATAAAATAAACTTAGTAGCCTTAATGTTAGAAAATTAATGGGTTGATTTCTCTACTGCTGAGGCTCCAAATCCCTGTCTGTCTTGCTGTGGGAGGTAATTAAGAATATGAGGGAGCGGTTTCTTGGTTTGAAATATTAAAAATGACTGTAAGCATTCGTACTGTTACATCTGGAGAGCTTGTTAGGGATGCTGAGGTTGGTTCTGCTGGGTCATTTGCTGTGAGGATTGGTCACTTCTTTCACAGTAACCTGCTTATTGCTTGGACAGCCTTGCCAAACTCTTTACTGTGTGCTGCATGTGACTGACAACGTGTTTCAAGCCCATTATAGGAATATTTTGTGGCTTCAGGATCACAGTTATTCTGTTTGTCCTTTAAAGCCACTCCTGGTGGCTTGAGGAGTTGAGCTGCCATCACCCAGGTAGGTCATCTGCATTCTTGCATCTGTTCTGGGTGAGATTTTCATGTGACTGATGGTGTCACCTGCTCTGAATCCCCACTGCATCAATCTGTGCCATGAACTTCTGGCTTGTAAAAGGAAAAACCATCACATGGTCATTTTGGAGGCACGGAGATGGCAGTTTTGTCATTTAAGGGGCAAAAGAAACATTCTGCAAATTTCTTGTGTGCAAACCAGCTGCCTGTTTGGTGCTAGGTCAGGCTTTGTTTAGACTGTTGATCAAATGTAAGCCTAGAGCTTTGCTGCTGGGCCTGGAGCTGGCTTTCCCTACCCTGAGTTCCTGAATGACAAAATATTTGAATGGAGCTGGCACTTCTTTGTTGCGTTGTTTTGCAAATGCAGACCCAATTCTTAACAGGAGAGCAGAAAACAGGGATTTCTGCTTTGCAGTGGAAAATGTTGGAGTTATGTTGTCCTGATTCCTTAGAATAACACAGGAGTATCCTTTAAATTAAAAAATGACAGTTCATACAAGACAAATCTCTTCCTTTGAGGTTTGTTATCTACTTCTGTTCAACAAAGCTTGACTTTGAGAAACAACTTCCCATATATATATGAGAACTATCTCTAAATATTGCCCTTTTGCCTTCTAATTAGCTATATCCATTCTGCAAGTGGACAGTCGTATTCCAAAGTAAAACTGTAGGCAGTTCATTGGGAATAATAAGTGTGAGTTTCCAACTTTCACCTTGATTTGAGCTAACTTTCCAGGATGGAGAAGCCCTCTCACTACAAAGTCTGAGCTACAGGGTTCTTGTGGTTTTGAATGTTGCCTGTTTTATCATGATAAATTCTGGTGTGTTATAGTTTGAAGCGATTTCCCTAAAAGCAGATTTGTACAATTGCCAGAAAACCAGCTCATCTCTTCACCTGCTCTGTTTTCTGCCAACAAATAGCAAATTAACTTGACTGTACTTGAAGTATTTTATATATATTCTAATTTTTTTTTTTCTAAGTGATTTGAATCCCTGTTGAAAGTATCTTATGTCAGGGGCATCTTTCAAAGTTCCCATATGGGTTCAGTTTCATAATTATGATTGTGACTGCTATATATAGTGTTGGTTTTTTTATCAAATAGCAGAAATCAAGCCTTGAGGGGTGTTTTGTACCTATGGCTGGTGTGTCATATCAGGATAGACATGGAAATGGTGCTGGTTAAAGTCATACAAAGCTGGAGGAGCCTTTTGCAGAGGGTCTTAGGAGTTTCAACACATTTAATGAATCAACTTTTCCCAAACCAACTGCCTTTTCCAAAATTTGTTTGAGCCATCTTCCAGTTCTGTGCTCTTTGCAGCAGATATATAAGTGGCTCTCAGGTTAATGAGGAATGAGGGCACATTGAGTGTATTCAGACTTCTGGCTGCAGAGTTGCCAAAAATGAAGTAGGAGAGCTCTCTTCCATCTGTCATTCCTCTACAGAAATCAGCAGTTTAGAAGTGGATGTAGCTGAGAGTTTATTTGCTGAGCTTCAGAGTTCATGAGTACACAGAGGAGAAAAAAGGCAAAATTTATGTGTTTGTCTGGGGAGGGAGGCAAAGTGAGTTTACTGTGTAAATTTGTAAACAAGGTAGAAAGGAAAGGGAAGTTTCCTGAGAACATGTGCTAAAATAAATGAAGTCCAAGCTCAGATTGCAAATCTTGTGAGGTCACACAGAGCATTTGGGGAGAGTGGTCCTTGTGTGGAGCAGATGTTTGTGGAGGTCCTGCAGTCAATGGCTGCAGTGTTTGACTCCCCTCAGCCCCTTCCCCTCAACACAAGGTTGTTTCTGCTGAGCAGGAAAAAAAAAAAGTGATGCTTTTTTACTACACTGACACAAAGCTTAGTACTGGATTCTTCTTACATTGCAAAGTGGTTCCAATAAACGTGGATCATATGTACAAAGTCAGTTCTGTGCTTGCAACGTTATAGGTGGGTTTTTTTAGTTGAAAGACGGTTTATAGTGTTTCTTTTTGCTTTACTGCAGTGTAATTTTTTGTACTCGTTGAAGACTCAAAATTTGGTTGGGGTGAAGCTTTTGCATGTGGGTTGTGCATTACCAGTTGATAAAATTGAGCCCAGAAGGTCTGGGAGGTGCTCACCCTTCTAGCAACAGCACCACAGGTATTTTTACAAACATCTCTCGATATCTTTCTGATCCCAGCTGTGTGACACACTGAATGCACTGCAGAAACCAGTGGGTTATTGCCTGTTTTTCACAGTGAAGGAGCATCAAGTTAATCCCAGGGAAGCTTTGACAAGGCACCAGGCTCAGCCTGACCGAAGGGCCGTGCTCTCCCGAGGCGATGGAGCAGAGCCTGACCCTGCACATGGCTTGAGGCCTGATGGAGCTGAAGTTTCCTGTTACAAACTGGCTGCTGTTTTCCAACCAGACCTCCTAAAGCTCCAAAGTATTGCTCAACGGACCACAAACTGAAATTAGTATTGATTCACCTTTCAGGGCTGATGGCAGGATCACCACACAGTCACACGTTGTGTTGCAGAGACTTAAAATAGCTTTGGCAGTTGTGGGTTTGCTGTTTGGTCAAAACCAAATTAAATAGAAATGCTGTACGAAAATATTTCTTATTTATAGAATCCTAAGGTCTCTCTGCCGCAGAATCTGGGCACTGGCTTTTAAAACATGCCTTTTTTCTTGGAGTGGGTCATGGTCTTTGAATGCATTCGTGTGTTTTCCTGGCAGGTATGGCTGGCTTGTGGGCAAGATCTCACTTTTGAAACCCGATGCCATGCCCTGAATGGGATGGAATATGATCAGGAAATGGGCTGTTGGTAAAAACATCACTCAAGTAGCTATTAATTCACCAAGATTTATTCTGTGATAAGAGAATAGTTTCAGCAAGATTGTAAAGAGATGCTGAGATAAGGTTCTGCTTTGGTTTTGGTGAAATCCAGCCTGAGTTGTTCCCTTTAGCTATTGAGTTGTTCTATGTGAGTGTTGAAGGTGTTTCTTCTTGAAATACAGGCCAGCTTCCTGTGTGAGCACACTGGAAGTTCATCGAAAAATTGAAACTTATTCTTAGTAGGGCCCAATTTTGGGAATTTCCATTATTACAGACAGTAACTGTTAAATACAGATAGGGTGATAGAAGAAATAACATTGCATGCCAGCAAAGAGTGATGTGCCAAAGAAATCAGGCTCAGGTATCCCCTTGTTAAGTGGGTTTTCAAACTTGTCACTGAATTAGGCTGAGTAATATTCTGAAGTAGCTGGGGAATAGCTGCTTTTTCTTCAAAATTAAATTAAAGTAAAATTCTAGTGACTGTTTCTCTGCTACTGAAACCTCAAGTCTTCATTAGGCTCAGATGAGTTAGAGATGGGATGGATTCCTTCAGACTCCCTTCGTGTTGTTGATGTCTGTACAAATCTGCTGGGGTTTGCTGCTGTAGAAGTTCAGTCTTCTGTATCTTTCAGAGTCAGGATTTGCCAAAAAGACTGGGGGGAACTGCAGGTGTTGGTGTCAGCTGGCCTCTGCCTTGAAACCTGTTGTCCTTAGACCAGTGTAACCAGGAGATTTTAATTCAGGCATGAGGAGATGGCATAAAATGGAAAGTTGTCACAAATAATTGTTTACTGCTAAAGTAACGTTAATGTTTGTGTGCAGCAGAGTGAAAGACAGACATCCCACTTAGACTCCCTGAGGTACCTCATGTTTCCTGCCGTGGTGGTGTAGGGATGTGCTAATCCTACAGCTGAGGAAGGGAAGAGGGAACTCCCTCCTGGGCTGTTCAGTTCAATTAACATCTCGGTTTCCCCTTGCTGGAGGCACTGATGTTTCAAATTGTGCTTGTAGAAGACTAATATTTCCTCCTGCCTGTAGGCAGGCAATAAAGCTGGTGGTTTGGTTGCAGATCCTATCAGGTATAGAACAGAGTATGGAATTGAGGATATGGCCTGCAGCTTCTTAACCCTTTACAGAGCAGCACAACAATGATGTCAAAGCAGCTTGTGACCTGATTACATCGGAAATTTCACACCTGCAGTGCTGCTGTATCGCTTTGCACACACACTTGTCTGGGTGTGTGGAGATAGAGAGCTGGTCCTTTGGGGCAACAGGAGAGCAGTACTTCAAAGTGGAGGGATTTGCATAGCCCTCCTGTGATGCCTGGTTTTATTGAGTAAGCAATATTAGGGAAGTTTACACTGGTGTTGCAGTGCCTCTAGGAGATAGTGCTGGCCCGGTTCCTGAAATTCATTTTTCTCTCTCGTGCAGAGATGTGAGCCCCCAGCATGGTGCACTGGAGTTGTGCAGACATGTTTAATCTTACTGAACTGAATATCTGCTTTTCAGCATCTGAGCCCCGAGGACAACAGTGCTAGTCAGAACAGTGAGAAATGAGGCTCCTGCGTGGAGCAGTTAGCTCATCTCGGAACATGCATGGAAAAGAGCTTACATCACACTCTCACCTGGCCTGCTGCCCTTCATCTATGCTACTTGCTTAAGAAGGAAGTAAAACCAAGCATGTTTAAGCAAATGCTTTCCATGTTTTCATCTTATTTCTTGTGCTCAGCTCGGCTGAGTGTGGGCGGTGGCTTTTGGGCAGGGTACGAGGTTCCTCCCAAGCCTACTAGAAAAGAGGGGTTATCTTTGCCTTTCAGACTGAATGTGCAAAGAGTCTGTAATCAGAGGTCAAAAATAAAGATGACTATAATTAGTAATGTCCAAAGCAACTGGAAATTGTGTCAGGCAGATCTGAGCCAGCTTCTCTGGTTGTTTTTTTTCCATTGCCTAATGAATGAGAGCGGAGGTTACTCTCCAAGGATGAAAGAGAGCTGAGTTTTTCCCATTCAGAGCCGGTGCTGTGGGGCAGACAAGAAGCCAAGGCTCCATTTACAACCTTGTTTGTCAGCTGTTGAACCTATGGCCAGGTTGTGAGCAATTAGGCTTTTCCCTAAAGCATCTGAAATAATGCCTTTCTGCTTGGTGTCCTGCCGAGTGCCTGTGACGACATCCTGTCACCTTGGAGATGGATAAACAGCTTCAGCAACATTGGGTTATAATCTTTCAGGTCTGACTCTCAAAGCTGACGGCCGTACGACCGAAACCTAAGCCCAGCAAAGGTTTCTCAGTGTAGAAAGAGCCTAAATATGCTTGAGAAAATGAGAGGAGGGGAGAAGGAGTTGAAGCAGAGCTCGGTGACGAGGCTTTTTGCTTGGCCATGGCAGTGGTGTCAATGAAATAAATAGATGGGTTTTGGCTCACAGGCTCCGCAGCCCGCAGTGACTCAGGTGGTACGAACACACACTTGTGCCTGCAGGGCTTTATTTTTAGATGTCTGAATCACTGTCATGACCATATCCTCCAAAAGCTGCTAGACAAGTGGGGATGCCCACGGACCCCATATTAAGTCATGTTTGGTGAACAGATTAATTCAGCAGATTCTCTCTCAAGCGTTGCAATTTCTGTGTTCGGGGCTGTTTGCTGAAGTAGTGGAGATGTTATGCCTTGTAGCTGGATTCTTTTTTTCCATTTAAAATTGAATGTTTAATTAACATCCTCGGTGGCTTTCATGGGTAGAACAGGGTGAGCAAGGACCACATTGTTCATGTTGGTGTTGGAGGATACTTGAGTCTCTTGTTGTTCTAGTGCTGTTGGCACTGGGGGAGTTACAAGTCATGTTACCAGTGTTGTAATCCCATCAGTTCTCTGGGGCTTGCAGGGCTGTGCAAAATCAGTACTTAGATGGGAAATTACCAGAGACTTGCCAGATGCTGCACAAAGCTTTGCTGGTGATTGCTGGTGTTTCTGCTTGGGGGTTGATATGGCACCAGGTCTGCTGCAGCAGCTTTCGATAAACCACAGCAAAAGTCCTGTCTGCTGCTTATCAATAAATTACAGTATCTTTTTCAAAAATATCTCAAACCCAGTTTTGGTGTGCTGGAGGAAACTACTTGGGTAGCAGTTTTACTTCCTTAAATCCTTCCTTGTTTGATTAATTGTAGCTTTTAGCCTTTTTCTTTTCTTTTTCCCCTGTAAATCAGTTGAGTGATTCTGCTGCAGTTTTCAGCAGGTAAAGGATTCCTGGTTTATGTATCTGCATACAAGGAGACTTCCCCGTTCTGAAATTCCAGGCAAAAAGAGGAGTAGAAGGGAGTCTGGTCAGCTGCTCTGAACTTGCTACTTGATCGTGTGCATCTTCTCTTCCTTGCAACCTGAAGATTTGCTTCCAGATATGATACTGGAAGGAAGAAGAGCTGTAATGTTAATGCACCATAAAATTTATGTTGTTGACTAACCCAGTCCTTTTCACTGCAGCTGGGAGACGTGGCTGAATTGATAAGTTGCCCTCTCTGCCTTCCAGTTCCCGTGCAAACACTGCAAGCTCTTTCCACATGAGGTTGCTGCAGCTGGAGATGCCTCATTCATGGTTGCTTAGAAAGAAAAAAAAATCAAAATAAAAATGTGCTCTCTGACAAATAAAAATGTTTTGCTTCCTCTGGAGGCCCCAGAGGGCGGCATAAAAATAATGAAGCCTGTGAGTCAGTGAGCATTGCCTGGCCAGCTGAGAGGGAACTGAGCCTCCCTTTTCCAGAGAAGTTTGTGTGCTGTCATTGCACATCATTAATGCTCACTGGTTTATGCTCATTCACTGTACTGTTGCCAGAAAAGAAAAAGGGCAGTCGGTCTTTCCACTCCCAAAAGCTGGCTGCTTCCAAGGTGACGTGATGTTAGAGGAAAAGTTTCTTTAGCACTCGAGAAGGATTGTTTGATTCTCAGCTGCCCTTCCTCCATCGTTTTCCTCTAAAACCTGGCGGCTCTCCTTGCAGTTGGATTCCCTGGAGAGGGACTTGGAGCAGCTTACAAACAACTCCACCTAAGGTACAAAGGTTAGGGTGGGCAAACTTCCTGATTGACACCGGACCCTCCCTTTTTTTTTCCTTTCCAGGTCCCCTACCAGGTCTTTTTTTGTTTCTGCATAAATTCTCTTTGCTTCAGTCTCTGGGGATAATGGCAAAGTTGAGAAAAGTAAACTCAGAGAGCTGGGAGTAGTAGGTCTGGGGCTTTTGAGCACACGTGATGCAGCAGTGATACACTGATACATTATATGGGATATTTTAATTCTGTTCTGTCACATTCTGTCTTTTCTGTACTCAATATCCCAGTTCATCCTTTTTGGGAACATGCAGCATCGCACAAGTGCTGCGTATCAGCATTTTTAGGCTTCTAAACATCCTCAGGACTTTTGGAGAAAGAGGGTGTGAAAAGTAGCTGAAGGCTGTTTGCTGTGTAATGGGAGAGCCAGCGACACATTGCAGGTGTGAAAGGGTGGAGAACGTATCTGGGGTTCTCCTCATCTGTTTCTTCAAACTCTCCTTAAAACCTCGTGCTTTCTCTCCACCTTCATAGCTACACTTGGGCAGGCTTGGACATTCTATCACAAGACAGAATTATTAAAATTTATTTTTACAAATGCCCCTGCAGTAGTTTTCTGTTGCTCACAGCTCTCTGGTGAGCATCACACTGTGCCTCCTGTGCCAGCTCTTCTGCAGAGGAACTCAGCTGTTTCCTGCAAAGCTCAAAGGCTTGGATTTTCTGTCAATCACTGATTTTAATATTTATATTACAAGAGAGCCCAAAAGCTTTAGCCAGGGCACAGTCCCCCAGATCTCTGTGCTTACAGGTATGTAACAGATACAGCCCTTGCCCTAAGGGTGGAAGGAAGATGTTGGGAATTCTAGTAATATTCATATAAAATCTGGGAAGACCTGTGCTTTGCAGACTGTTTGGTGATTATCATGGTAAGCTCTTGTGCCTGTCTGCCCATCCTGAATCTCCTGTTTCCCTGTGTTTCTGAGAGCAGAACTGAATCTGGAGTAGCTGCAGCCCCAGAGCCTCTCGCTGGGTGCTGCATCACAGCACACACATCCTCAGCAGAAAGGTCGTTTTGAACTCCAGCTTGTTATTTTTGCCTTTTGCTTCAGAACCCTTAAAGTCCCTGTCAGCTAGGGTTTAGCTGAAGCCTTGCAACTTGCCTTTTGTCTTCTCAAATGATGGAGCTGAGCCCAAGGGAACAAATGCCATTTTAATGGGCATCGTTGTGTAACTCATTATTACATAAGTCACTGCTGCCGACAAAGGACTCGTGGCAAAAGTGGCAGGAGCAGTTGATTAAAAATGTGCACAATAGCTTCATTATGACACGGGGAGAGATGTCCGCTGTTATTTTTAATCTGATAGCTTTTAAATATGTGCATCCAGCAGAGACCCAAATGGCCTTTGAAAAAGGAACCATTTGTGGCATAAGATTTTTAGACTCCACTTCGTTCTTTCTAACAAGCCACAAGAGTCAGGACAAACTGGAAAATGAACTGTAACCCTTTTTTAAGGTTGTGTCTCCTCTAAAGCTGGAGGGTTTTGGTGTCTGAACACACAGAGAGTGAGAGAAGATGGAGGTTTTAGTTTTTCAGGTGAAGGAAAGAAAAGGTACTATATTCTAAAATTTGTGGGGTTTTAATTAAAAAGAAGTCTATTTTCAATTAGTTTTATATGATCCAAGCACTAGACAAGTTGAGCAGTTAAACTGCCCATCCCAGCTGCTGGAGCCTCCCTGCCATTGAGCAGTAGTGACACAACCAGGACCAGGAGGTGCAGAAGCAGGCAGGGGATTATTTCCCATTTCTGAAGCCTCCCATTGCTGGTTACACGAGGCCAGTGAGTGGGACCCAACAGATGGAAACTCTGCTGTGACTGAGCTCTGTAAAAGGCTGAACTTTCACTTTGACTTTAAAGCAAATAATTTGCTGCTGGCTTAGCTTAGCTTGGTGGAATTCACCAGCTTGTGTGTTTTGACTTATTTTCTGGCCTTCATTTGAACCCAAGTGGGGAGTGACCATTTGACTAGAAGTGGACATTGGGCTTTGACTTGCCAGCTTTCTCCTAAGCAGCCTTAGTTTCTTCACCCACAAGCACATAAGCTGATTTATCTGCCTTCCCTTTTAATCCACTGTTGTTTTAAACCTGCAGTTCTTTCTTCATCAGCTTTAGCTTTCTGTTGGCAAACTGGCAGCAGCAGCAGCACCCATGGCTGGAGCCTGGGGAGCTGATGGGGAATCAGGTGGCTCCTCTTTGGCCATGGTCTGCCTGGTCCAGGGCCTTGAGGGACACTGAAAAACCCCTCTGGCCACCCCTGGCAGCAGGGCTGGTTGGAGCAGGCGTGTCAGGAGAGCTCTCTGGTGGTGTGTGTGTGGTCAGACCCCAAACATGTGCCAGGGGAGAAGAGCAGCTCAACAGCTGGAGCACGTTCAAGCACGGCAGAGCAGGAGCCTCACCAACAGGGGATGGAATTAGCCATGAAACGAGTGATGTAGCAAAGCTTCCAGTCAGAAATCAGGAAACTCAGATCCGTAATTAAGTCATTTGGAAGAGCTTTTTTTCCAGTTGTGTGCAGCAGCAGAGCGTCCAGACAGATGAAATATGAGGGGATGGAAAGTCAGTGGTCCCTTTGAGACAGAACCACTTTGATACAATTTTTCTTTTCCCCCTTTCCAGGTGAAATCACTCCATTGAGTTTATTACGCTGACTTTTCCCATTCATCTCACAAATATTTGGACACTGCATAGAAGTAAGTGCAAGGTACCCTCCTCCTGCACAGCAGAGAGGAGAAAGCCAGTGCTGAGACTCCAGCTAAACACTGCTGGCTATTCATCCACGAGAGGCAAGGGTAATATGATAGAATAATTTCCAGTGGGCAAACTCCCAAGCTCAGAACAACCTCAATGCTGCATTAAGGGGTTTGGTTACTGTAGATAGGCAGGAAGGAGCAGAGGGACAGGAGAAGTGGTTTGAGCACTGCTATTGCTCTGTTTTCTGCCTCTGTGTATATTGTTGAATTATTTAATCTGTAAAGGCATGCTGTGCTGTTTGAGCTTTTTAACTGGACAGACACATACAACATGGAAGATATTTAAATTTTGATACAGTGTTTAAAAAGTGACTTTTTCAAGGTAGACCAGTCTAGGAAGTCTTGCTCAGCTGTGCTCTTTGGAGGAGGGTTTCAGGCTTCATCTGTAAAAGCTTAGGTCCCTCACACCTGTGAGCTAGAATCCCTTCCTACTCAAGTGTCACTTCTCTTTTATGCAGCTTCATCCAGATTCATTACAAAGCAAATTCTGTTTATAATGCTTGAATGATGTATCAGCTTGCAAACTGTAAAGCCCAGTGTGCCGAGTAATTCTGTTGGCATTCACTGAACATAATCACAGCTTGATCCATGAATAGGGGGAGAGGGCTGAGGGCCTTCAGAGTGATGGAGATGCTGCACCAGAGTCACTGATTCACCCTCTGCTCTGTTTAGACAAGTTGCTTCACCTCTGTGCCTGCTTCCCATCTGCAGAGTAAGGTTAAGGCCTGACTGTTTAAGGATGAGAACGATGTGTTTGTAATGTGCTTGGAACAAGAAAAGTGCTATTTTAAGTGCTAAGTGTAATTGAGTGTGAGAGAATATTGGTTTGTGACTCATTTGTTTAACTGCAAATGCATCAGAAACTTGTGAGCAGATGAGAGCTGGAAAGTGCTTGGTGTAGATGGAAAGCCATGGCAGTAAAAAGCTGCATTAATTTGTGATCTTCAAAGCAGGACTTAGCAAGGCTGTTCAAACAATAACGTTTATTATTTTTGCAAATGTCAGCTGGTTTACTTCACCAGTACTATTTTAAGCAGTTCCTATTCTGCTCCAGCCACTTGCTTCTGTCCTTGCTCTGTATGTCTATTTTCCCTCAGAGTGTGGCACACAAATGGTTTGGTGTGACCAAAGGGTAAAAAGAACAAAGGGGCAGTGGTTGGCTGCTGGTGGTGGTGAAGAGGATCTGCTGGCAGCAGGAAGGGAACTTTCTCTGATGACATCTCCTTTTGGAGGCTCCTGACCATGCACACATGTAGGTTCAGCCCTTCCTGTGCTTGCCCCATGAAGGTGGGTAGAGATGTTTGGTGGCAAGGAGAAAAGGAAATGGTAATCTTTTGAAATCTTTCTCACTTCCAAATATCTTGTCCCTACAATGCGAAATTATCACCATAGGTAGCCAAGGGTTTTGTAGGCATTGAGTGTTTTCTTACTGAGCAGTTTGGATCACACTGCAGCCCGTGGAGGAGCCAGACACAATTTGTTGCTGTCACCATTACTTCCCTGTAGATTAATTATTGTAATTGTTTGCCAGTTCTTGAAAAATTAATTGAGAGCCATGACTTCTCATGGCAAGCGTGCATATGCGTGCAAATATGGAAATTCTCATATGGCGTATGGAATAAATACAAATGATTTTTTGGGGAGGAGTTCAAGAGTGTTATCACAGCAGCCAGGAGCTCTCTTCAGTGGTGACCTTCAGCACCCTGTGGAGACAGAGAGATTTTAAAGGTTTGGAGATCCTCTTGGGGATGTAAAGCCCTGACGTAAATTGTTGCTAAGTTGGGGTGCCAGCTGCTGTAAGTGATTCTTCAGAGGCCAACTGATACGCCTGGATTTATCTGCAGTGGCCAAGGTTTTCAGTGCTTCCCTCCTCAGTGCACTAAACAGGACTTCATGATACAAAGAAAACCTAGGAAAACATTTACTTCTGTAAGTGGAGAACAGGTCTGCAGCCAGACTAGATTAGGATCGGTGCTCATGCAGCTTCCATTCATAGGATGCCTGCAAAATCTTGGTCTGGGGGACATAACTCACCGGAGTGTTGGTGAGTGTGCTCACAGCAGGGACATAACACACTACCAGGAAACCGAGTTTAAAGGAAGACAAGCAGGGTTCCTTTCCTTGAGCTGTGGTGAGGTGGTTTCTGAGTACGAGGAGCAGGGTTTGCACTGCTCTGTGGTATTTAGCTGCTGGGTGCTAATTTGACTCAGCAGCCTTTGCAGTTTGCAGTCTGCATGCTAACGAGGTGCTGCAGTGCTGCATGCATGGGGCTGTCCTCTGGACTCCTTACAGCCAGTGCAGTTAATGCCCAAATAATCTAAAAGAAAAATGAAACATACAGCAAAACTGCTTACTTTTTTTGGTAATGTAGTTACAGACAGGTTGGGTAACTTCTGCTGAATTATCTGGGTCACTAGAGAGCAATTCAGACCTTCATTTATTAAAGTGCTCTTTGCTCAAAATACTTTCTAAATTGCTCTCTACAAGGCAGTTTTTATTTAGCTTCGTGGTTAAACAGATAAAAATGTATTTCAACAGTACGTCTGCATATGGCATGACTGCAAACCTTTGAGACTTCTGCTTTTAGGTATTCAAAAAACAATGAAAATACAATTTTTAAAAGAGCTGAGCAGTTCTGCAGTTCAGTTCCATGAAGGATACCTTGGTATCGAAGCAGTTCCTCCGTTCTCTGGTTTTTCTGGTACATTGGAAGTGAAATCCATTGCAGATGACAAGGGCTGGCATTTTTGTTCAGATTATCCACGGAGCCACATTCAAAATAGCTGCTGCTGAGTGGGTAGAGATCAGCATCCCGGGAAGGTCATTACCCGGGGTTGTGTTCTCCATCCCTGAAGCAGCCAGGCCCTGGGTACCAGGCAGAGCCCTGCCTGCACTGACCCCAGCCAAGGGCTCTGCTCTGCCACAGCTCTCTGAACGACTCACTTCATCCCCTTGGCTCAGTTGCTCATCTGCCAAAGAGGCACGATGATTGCCTCCTTTGTAAAGTACTTTGGGACCTGCTGGAGATAAGTGCTTTGAAGAGAGGTGTTTTTCCTCTTCTCTCCAAGGCATAGAGCAGTGCAATCCTGCTGTCCCTGCCTCTCCTTTGCAGCATTCCTGCCTCCAAGGGAAAGCAGGAAATGATGGTGATATTGTGGTTGAGGAAAGCAGGAAATGATGGTGGCATTGTGGTTTGAAACATAATATAAAGCCACAGTTTATTAATTTTCTTTATTGTGATCCACTCAATAAATTTATGTGCAAGTCTCTTCCAGATAATGCTGTAACACAACGCCCCTGGTTTCAGCATATTTGCCCTAATCCAGTGATGCTTTTCTGTGTCTTTCTAGATTCTGAGCGTTCCCATCTCTCCTCGTTCACAATGAAGTTGAAGGGCAAGTTTCATTCACCAAAAATAAAGAGAACACCCTCAAAGAAAGGAAAGCAAGCTGACCTGACAGTGAAAACACCAGAGAAGTCAGTGAACAAAGTAAGCAAAGGCCATGTTCTCTCATCCTGATGGTTTCTTGCTTCCTGGTACTCAGTTTGTCATACTCTGGTGTGTGACTTTGTCCTCTGCATAATTCTGCAGCACAGGGTTACTTTATGGTTACCTATAAACAGCACTGTGTAGTATTAAATCAAGGCATGTGCTTCCCTTTGGAGAGCATGATGAGACCTCCTTCCACAAGTATTTAAATATCTCCTTATGGAACGTGGTGTGTGGCCTGACACATCCTCCCCACGTGCACACCCTGTGGGTTCTGCTTACACCTTCCAAAGAGCTGCCTGGTTTTGGGGTGTGATCCTTTTAAAAACCCCAGACCCAGGAGAGCACGTCCTTGAAGCTGGTCCAAAGTTGTGCTCAATCTCTGATGACACCAGCAGGGAGAGTCACACAGATGTGTGCAGGCAGCTGCTGATCCAGCACAATGCTCCTCTGACCAAATGTGCTCCAGGTCCTCTAAGAAATGAGGTCACAAACTGATCTGTGTTATCTCCTCTCCTGTTGTGACCTGATTGTGGAGCTGGAGACTGTCTGTGTGACAGCACAGTTGCAGTTTTCAAGTACAAATCGAAGCCAGAAGTTAAGAACAGTCGAGGTTGTTCATGATAATTAAACATCATTCTCAGCTGTTAAAAGTCTCATCCAATGTGCAGTGCCAGACACGCAGAATTCTTCAGATTATCTCTGCTGAGAGTTGTTGTAGTGTTGCTGAGAGCAGCCAGCAAGATAAAGTTTTCTTAGGCTGTGTGACTTGCTTAACACCCAGAGAAGTCACTGCAGTGCTTCCTCACCCTGTTCTGCACCATCAGGTGGAAGATGATGAGGGTTTTTTCCCCAGACTGTAGGTTTTTTTCCCCAGGAGGCTGTGGATATGCTTTCTAGGGAGCCAAACACCTTGCATTGGTGAGTGCTATTTTAAAAATAAAATAAAAAAACCCCACTGAGTGTACTCCATTAAAGCTTTTAATTCCAATGATGTTTCAGGATGGTATCTTGAGATAATTTAGAGACCTTCCTTTAAACTGATATGTGACCACATTAAATACATTTTAAAATGAAAAGCCCTTTTCAAAATGTGGTCTATAGCAAATGCGTGTTAATAATAGATGAAGTTTTTTCTTTTCTATTTTTCCCCTAAAAATAGTGCAAGAGGATTTACTAATAAGCCATGCTGGACATTAAAACCATTTTTTATGTACAGATTGGGATTTTTTAAATTGGAAAACAAAACACTTGCCATAATTTTTATTACTGTACATGATTGTTTAAACTGCATTCATTTTTATGCTGTAGAATATTGTTGATTTCTGGCTCATTCCTTATCTATTTTAATAGCTACTGTCCAACTAATGAATTAGTTGGATGTAGTCAGCTTATTAGCTTTGTGTGGAGGCAGTGGGGAAGAGGATGTGCCTGGATTGTCGCCAGGTTTTCTTACTGGAATATAGACATCAGTTGACAAACAGGAGATCTCCTGTCAGAAGACTCACTTGATAAACCAAATATCATCCTTTTCTCCCTCTTAAGTACTTAAGATGCTATTTTTGTGCTCTTGAAGTAGATAATCACTGTAGAGCCGAAATAGCAATACTAAAAATTAATGTAAAATCACGATGTGTAAGCTGAAGGATATGCTCAGCTTCTGCAAACATCATCTTCTTCTCTTCCCCTTTATACCTGGGTAGGGGCAGCATTGGGGGAGTTGTTTTCAGAACCTCCTTTTGTCCCCTGAACCCTGTTTGTGCTTCTTATCCTAAGGCATATTGTAGGAACAGGAGTGTCCTGCAATGCTATATACAGACTTATGATAGGTTTTACACTGCCAAAATGTAAGGAAAAAATGGATGATTCCAGCTTTTGTAATTGGGTGTATTCTGTACAGCTCACTGTGACCCTTTCTGGGTCAGCTGTGTCTCATACATGATGCATTTACAATTTGATTATTAAGGGAAAATTTCAGAAATCATCCAAAAATATCTATATGTGTCAGGCAGGGAGTGGAGAGCAGATGCTGTTTTGCCTGAATTTTAACTTTTTCTCATTTCATGCCCAAAAGAGAAACGGGTGGCTGCCCCATCCCTGGAAGTGTTCCAGGCCTGGTTGGACAGGGCTTGGGACAACCTGAACTAGGGGAAGGTGTGGCAGGGAGAGGAATGAGATGAGATTTAAGGTCCCTTCCAACCCAAACCATTCCAAGGTTCTGTGCACCCCTACACACACCCGTGTATGATGCCTTTGGACCTTGGGGGAGGATTCATTAGAAAGTGCTCCTGGGGAATGTCACCCAAAGAACTAGCAGGGAGAAAAAACCAAAAGAAAAGAAAGGGCTGAGTCCCAGACAGTGTCCTGTGGCTGGATTCGCATCCCTTGGTGTGCTCAGAGGAATGATTTGTGTTTCCAGCTGTCATTCTCAGCCCTGAACTCTCAGTCAGGCCCATCCCTTCTGTGCACCAGGAGAGTGTTTAAGCTATTAAGTCACAAGCCTTTCTGCAGGAAACAGTTGTTGAATGAAACCCATAAACAGCCATCAGAGCAGGAACTGCAGTCTGCATTTTTTCACTTCTGTGTGAGAGCTTTGACTGCTGGACCATGGTCATAACTTACCCAGGGAATTTACAGACTCTCTGATCCCTAAAATGTGTGATCATTTCATATGAAGTGCAAAATCTTCTTGGGAGAGGCCAAGGCTCTCCATAGATTAATGGTTGGACTCAATGATCTTGGAGGTCATTTCCAACCTAAATTTTTAAATGATTCTATATCCTGGAATGAACTGTGCAGTGGTGAGGGCACATCCCTGCAAAATGGGAAATGGCATTTTTTATCCCAGTGAGTTGCCAGGATGTTCCTCAGCAAGGGAGTTCAGGGCACTGTGGGCTGCAGATCAGAACTTGAGGTTCCTGGCAAGAAGTATTGTCCAAAGGAGAAGCAGCAGCCAAGTTTGGGCACTTCCCAGATGAGATGGAAAATGACAGGGTGGTTTGCAGTTCTTGGATTGGGACTTAGACTTCTGAAGTTGGAGCTCGATGGAACTTGGGACTCTAATCCTTTTATGCAACTGGCCCCAAATTACTAACCAGTGCTGCCTATAAATTGTTCTTGCTAAAACCTTTTGGGCTGCTGGCCTGATTTTGCAGAAAAGCAGCAGTTTAACAGCTGACAAGAGTATGGGGAGCACACAATGCCCATAGGTCATTAATTCTTGAAGCTGAATTTACTGAGGAGATAATGGATGAAATCTGACTCTGCTAAGCTCCCTGCTCCTTTTCTAGCAGTGTTTAGTAGTTAATTTAAATCTCACTTAGGAACTACTTGTGGCATTAAAAGTCCTCCAGGCATACTGTTGTAAACTTTTAAAAAATACCCCTCTCCAGAACGCCATTGAGCTATCATGTATCACTTCTGAATTTCCTCTTCTGGTGTTGGTGGTGGCATTGAAATTGGTGACCACAGCTCAGCTTTATTCCAATGAATTGTTCCCTTCTGCAACGTTCATTCACCAAAGCCAAAACTTAACTTTTACAGTTTGTCCTCATGGAAATTGTGCTAGTTCTCTTGTTCCAGCAGCATCACAAAATTATTTAGGTTAGAGGCTCATTAGAGTGGAGTTTATTTGGATGTTTTAATGTATTTTTCAGTGACATATAGTAATTGGACAAGGAGTGTTGCCTTTAAAGTGACAGAGGGCAGGTTTAGATTAGATATTGGAAAGAAATTCTTCCGTGTGAGGGTGCTGAGGCTCAGGCACAGGGTGCCCAGAGAAGCTGTGGCTGCCCCTGGATCCCTGGAAGTGTCCAAGGCCAGGCTGGACAGGGCTTGGACAACCTGGGCTAGTGGAAGGTGTCCCTGCCCATGGCAGGGGGTGGAGATGGGCTTTAAGGTCCCTTCCAACCCAAACCATTCTGTGAAATGTTTTTTCTTTCACCCTCCCAGTTTAGGGTGTGGGTTTCAAAGCAGTGCCCTTAATGTCATCAGTGGTGTTAATCTTAGCCTAAAACTGATCAAGATCAGCCTTCAGTTTGGAATGCAGGTAATTCTGAAAGTTAAAGTGTGGGTGTAATCTTGCACTGACTATTCCTTTGAAAGAGCAGTAATTCAATTTAAACGTGTTTGTGGTAGAAAGGTTTTTTCCCACTCCTCTTGGAATATACCTCAGTGTCACCATACTCTGGGTGTGTTAAAGGAGCCCTGCCCTTAAAAATACTGAAGTTTTAACATATCTCTCCTTTTTTGTCCCTTCCTGTTTAGAATGTATCATGGCTAGAGGAAAAGGAGAAGGAGGTTGTCAGTGCATTGCGCTACTTTAAGACTATTGTGGACAAAATGGCAATTGATAACAAAGTCTTAGAGATGCTGCCAGGCTCAGCAAGTAAAGTGCTGGAAGCCATCCTGCCCTTGGTGCAAACTGACCCACGCATCCAGCAAAGGTGAGTTTCCTTCTTGGATTTTGGGATGACAGACCAACAGGCTCCTTCTTTATCTGAAGAACTGCATCGTGCAGGAGGTGCTGATGCAGTGACTGCTGTTTTTACTAATTACATGGTGGTTTTCAAACATCATTTAAAAGCAGACTCCCTGCTGTGAAGAAGCTCATGCCATGGAAAGATAAAGCAAATCAGGCTTCTTTCAGAGTGGAGGAAGGGATGGTTCTTAGCATAAACTTGGAAATTTGTCATTTTCTTGAGGGGGATTCTCCTCAGATGCTATTCCTGTTTCTGCAGTCCGTGGTGGTATCCTAAAAGCTAACAAATCCAATAGCTTCACCTGGAAAATGAGTTTATCTTCAGAGTAATCCTTTTTTGTGTTCAGTTTATCCACCCTGGTATTACAGAAGTCTGAGCCTGCACTCTTAGCTGCTTTTTTGGATTTTACTGGATCAGATACAGAAGTAAATAGATGTGCTTCAGCAGATTAACCAGTCCAAGTCCTGCCGCACTCAACAGATTATTGTTTTATGTTTTAACAGATTATGTGCGTTATGTTTTTACCAGTTAGGCAGTGGGTTTGAAGCCAGGAAAGAAGTAGAAATTTGCCAAAGCCAAGCTCAGCATGGATTATAAGAATTTGTGGTGTTGCCAAGCTATGGAGATCTTGTTGGTGTTCATCCCATGGATGCTGGAGCAATTGATTTACAGAAAACAAACAAACATTGTTGAATAATACTGAAAGAGCAAAGTTAACACAGACAGAGAAAAGCACAGACCTAAGCAGAGAAATGCAGGTGTTTGGTTCCTGAAATCCTGCCAGTTTTTGTGCTGTTTCTATTTGTTTTCCCGTTAAATAGCTCCAAATTTTTTCCTTTCAAAATGCTTATTTCAGTGCTGGCACAGGGAAGGTTTATAATGCAGTTGAGGCAGCACTGGGGGGCCAAATACTTTGCAAACAGGGATGCTCAGTTGTGTTTGGCCCCAAATGGGTGAGGATCACAACTGTGGCTGGGACAGGTAAGATCCAGTTTAGGTTGGATTTGTGGAACCATAATGAGCAAATCTGTTGGAATGGGAATGTCCTGTACACAGTGATAAGTTTCTCTTTTTGGAAGCAGTGCATTAAAGCACAGATCCCATGTGCATGCCCTGCCTTGCTTAGCCTCCCAAAATACCCAAAACACCCAAAAAGCAGTGTCCTTCTCCTTACCTCGGTACTTTAGTGGCAGGACACAAAGGGGTGATTCTGATGGCAAACCCCTCTCAAGAAAAGTGAGCAAGACTTATGTCAGTGATGAAGAAAGCCTTAAAATTATTGTTGGACTTCTTTTTACTTTAGGGGAAGCATTTGCATCAAGGAAAATGTAATTAAATCTTGCAGAAAATGGGCTTTCAATTACTGCCTCCTTAGAAGGAAGCAGACTGGAGATTAATGGCAAAGAAATCAAAGCCTTAGAAAGAGATGGGGGAGGGCCCTGTTTGGGAAATATCTCCTACCAAGCTAATTTCATTTGAAATGAGTACAAATGGCAAGCAGCAAGCTTTAAAAAAAACCCAAACAACAACCAAACAATCAAGTCCTTGCCATTGTTTGTATCCCGTGGTTGTAACTTGACAATAGTTCTTTTCCCCAGTCCTGCAAACCTCATTCACCTAAATAAACTCATTGGAGCTCGTGGGCTTGATTCTTTTCTCACAGATAATGAAGTTACTGGAATTAAGCCAATGTAAAATGGATACCAGAGAGAAATAGGAAGATTTGGAACAACTTGTATCAGTAATGATTGCAAGATTACACCTTCTCTTATCTGTTTATGGTTTTGATGCAGTTTGAAATTGATTTAACGTGACAAAGAATTGCTGAAGCGTTGCCATCAGCAGTACTGTTAACACACCTTGTTTAGTAATGAAGTCAGTGTTTTCAGAATGGCCAGGAAAATGCCTGGGAGCACTGTTGTTACAGTTAACTTTTATTTAGAGTTGTCATCCTTCCAAAACGCCTTTTTTTTTTTCCCCTTCAGAACAATGGCTTCAATTCTGTTTCTCATTAAAAACAAAACAAAGCAACACCCTTCCTCTTTCACACCTGAAATTCATTCAGTTCAATTTCTCTAAAGAAATAATTTTAATTACATGTTTTCAGGCATTATAAACAGTGAGGCAGTGATTTGTAAAGGAGTGAATAGAGTCAGCTCTCAGTGATCCAAGGTGGTTTTGGGGAGAGCTAATAAGGAAGAAGGATAATACTGAAATAACATAGCTTAAACTTAAATGTAGGGCTTAAATACTTATCTTTAAAGTTAAGGCATAGGATGGGACTGTAAATTGAGATGGAAAGAATGTTATTTTTAGCGTTGCTGTGTTAACCTGCATCCCAGATAATTCCTTCTGATACCTGGGAATGAGCTGTTGATGGTTTGTACCTTCAATCTGTCATGGTTTGGTGCTAGAGGACAGGAGAGCAGCTGCAGTGGAGGAGAAGCCTGAGCTTTGTCACCTGCTCAACACAAATTCTGAGTGTCAGAGAGCAAAGGAGTGAAATGCACAGTGTGAAACTCACTCTCCTAACATCAGATAACATCTCCAAAATTTCTTTTTGTTCTTTTTTCTCAACTGTTCCCTCTCCTGCTGTGCAGTTCTGCCATCTCATCCTGCTACAGCCGAGTGTACCAGAGCCTGGCCAACCTCATCCGCTGGTCTGACCAGGTGATGCTGGAGGGGGTGAATTCAGAGGACAAGGAGATGGTGACAACAGTGAAGGATGTCATAAAAGCTGTTCTGGATGGAGTCAAGGTACATGAGACAAATACTGTAAATTTTATTATAAATAGCATATAATGATGTGTTTTAGAAGAGATCTATGCAAACTAGGTTTTTAAGTGCAGGTAAAATATGAAGGTCCTATTTCTGCCTTCAGTAAACTACCCCTTAAATCAGCTGTTCCATAAGTTAAATGTTCCTTCTTGGTGTGCTGGGTAAAGACTAGCACAGTTTGGCTCTGAATGTGAACTTCTGGCATGCTCACCCTGGCATTTGGATGAATTGGAAGAAGCAATGAGTCTTTATTCTGCATTGTATTAAATTTTCAGCGAGTCATTCCCAGTCTCCCATATAGATTACAAGACACAGTTTGCACATTTTCTGTCTTGGCAAAATAAAATTAAAATCCTCCCTGTCAGTGCCCACAGAGAATGAAAGACTCCAGCTCCATTTTTTAAGAGAAATTTCAAGGGATTTGTCAGTGATACATCACCACTCTAAACAGCTGGATTAGGGTGTGAAACAGGTGATGAGCTAAACTCAGTTTTCTGGAGATTAGTTTTACATTACTAATGGAAACGTTTAACAGAACCTTTGTATCCATTGTCAGACCTGCTTGTAGCATGTTCCACCCTAGGAAAGCTGTTGGCTTTCCCTCTGCCTCCTGGTAAGGTTCTTGTACCATTATTTCTGTGTCCCAGGCTTGTCTCTGGGCTGATCACTCACCTGTCTGAGCACTGCAGGTACAAGTTTCCTTGACCTGGGCTTAGGGCACCAGTGGGCAGACTGTCACATCTCCTGGGAATCTTATTTTGGAAACTATGGAGGAAGTTAAAGCTCTTTCAAGAGCCGGGCTGAATCTAATGGGGAATTCTTCAATCAACTACACAAGGAAAGTTGGGATAGAGTTTTAAGAATTGCAGCAGGTATTTCACCTGAAATTATGTATCAGGAACAGGCATCTTTCACTGTACTCAGACTCAGTTTTATTAAATGGAGCTAAATGCAAAAATGAAGTGGATCTCCCAAGCTTTGACTGTCACATTTTCAGGCCTCTTGGTTTGGTGTCTGCATCATCTGGATATCTCTTTAAAGTTACTCAAACACAGATACTAAAATCTGCTATTACTTTATGAGCCTTTTCAATAAATATCTTTGAAACAAATCATTTCCATCACCTAAAGAAGACAGATTTTCCAGGATTATTTTGCACAATATGCTCTTTAACTTTAAGCTACACATTTAAAAAGTAAAGCTGGCCTTAAATTTGCACAGCGGGAGAGAGGAAAAGAGTTTAGCCTAAAATCTCAGCTGCTGTTAGCACTGGAATTCAGCAGCAATTTACAGTACATGAAAATCTGTGCTGTGGTGTCTGAACTGTAATTCCCCAGCAAATGGTGAGTTCTCACTGACTGAATCTGCACAGTCCCACGGAGAGATGTGTTATCCCCAGATCTGGAACAGAGTTGTGTGGTCTTACTGCAGGAGACTTGGACACAAGCAGTATTTAAACCCTTGGTACCTGTTGCCTTTCAGCCAGAGCTGTGTCCTGTGTGGATTGGGGGAAGCTCTCAGATTGGGGAAGGTTTTGGATGTCTGTTCCTGAGGCAGCCCAGGCTGGGAGCAACGTGGGCACGTCCATGCAGTGCTGAGCCTGAGCTGTGGAACCTCACTCAGCAGCATGGCCACGTCTGTCTCTGCTTTGTTCTTAGACTGAAAGTTATTTTGGCCCTCCAGTTGGAGCTGGCTCGTGTCTGGTCAGCCTTAGAGCAGATGTGTGGCTGTCTGGGGAGATGGGAGAGTGTTTGCCCATCAAGAGGTCAGCAATAGGAAGCAGTGTGCTCTCACCTCCTGCACAGCAAGGAGCAAGGTTTATTTTAGGAAGGCCAAGCCACATTTCAGATCTGGAAGCAGAACTGAGAAGATGGACACTTCTCTCCACAGCAGAGCCTATTTTGTATTTCTGGCAGATCACACAAGATCCACTTCCACATTTCAGTGCTTACTTCTTTATTTTCAGAATTGACCATAAAGGAGTCTCTTGTTCACCTCTGTTACTTGATATTTTGATCTCAGGTTCTAGGGCCTTGCTAGGCAGGAAAAAAAAATCCTTGGTTTGATTACATAACTTCTCAAAAATCCATCTCATTGTGGAATTTCCAGCTTGCTGAAGTAGCATAGTTTGTAGAGAGGCTTTAATTATCTCTAATTACTGCTGCAGGAATCTTTTTCCTTGCTGATAAGGAATAGCATAATGTGCATCTGGCTCAGTTGTGTGCTGATTACCTCTGTGTGTATGCTAAAGATTTTGGCTTGATTTCCAAATGCTAGTTCTCATTTGGGGATAGCAGAGAGGAGAAACATTCAGCTTCTGGTGATATTTCTCAAAGTTTGAAGGGAAAGTGATCCTCTCAGGTAATGGCAATCATGCGTTGCTTTCGCTGGAAGGTGCTTTGGGTTTTTCTCCCCCAGTCCCAATGGTTTGAATAATTCTGAAGATACTTTTGAGCCAAACTGGATTGTTTTTTCTCCCATTTTAAGCTACATTCCCATATGGTAAACAACTGTGTGTCCGTTATGACTGGCAAAATAGGAAAACTGAGCACTTTAGCCCTGAGTGTCTGGGGCTCCTCAGCGCTGCTGTGGCACAGCCACCACCACAGTCTGCAGTGTTGGCCTTTTCAGAGGGATGTTTAAGGAGTATTTTGGCTTTTGGTTTGAATGCCCACACATTTTCTTTCCCTTCTTGTGCTCTTGCGAATTTGCAGTCCTTGCTGGCCACTACCCAAAAGGCCCACAGGGTCCCTGAGTCTGTTAAAGTGCATGAAGCTCTCCAAAAACCCCTTCAGCAGTGGAATTTTGTCCAGAGGGCAGAAAGGTGGCAATCCATTGTGTCATCACTCAACCCCACGATGCCAAATGCAGCCAAAAGAGTCAAGTGATGTTACTCATCAGGGCACTTCTCAGAACATGCTGTTCCTCGCCAGGGCTCTCTGTCCCAGCAGGGACATCTTCATAGCTGTAGTCCCCATGGACATCTGTTTGTGCTCCCTCTTCCTTCCCGCTGTGTGGGATGTTCCAGGACAGCTTCTGGAATGCTGAGTGTTTGTCCTGGTTTTGGGTAACACAATGTACGCTCTGCTGGAGCTCCAGCTCACACCAAGAGTGTAAGTAGAGCATGGAGACCAAAGTCAGCTGTGGTGGACACTTGGATAGTGTTTGCACCTTATCCCTCATGTTGTGTGTGTGTTAACCCATGGAATTTCAGCTTTCAACAGAGCTTTATGTAAAACTACCAGAACTGGAGTATTTTCCTTCCTCAGAGGGATGATGGCGGTGACATTCCAGTTGCAGCTACTGCATTGGGAGAGCAATGCCAGTGGTTTCCAAGCTCCATAGACAAGGACATGAAAATGATACTGGAATGATGACACTGTACTTCAGGCTGCTTAAAAAAAAATAAAATTAAAATTGATCCCTTATAGTTTCCTTTGCGTAATATGCTGGGAAGCCAATAGTGTCAGGAAGCACTGCCAGTTTTCCAGCCTGCCTGTAAGAGAGGCATGTGTTTGTATCTGTGAGCAGGAGATCTATTTGTCAGCCTCAGACATCCATAAAATGTTCTCTCCATCTTTCTGGTGTGAATGATTGTTGCTTTGACTGCTGGCAGACTTAGAGTTCAGGATTATCATGCCCTTATCTCTTTATCCAGAGCCTTATCTGCCTATAACAGATACACTGCAGTAGCTCCTTGAATGATTAAGTCTTCCATTGCTAATGTGTTAGAAAGTGGCTTCAGGGGAAGCAGGCCTTTTAATAAAGGTGTTCACTGTTTAGTTTTTGGTCGGACATTTTACAGAAAACTTGCTTTTTTGAAAAAAATACATTCTTATTTATAAAATATAAAGCAATTATTTAATGTTGGTTTTGGCTAGGTGAAATATTCCACTGGGTAAGACTGTTTTGTACTTATATTTATGTATGTAAAGCCAATGTACCATTATCTACGGTGTTGTGTGGACTGGAACACATTTGTGAGACAGAGAAAAGAGGAAGCACAGCAAAAAGACACACATGTGGGTTTGTGCAGAATCCCCATACAGTCAGGGGTAATGAACTTCACTCAAATAGTACCAGACTTCCTCTGGGTGCAGGCTGCTCCTTAGCAGCTGTTCTGCATCATTTCTGTGGCTCTGTACCAGACCTTAACCCAGCTCAGCTCTCTCTGTCCACACCACCATTAAGCCATAACCAAGAGTTTACTGCAGTAGCATCCCTTTGTGTTCTAGGATGTTTTAAGTGCAGCATTCAGCAAATACTAATTATTCTCTTTTTCTTCTCTCTATCCATCAGGAGCTGGTCAGACTCACGATTGAAAAGCAGGAGCATCCCTCTCCCACAAGCCCAGTTAAACCCAGTTTACCAGCATGTAAATCTGACAGGTGGGTCACTGATTTCTTCTGTGTGCAGGACTGATATAGCAGGGATAATTTCTGACTGCTGACGGTTGAGTTAGATCATTCAGCTATTCTTACAGAGGGTGGGTAGTGTTCTTTATGTAGCCCCATCCATTTTAGTAGGATCACTAAAAGAGAAAATGCTGTGATAGGAAAGACACCAAAATCTGGCAGTGAAGCATCCCTTGTGTCACGTGCACACTGTGCTCTGCATGCACACAGAATTCCACCTGCAGATGCAAATTCTGCCTTCTGCTCTAGGTGTCTGTCTGATAGCACATGATTTAAAATAGGTTTGAATCTGTCAGCAGGCTGTGTTCCAGCTGTGGTTTATGATCTACAATCTGTGTTTTGCATGTTGCAGCCCATCAGAACTTCCCCTTACAGACCGAGAAATGGAGATCCTCAACAAAACAACTAATATGACTCAGTCCAACGAGCTACTGACTGACTCCATGGATGAAGAAGTTGCACCTCCTAAACCCCCTCTGCCCAGCATTCGTGTGGCAGAGAACAGGTAATGCTGACCAGCCAGCTGACTGAAGAACACCAGTGCCTTTTACCAGCCTGTGGGTTTTTAAACAATCTTGCAAAATGTGCCCAGGAGAGGAGGGTTAGTGTTGCTTTGGAATTTCCAGTCCTGCAGAGTAATTCTTCTCTGCTCCTGGACTTTTCTTTGTGTTCTGTCTCTCTTACTATTTTTGTGTGTTTTCCTCCTTCTTTTTATGTGAGGATAGTGCCATGCCCTGACGTCCATGCATGAGAGGCATCACATAAATCTATAATAACCTTATGTAAAACTGTGAATTCCACACTTAGAAGTGTCTTGGGCTGCTGCATCCGATGGGAAATGTTCCTTTAACCTCAGGGGGCAGTTACCAGTCCATCCTGCACAGCCAGGTTGTTCTGCTTTGCCTATCAGCTTAAGAGTGAAAGCCAACAGCGTGTGAAAAAAACCTCGTGCTTGGTTGTTCTTACCCTGTTCTACGAGTAACCACATGAAAGTTTCTGTGTTCTATTTTGAGAAGGAAGAGAAAACCCCCAATTTGCAGGTTTCTCTGTGTGTGTGTTGTTTTTCTTCTCTAGTACTGGTGTGAAAAATACGTGTCATGTTAATTTGAAAATGCAGCATCAAGGGCTGTGGCTGACAATCACATTTCTCTGTATTTTATGAATTCTCAAAGGTCATATAAAAATTTCCTGGTATGTTCCAAGAACAGAGTATATGTGCCCTCGGGAACTTCTCAGGCTTGATGACTACCAGCATTATGTGTCATTAGAAGCAAAAACTAAAAGTCAAAGGGTTAAAGTCTCACAAGTTACTGCAAATGTGTGGGTCTGACACAGATTCATGCCAAAACATGGGGCCCTCACAGTGCACGTGGTGAGAGCAGCTCTGACCCTTTTGTTCCCTGAAGTTCACCAAGATAGCAAAAACCAAAAAAAAGAATTTTCCTGTCCTGTAAATTTGTGTAACTTTAAGCATTTTTCAAACCTGAAAGGTTTGAGGAGGGGGAGGGACTTCTGTGAATGGAAACAATATTTGGGTCAACCAAAACATTTAATTTGGATTTTCACTGCTTTTATTAGGAAATAATTACCATGCTAATTAGCTCGATTAAAAATACTTTTTAGAACAGCATTTGTTTTTGTTTGAGAAATACCATCTCTTTTCCAACCTTTAAAAATAAATCACTTAATATTACCTTACCTCTGCGAGTATTCTTAGATTGGTATTTTTTCAGTGGATACATTTTGCTGAATAGCTCCTGGCTGACAAAAGCTTTCTGAAAAACAACTTGTGAAGCCTCTGAAAAGTCTTTTTGCTGAAAGAGTGATGGAAGCATCAATCCCTGTTGTGTCTTGCAGCCCTCCACCAGCATTGCCCCCTAAAAAACGTCAGTCAGCACCTTCCCCAACCAGAGTGGCTGTGGTGGCCCCCATGAGTCGAGCTACCAGTGGCTCCAGTTTACCTGTTGGGATCAACAGACAGGTAATGGCATTACCCTTTGTGAAAGCCAAGAGAAACGAGCTGTGAGCTGTTGGAAAAGCTCAGGGAGATGCTGTGACCTGCAGCCACACAGATCCCTGCACATCTCTGCTCATCCCAAAGAGCCCAGTGCAGGCAGCTGCAGTGGGAATGGCAGTGGCAGGAGCAGCAGCATCGTAAATAATGTGGACAGCTTAATTTTTTTTACAGTGTTGTTGGGTTTAATTAACAAATTGCTGCAAACTTTGCTGCCTTGAGCGGTAGCAGAGTGTGAGGGTGGGGAATGGTTGAGGGTTGTCCAACAGATCAGGGGACAGCAGCTGGCTGAGCTCCCTGAGATCTCACCAGGGTTTACTCCCAGGCCAAGGGAGCATGTGGCTGAGTGAGATCAGAAGTCTGTCTCCATCCAGTCACAATTTAAAGCATCTTTTAACTCAAGCAGTAGTTTGAGCTACTGCTCTGACCGCTGCTGGTGCTTTGGGGAAATTTGTACATTTTCTGGTAGAAAAATGGCAAAGTTGTGTGTGTGTTAATCACATTCCATTTCTTGTGCTAGTCTGGGGTTTATGAGGTTGTAAATGGCTGGGTTTGCTTTACACATTCAGGAACTTACTAGCTCAGCAGTGAGGACCTGAATCATATTAAATTGCACAAAAATCAAATCTTGTCCTCATCCCCAAAGCCCCAGCTCTGGCTTAGAGAGCCTCTACAGTCATTTGGCTGACCCAGATAAAGCTGTGGCCACTCTTCAGTTAAAACTGCAGTCACGCTAAGGTTGTTCTGATGGAGTGGGAATAGTTGAGGGGTTCACTCGCAGGTTAATAAGCTTGAGGTAATTTCTGAAATGGGACTGTAGCCATAAGTCCAGAAAGTTGTATCTTACTACAGTTTATTTTCCCTTTGCATTCACCTGAGCTAACCAAGTATTTGCTAAAGCCCCAGGTATAAGAAATCTTGCAGTGTCATTCCCTTGTCTCAGTGTCACAACAAGCAGTCACCAGACACATGTAGCTGTGAAGAACTTGGTAATCATCTCAGCATCTGTATAGTCCAGCGTGGGCCACAGCAACCCCTGCTTGAAATCAAGAACACACAAAGCTCCCTGGCATGGGCTGTTTACCAGATCAGAGGGTTTCTGTGTTCTCCACGAGCTTAGTGAGGGCCAGCAGCACTGATCCTCTCCCCTCCTGCGAGGTCATTGCTCTTCGAGCTGCATCTTCCTCACTAGCGAGCTGCCAAGAGTGACGGTGATTTGATTTTTTTTTTTTCTTTTTTTTAAATCCTGAAGGATTTTGATGTCGACTGCTATGCCCAGAGGAGGTTGTCAGGTGGAAGCCACTCCTACGGGGGGGAGTCTCCTCGCCTCTCTCCGTGCAGCAGCATTGGCAAACTGAGCAAGTCTGACGAGCAGCTCTCCTCTCTGGACCGTGACAGCGGCCAGTGCTCCCGCAACACAAGCTGTGAAACCTTGGGTAAGAGGGGCTGGGGGCCTCTCCTCCCACTGGGGGCTGCCACAGCCGAGGTGCAGAAGTTCATGTAAAAATGCACTGCACTTGCAGCTGTTCAGTCTTGGAGTTGCTGCAGGCAGTTCAGTGCAGAGATGTTCTGTCGGAGAGGAAAAAGCCCAGGGGAATGTTTTCCTTGCTGTAGGTGATTGTGCTCAAACTGAATTCAGCTCTCAAGTGGAATGTTTTCTTCATTTCAGCTCTGTCTGCAGAAATTACAGTCCTGGTAGACTAAAGCAGTGTTGTTTCTACATGCTAGGAAAGAAAATAAAAATATAAATATGACACAAATTATGTCTGCAGTCATCTACCTGTTGACTTTTTGTTATTTGTTTGCTAGTGTAAAGAATTAATTATGAGTTAAATGAAGTCTGGATGTTACAGAAGGTGTAAAAAGATGGTCCCAACTGTAAGGAAGTTCCACTTTGATTAAAATGAAGTGATTAATTAACTGATGGAATGGGAGGGACAGAACTGAGAAGGGCTAAACAGTAAAAGAGAGAAACTAATCCATCACTCTCTGTTTACCCAGATCAATCGGATCACTATGATCCAGACTATGAATTCCTGCAGCAGGACCTCTCCAACGCTGATCAGATACCTCAGCAGGGGCCAGGTATCCTCAGCCCATTGCCAGAGTCCTTGGGTGAGTCTGGCTCCCCTTTCCATGGACACACGTTCCAGCTCCCGCAGGGCAGCTCTCCTCCACTGGAATTCTGCAGCCTCTCGGGAGCAGCGCAGCCAACAGAGACTCCTCCAGCTTTACCAGAGAAGAAGAGGAGGAGTGCAGCCTCCCAGACTCTGGATAACTCGGGCTGCAGGGTGTCCTACGAGAGGCACCCCTCCCAGTATGACAACATCTCCGAGGATGACCTGCAGAATGCCGTGGTTGTCCCATCAATGCCCTTCACGCCCTTTGCTGCTGTTCTGCCTTTCCAGCAAGGAAACTCCTCAGCACCAGTGGAATTCATTGCTGATTTTGCTGCTCCAGATTCGAACAGTGACCCAGAAAAGCCGCCACCTCTGCCAGAGAAGAAAAACAAACACAGTAAGCAAGTTCCTGTGTTTGGGTTTTACTTTTACCTTGCAGTTGTCGTGCTTCTGATCGTCACGGAGTGGTGGTGATCATGGTGATGCTCTTGCTTATGTGAGTCTGAGTGTCAAAAGCAGTCAGCCAATGTCAAACACGTGGAAGGGAGATGGCAGACCTGTAGTGGGCAGGGAGTGATTCCTGGGGCCAGGATCAATCCAGGCCCAAGGGATCTGGAATCACACAGCATCTTCATTACTGTAGTGAGACCATTTTACTGCTCTGTTTACCTGAATGTGATCTTTGAAGCACTCTACCCCACAGATCTTTCTGGTGTATTCTCCCTTTTTAAGTCCATTCCCTCCCTGCTTCCTCAATTTTGTTTTCCCACTGCAGAGAAGAGTTGGGTGCTCTCCAAGAGCTCACAGAAAGGACTCCTTTTCTGTCCAAAACCCAGCCTTGCCAGAGCAGTTACTTGGCAATAGGAGCACAGTCACCCACATAGCTGTGCAAGACAACACCATTAACTAGAGTCCAGTATTGCTGTTTTGCTACAGGATCTCATTTCCCTTGGATGCCTGAGAATTTCCCACATCATTAAAACAAGCAGCCTCTAAAAGCAAAGGCTCCTGTCCCCAGCCAGACTCCTGGCACACCAGGGCTGACCACATCTCAAGCTCACAACCTTCTTCTGATTTCCTTAATGTTCATGGCTGAAAAATGTGAAACCTCTTACCAAACAGGCAGCCACAGTGCTCTGCCAGGGAAGGCTGTGGACTGCACAGTGAGATCCAGCAGATATTGGTTTACTGGTCACTGGCTGGCTTTGCAGTGTGTGTTGCATGAGGAGGTAATGTATACAAGATCTGGATGAAGAGCATTACATTGCATGGCTGGCAGCCCAAGAGAAGAGCTGATTTCAAAGTGCTGAGTTGGCCTTCTGGCTCCTTAATGCTGTTTATAGACTTCTCACTGAGAATAATTTTTGTCCAGAGAGGCTGTGGACTCCCTGTCCCTGGAGGTGTTCCAGGACAGGCTGGATGGGACTCTGAGCAACCTGGCCTAGTGGAAGGTGTCCCTGCCCATGGCAGGGGGCCTGAAACTGGTTTCTTTAAGGTCCCTTCCAACCCAAACCAGTCTGAGATTCTGTGATTCTGTGGATAAGGTGGGAGTGAGATGTGGTGTCAGAGTATTCTCTCCATTCCTATGTAGTGCACTCTGCCAGTCACTTCTTTAAAAATATGCCTTGTCTAAAAGCATTTCCATTACCCCTAAGTGACCAGTCCACATTAGTAACCCTCAGGGATTTTACTCAGAGCACAAGGCTTGACCGACCTGAAAGTGAGGGTCATCCAATGTTCCCATATGCAGGAAATCTCCTTTGTTCCTCTCTGATAATCAAGCAGTTTAAGACACTAAAATCAGCTAAAAAGGAGCTGAGATGGTTGGTTGTGGACAGCAGAAAGGAAGTAAATGGTGGCACAGGGCACAGCCAAGGCTGGTTGTTATGGCTTGTGCTGTTCAAAATGCTCACCTGCAGTAGGAGCAGCCAGGGGCTGTGACACAGAGCAGGTTTCTGCAGGGTCAGATCCTCGTGGATCTGCTGTTAATAATGAGGGATGGCTGTTACACCACTCAGGCTGGGATGGATGCAGGGAAATGCACCTCTGTGCACGTAGGAGCATCAGTGCATCAGTGGAGGGCAGATTCCTGGCTGGATCTTGTCTAAGAGGCAGTTGGACATTTGAAAGAGAGATCTGGGCTGTTTGCTTGTCTCTAAGCCCCATGTCTTTGTTTTCTGGTATCACACAAGATGTCAAAGAGTTACTTGAAAACAAGTTTAAAAGCAATCTGCATTATTGTCTGAGCACAGCTTTAACCCCAGTACTGAGGCCTTGTGTGAATTTTCTTTGATGGTGGATTAGAGTTAATTGTAATCTGGCACAATCAGAAATTTGGGGAGTATTGATCAGACTGCATTGTTAGGAGAGGTAGGAGCTGTTACCTAATGTGTTGTCAACTCTGATGGTTTGATAAAGCATCCTTGCTGCAAAACTTGTTGCTAGTCTTGGGGCTGATACCTGACTGCTGCAGATTTTCATGTGACTCTGAGAACTTGTTTTAGATTGTCTTTACTCCACAGTATATCACACCACAGATTTGTGGTTGCTAGTTTTACTTTTATTTTCAGCATTTAAAAGGCCGGTCAAACATTACTCAGGCTCTGTGGTAATACCTAGGATATTTTTTGCCCAGAGGCTGAGGCATGTAGATATTCTTGTGTAATCACACAGGGCTGCTTCCACAACCCCAGCAAGCTCCTGGGATCTGGAGGAGATGGATGGATTTGCAAAAAAGATCCAGAGCTCACACAAATAGGACTTGGTTGTAGTGCCTTTGTTGTGGGTTGTCTTTTGGTAGCTGGCAGGAAATGTTGCAGCAGAGACTCTGATGGTCTTTTTATTGGTAATATACAGAAGATCTGCTTGAGTTAGCCTTGTGTATTGCTGTGAGCTGTGCTCAGAGGGACCTGCAAGAGTTGGCTTCTGTATAATTTAAACAGAGGAGTGATAGGGCTTTTAGTCTGGCATGAGTTATGGTTATTTTACTGTGCTGTAAGAGTACATGTTACTGTGCTAAGGGCAACAGACTCCAGATTTCTGCTTTGAGCACCAGCATCGTGCTCCTGCTGAACAAGACACAGACACAGAACAGCTTCTGCCATTAAGAGCCCAGAGTCAGAAACAGCAAGATCCTTTCCCCAAACAGCTTGGAAACTACTGGTGAGGCACTTATTCATGTTTCCCTCCCTGTCAGTGGGAACAAAACGCAGCCTGGTGCCCAGTGAGCAGCTGGTATTTAACTGCAGGAGCCACGCTGGGGGCAGGCTGGGCTTAGCCAGCGGATAATGCCAGCTCTGTGAAGAACAGCTCTCCTCCCAGAGGTGACAGCAACCACTGGTTCATTCGACCTTGACTTCTCCAGTGAGCTGATGTGTGGTATAGCTTAAGAATGCCCATTATTTTGGCTCTTGCCCATGCACTCAAATCTGTTGTGCCTGTGCCCGGCCCAGCTGCCAACAGCGCCAGGGTCGGGCTGGGCTGTCAGTGAGCCCTCCAGGGGGATGGATGCTGCTGTGCCCCACCTTACTGCAGGTGTGCTTAGTGCTGATCATCTCCTAAAAACCCCTTCAGACTCCAACAAGCACCAGTCCTCTCCTGCAGCTGGGTGCTGCTGCCAGGACCCGTGGCTGCAGGGAGAGCTGGCTCCTGGGAGAGCAGGACCTGTGACTTCTGCCGTATGGGCAGAACTGGTGCATGCTGGAAATCCCTGAGCAGCTTTAGCTCCTTCAGAAATGACAGCCAAGGCACTGCAAGCAGATTGCTGGAAAGGTGTTCCTAGCCTCAGTCTGAGATTTCATGGTTTTTTTTTTAATTTCACATATTTTCTGTCTGGGTTAAGAACTGACATAAGCTGGGCATGTGGTGGGAGAGGTTTCTCTCTCACGCCTCCCTTCTCTCCCGGGGTGCTGCCTTGAGACTGTCACTCCACCCCAGCTGCTCACTGGGGACTTGCAGCCCCCATCCCTCCCTCTGCACAGTTGCTGCAGGGCGTGCAGCCTGAGCTGAGCTGCTGATGTAATTTCCCATCTGCTTTTTAAATTTCTGCCTTGTTAAAAACCGGAGTGGAGCAGGGGAGAGAAGACCCTTTGCAAACAGCAGTCGTGGGAGTGGTCTTGCTCTCCTACTCTCCTGTTGAAGGTTGGCAGGATTCTGATGATGCCCATTTTGACTTGCACTCTGCAGTGCCTGCTCGTGAGCCAGGTTTGTGTTTCACCATCCCAACTGTTTTTCACTTTGCCTAAAAACAAAGATGACAAAGTAGAGGCACAGACATGCTCACCTGCCCAGGACTAGTTGTAACAAGCCAGGCAGGGGAGCTGCCATGACCATGGGATGCATTAGCCCCATAAAGAGCTGAGATAAAAGAGCTCTTCATTATTCCCTTGCAGATTGAGTTAAGGCTCCCAGCAGCATTCAGGCTCACTGCCCTGAGTTAACAGTGATTTAATTTTACACAAGTGTCTCATGTGATGCCCTTTTCCCCAACACTTCCGAGTTGTGGTGTCATTCCAGTGTTTGGTGTCATTCCAGGAGCTCACAGCTATTGATCCCCAGTGGTGTCTGCAGGTCTGGGTGTTGAGTGAAGCACTGGTTTTGGAGGTGACTCAACATGAAGGGTTGATGTTTGCTGCATTGTGCCAGCACTGCCAGGCCTGCCTTCTTGGCTTTTGTCCTGCTCAGCTGATGAGCTCTCAAAATGTGGTCTTTCCCTCGAGCTCTTGTCCTCTACACTTCTGCAAGGACTCCTGATCCTCAGTTCAGTTGTGCTGCTGGAGAAATATCTTTCATAAGCCTTCTTTAGATCTTGTCCCCTGAAGTTCTTGTGTGATACCAGGGCATTTTCCAGGGCCCAGGTATTAATAGGAGCACCTTGGCCAACTGAATCATTGTTACTTGAAAAGACTATTTTAGTAATTCTGTATTTCCTACACCTTCAACATGATTCCAAATAAGAAAATATTTCCAGAATATGCTTCTTTTCACTGTGAAGTGGTGCTGGGAAGGAGCAGGGAGTCTGAGGGAGGAAGAGAGGAAAGGCTCAGGTGGTAGGGAGAGTTGGAGGTCAGAATCCCAGCAGCTTTGGCAGAGCTGTGCAGGACTGGCTGTACTGCAGGACATGAACAGGTTGTCCACTGGCAGGGTTGTGGGGTCACAGGATGGGGACAGCAGGTGTTACCGGTCAGGATTGAAATCCATCATCTCTATTTCCTGTGCTCCCATTGCCTCAACCAGGTTTTTTTCATTATTTCTCTTTTTCTTTATTCTATTTTTTGGAGGAGGGTTATAATTCTTTTGGGGAAGGGCAGCTGTGTTAGCTCCGTTTCTAAATGGAGTTTAAAATATTAGAGGAAATCTGAAAAAAGGTGCCCAAGACAGGTGCAAAGCAACTCCTTCCTCTGACACATTTGCAGGGCTGCATCCTGTTTAAAGGCAGGCCTGGGGCTCTGTTTTGGCAGGTGAACAGAGGACTTTGCCTTGCAGCCAGTGTGGGAACCAGCTTCATGATGTGCAAATCCTGCATTGTGCTCGTTGTATTTATAGCTTTCACTGAAGTCATCCACTCCTTTCAGCTGTACAACTGAAATGCCAGCAGAAGCTGAATAGTTGCCACCAAATGACCAGATTTACAAAAAGTGACAAATGCTTGTTTATCAGGAGGAAGGGAGGCATGATCACAGTGCCTTGTGCATGACAGCGTGTTTACAAGAAGGCCTTGGTTAAATACTTAAATACATCTGTTTCTCCAGCTCTCAGGTGTATAGAAGAGGATTCTTTCTTTGTTTTACATTATTCTGTACACTTCTGATCCTTAATAATGAGGGTGGGATTGTAGTAGTCTTTCTGTGGCACTGGATGTCATCCTCCCCCTCCAACACTAAAATATTACAGCAGTAACTAATCCTCTGTCGGAGCTGCATAGGCTGACCTGTGTAGGTTTTTTCGTAGATTTTGGAAGGATATTGTACAGATGGAAAGGTCTTCTAGACGAGGTTTGATCCCATTTAACATTTTTCTTGAGCCACATCTCACCAAAGCTAGTGAATCAGTTGAATTTGAAAACTGGAGATGGTAAGTTGCTTTGAAAAGGGATGGGAACAATGGGTGTTGGATTTGAGCTAAGGAGGCAAGAATATGTGGTCAGTGGCACTTTTAGAAGGTATTTTGTACTGGCAGTGGCATTTAAAGAGCTGAGGGAGAGGTACACCCAGTCTCACAGGTAGGTGTTCTCTGATAACAGTTTTATCAGTTTGCTGGAGTGGAAAAACACTGTAAGCCTCCTCGTTCTAGAAACCTTGCTGACTGCAGAAATGAGACTATGGACACAAGAATTACTACAGAGTTATTGTCAAGTTTGCATTGTCACACTCCTAAAAAGCAGACTGATGCTGTTCTGTTGTTTGGTGACTTTGGACTGACTTTGGCTGTTGAGAAATGTTCTCAGAATTGCCATGGGTTATGTAAGGATTTGTGCTAAGCATCACTAAATCAGACTTCTCAAGTTGCTGTTCAGAGACCTCACTGCTTCCAGAGTATTATCAGCTGTGTTTGTGGCCTGGGATGGTGTTTGCTGCGTGCTGGCTCACAGGATGGGATATTTGGATCCTTTCCTGCAGGGTGGGTGGCAACTGCAGGATCTCCCTGGCAGCACAGCGTGGGTGCCCTTCTGAGAAGGAGCACCTTCCTGCTTACCCCCACCCTTGGGGCTTGCAGGGCAGGGCCAGTGAGTGTGACCTCTCCTTGCCTTGCAGTGATGGCCTACATGCAGTTTGTGGAAGACTACTCAGAGCCACAGCCATCCATGTTCTACCAGACCCCTCAGAACGAGCACATCTACCAGAAGAAGAACAAGTACCTCAGGGAAGTCTACGGGATCAATGACTCCTTCACCAGCTTAGACCCCTCTCAAGATCTGGCACCTCCTCCTGCTCTCCCACCGAAGCAGCGGCAGCTGGTGAGTGACACCTCAGGGCCACCTGGCAGGGCCACCAGGCTCCCAGGAACACCCCTGCTCCTGGTTTTTTCAGGCCGTGGTGGGAGGATGTCTCACTGGGGTTACCACGTCGTGCTCCTTGGCAGCTCTTTGTCTTAGGCATTTTGCATCGTGTACATTTTTGCTGCTTTCTAACCCCACGTTCAGACCCTTCCCCATAAGCTTTGAAAGTCCTAAAATGCCCTAAAAATGAAACGTTCGTCTTCCACATGGCAGGGCTGAATCCGTGCCAGGCTTGTGTAATGACAACTGCTTGGAAGATTTTGACACACTGAGCAAGCAGCACGATTTTCAAGAGATTGCTGCGCTGTTGTTCCCACTGCTGTTTTGAAACTGTTGTCAGAGATGCCACTAATAATAACTGTTTAAACATAATAACTGCTTTTGTGTTATTATGCACAGACCTTTGGTATAGCCACTACTTTGCCAGTGCATGTTTCCTCCACGTCAGTCCCCTTGTGTGATTGTGGATTTTACCTGTTTCTCAGAGTTCTGCTGGCCCCCCAGGCTGCCAGCACAGAAAGGCACATCCACGTGTGTGTGGGTGGTGGGTTTAACAGCACAGCAAGGGCCATTTTCCATGTGGGGGATGAAATCTTGGCCTCAGTGATAGCAGCAGCAGTTTTGTTTCCGACCTCAGTGGAGGTGGGATTTTGTCCCATTTCCTTTTAAAGGTTTTCCTTTCATTTATTTTCTCGTTTTTTTTTTTTTTTCTTTTTTCCCAACTCCAACCTAAGGCATTTTGTTTATATTAATTATCTTATTTTTTCTGTTTAAAAAAAATTCTTTTGTGCTGATGTACCTTACTTAAATTGACCGTGGCATTAGCAAAATGGGAGGAAATGTGGGAACAGAGCCATGGTCTTACCATCATGAGGGTGACTCTTGCAATATTTCTCTATGTTGTCTGTGCTAAAGTTTGACTGTCCCAGAGTGTTACTTTTTAACTCTAATTTTGGAATCTGCATAACTACATTCCTGTGATGCAAGTAGGAGTCCTAAAAAGATAAAGTGACATTTTTGGCTAAGCTAAACTGAGTATTGTGCAATAATTCTTTGTGGGGACAAGACCTTAAATGCTGGCGTCCCATCTGCTTTGCAGGGTCACTGAAGAGTCTACAGGATTCCTCTCTGGAGGATCAGGCAGTTCTCCAGGGTCTGTGGTCCCCATCAGTGTGACCCTTGCCCTGTCACTTGTACCTTGCAGTCCCCTGCTTACCTTCCCCTCCCCGAGGTGGCTGCACTTCAGTGATGTTTCCAGAGGTGACTGGGGCTGCACAGTCATCATCAGAGTCTGCAAAGCACAGATTTACTGCAGCCATTGTGCAGAAAGGAAATTCTGCTCCTGTCCTGAATTTGTCAGCTGAAGCCAAGCATTTCTTTGCTTCCCTTTAATCATTATCTGGACAGCCACGATGTCACTGCTTTGCCTGCTGGCCATTCTTGTCGTTTTGCAAGCTGATACCATCAAGGTGTTGCTTGCAGTTCCCCTGAAGCAAAGGTTTGTTCAAGTGCAGCCTCCCCACCCCTCATCCCTCTGTTGGGAAAGAGGTGCAAGCAGGTGATGGCTTATTCAACAATCCCTGTAAAAGCCACCAGACTCTTGTTCCTCTGCTCCTGCTGCCCTGGGAGTTTTTGATTTGGCAAATCAAATGGGCATCAGCTGCTCTAGCTGTAGCAAGTTTTGCTGGATGGACTCCTCTGTAATAGAATAATGAGGAAGTCCTTTCTTGTCACCTTCTGATCTTAATCAAAAATAAGATTGTATGTTTGCATTGTATGTTTTATTCAACAAGTCAGAGCTGAGAGAGCCTGAATATACCTTATCCTCCCTCAGTCTCCTTACTATAGGGGGATTCAGGAGAAACTCCTTGCCAGGATTTGTCACTTCCAGTGTAATAGCTGCCTCCTGTGCAAATTACTATAATCTTGGATTGGACAGAGAAATGGCAGGGCATCACTGTCACCCAGTCTCCCAGCAGTACCAGTGAGGACCCACAGCTCACACTGGAGAGTTCCCAATCTGCAGGTTGCTAGAAAAAAAATAGTAGTGTGCAAGAATTATGTGCTTAGAGCCAGTTCCTCCTTTGGGCATCTGTCCCCACACCACGGGGAGAAAAGGGCAGTGAGGAACAGCTTGTCTGAGCCAGCAGCAGCTGTCCGCGGGTGAGCGGGGAGGGGGAGGCAGGAGTTCATTTTTTAAGGGATTTGTGAAACAAAGAAGATTTGAATTGTGATTTTTGTCGTGCCTCTTGAGCTCAAGAAAGGCATATTGGTGTGTCTGGCTGTGATGAACTGTATGAATAGCTGTTTGTTTAGCCAGCCATTATAAGAATTGTTTTACAGTTAGCGTTTCTTGCCCTTTATTCATCGCCTTTTCTGTGCTCTCTTTCTCTGTGTCTTGTGTCTCCTGCTTTCTCCCCCCTTCCTCAGCAGGCCTCCTATGCTGCCTCTTCTTTCTCTTCTGTCTCCTACTGTGTCCAGCCACCTAAAGTGCCCTTCACCCCCGAGGACTGCGGTGCCACTCAGGGCCTCACTATGTCAGTCTCTAACTCCTTTCTCAGCCGGCACAGCTCCTTTCCTGTGCACTCGGTGAGTTCTCTCCGCTCTGGAACACGTGGGTGTTGTCTTATTGCTGATCACTTGTGTGCAAATCCTGTGCTTGCCCTCTCAGGTAAAGGTGGAGTTCCTTTGGGGGCTTTTGAACTGCTGTAGTAACCAGCCAGGTGGGGGAAAACGGTGTGTAAATCTCACCGAGTGTAAATCTCACTGAGTGTACATCTCACTAAGTGTAAATCTCACTGAGTGAAGCCAGGGGAGGTGTAGCTTTCTTTATATTACGTGTCCATGATGAGGTTTGTAGTGGGGGACTGAGGAAGGAGAGCTGGCCTGTGTGCCCAGGCACACTGCTGTGACCTCTGTGTGCCCCAGGCTGCACGTTGGAACTGCAAAGTCTTTTTGTCCCATTGCATAATGCCATGCATGATAATAATAATAATATAATCCATGATGTGGATGAGTCAATTAAAGGCTGCTGTGTGAGCCTGGCCTTGGGAGAAATAACAAGATGCTGTCCCCGATATCCATGGATTTAGTCAAACACGTGGAACAGCGACTGCAGCTCCTTAATTTTTTTTCTAGAAAACAGCCTCTACTAGATCTTCCATCTCATTTTTGCCTGTCTGCTTCCCTTCACGTCTCCATGGTCCCAAACAAGCTCAGTTTGCTTGTATGATTTGCTGCTGGATGAGCAGGGTTTTCTCTTCCTACAGCACTTGTGAGCAGTCTGAAGAGAGGATGGCAGGAGGAGCTGGAAATCATTTAAATCAAAATAGTATTACAGCACTGCTTAAATCTCTGATCAGCTGCTTAAATTAAATGGTTGTAATAACAAAGTGTTAATATAATGAAATTAAACGCAACCATGGGATTCCACCAGCTCATCAGTGTGGGGCTCGTTTGCATGTAAAACTATGTGGTTATGCTCTGATTGCCATGTGATGACAACTGAGAATACACTATTTTTTGACAGTGACCTGGATGTTTAGTAAATTAGGCTTCTTCTGGAGAAGAAATTATCAGACAAGACTTGAGAAGACTCAGAAGTGTTCAATTAGTTTAATATCAAATGTTTGAAAACAGTATCCTCCCACTGTGCCACTGCTATCTTCCCATTTCAGCACTTACTCATTCTTTAAAAATTAGTGGTAATCATTGGTCCGAAGAAGAAGAAAGTATTCAAGTGCTTTACAAGTAGAGCTACTTCACAAGCCATGAATGAAAGCTTTGGCTTCCACTTGTGTGAGAGAGAGCAGTATCACAGCTTTGCTGCACAGATGAAAAGGCTGAGGGGTGGCAAGGTTAGTGTTTGCATAAATTTGTGGTAGAGTTGTAAAATTTGAAGTAAAAGTCCTGAATTGTACAGGTTTCTTACTTGGTAGTGGTCCTTGCAAGCAAAACATGGAACTGTAGGACTAGATAAAAGTACTTGACTATTTTTGATTTAATTGAGAGGCTATAAATATGATTCTATAATGTTCTAAAAATATGTGGGCACTTTGATTTAAAAAAGCGTCCTTGTTGGATTAAATGGTTACTACCTATTAAATTGCTCTGACCCGTTCTCATCTTACTTTGGACTACATTACTGTGAATATATTATTTTAAGAAATGTTAAAACTTCATTAAAAAATCCTTACTCATTTTTGCAAGGATTTTGTGAGGGGTAAAGTATATGGCTGGAGCGTGAGGAACAATGAGACAGTGCACTGTCAAATGCACAAAGGAAACAAGCTGAATTAAAAATGGTGATTTTTCCATTAGTGCCTTTAAATTAGGATAATCTCACAGTTTCTCATTACTCTATCTGGTCTATGAAAGTGTCTCTTTGAGCTGCAAAATACCAATGTCCTTACATGCATCTTAGCTGACCCATGTAATACCATAACCACGGTTTATCCCATTTTCCCTGTCCCTAATAAGACAGAGATGTGAAGCAGCAGTGGAGGTTTGGATCCCTCCCTCAGCACTGGAAGGACCAGAGCCCCTCCTGCAATTTGCTCCCTGGGGAAACTCCAGGGGTGCCACGAGCTGCACCAGTAACTTCAGGATGTTGCTCTGCTCCTATTCTCATGCCTTCATTTCTTCTCTCTGCCCAGAGAAAGGCCACTGAAGTGAGTGCTGGTGAACAATAAACTTAGCAAAAATCAGCATTAGCTGCCACCCACCCCAGCGAGGGAGTCAGTGCCAGGGAGGGCACACCTTTCAGGCACTGCCAGCTGAGCAGTTGGCCTCTTGTGTACCCAGATAGCAGTGGTGGCTATCAGATCTTCTAAAATTCTATGTCTCCTACATGAATCATTATTCATTCTACAAAGGAAGCAAAAACCTCCTTGGATCAATACCAGGAAGTCCGAGCTGCTAAACATGATGGCTGTCCACTGACCCAGTGTCAGCAAGGCCCTGCAAGTGTAGCCAATTTTCAGAAAGTGCCCTGTGCTCTTTTTCCTTCCCTGGAGACTGGCCTGGGGAGGACAGTGACAGAGTCACTCCCAGAGGGAGGACCTGGCCCTGTACCCATCTGTTCATGTGCCAGCAGCAGGGAAGCCGAGCCTGCACCACGTTCTGTTTGTTATCCCCTTAGCTCTGTGCTCCAGGTGAAGGATTAGTGCCTTACTGCTGATTTACACGGCTCAAAAAGACTCTTTTCCGACAGCAAAAAAGAGGTGAAGTTGTTCAGAGCATCTTTTAATTTTTAATGCCTGAATTTTTCTAGAGCCCTGACTCCTTTCCCTCCAATCAGCCCTGCAGAGGCTGTTGCAGCCCAGCTGCCACCACTGCTCTGTCAGCCCACTAATTGTGCTTTTCCCTCCTTTGCAGGAAATTGTGTCAGAGGTAATAGCTTTTACTGGATAGAGGCAGATCTTGAGCAACTGGATCAGACCTCATAGGTTTGGCAAGTTGAGCTGTTTTTTAACCGAGTCTGACTCGTGTCTGGCCTCTGTGCCAGCAGGGCTTGTGTTGGTAGCGTGGGCTGGTGTTTTAAAGAACTGCATCGTGTTTCCCATCCCATGGACAGCTGAACCATTAAATCCCACACTGGGGGGACAACTGGATTGTACTGTCAGGGATCATTCAAGGGATTCCCACCTCTTTTGAAAGTACCAAGCAGCAGGAAGGGAGGTGTACAACAAGAAGGCATCGTCCTTGGTCACAGCTGGCTGTAGTTTCTCTCCAGCTGATCACCTCCCTCCCTTCTTCTTGTGGACACAGAGCTGCTGTCCCTTGGTTTAATCAATCCTTTGCTGTTTGCCTGGAAATGGGTGGGCAGGTATCCGAGCAGCAGGAATAATCAGATCTTGAAATCTCATTACTTCCTGGCAGCTGGAGAACTCTGCACTGATAGAGGAATTCATCCAGTGACGAGCTCCACTGCTGCCCATCCACACATTTTCCACCAAGGACTGCGGAAAGTCTTGTGGAAGCTTTTCCTCCCTGAAACAAGGAGCAGTTGTATCTCCAAGGCATGTACATGCCATTAGTGGAAATTTGGCTGCATCCTCCACTGTGGAGACTTGCCTTTTCTCAAAATGTTGGGTTTTTCTTATGTTTTCTTTTTAATTAAGAAACATTTCCAGTAATTTTCCAGAAACCAATTGGCTGTCAGATTCCAGCAGAAGGCGCAAGTGATTTCCTTATGAAAGCTCCAGTTCAGCACTTCTGTTCTCACTTGTTCCCACCATTCTTGAGCAAATTGAGCGAGTGCACAGAAAATTCACAGCAACTGTTTTTCTTTCTTGTGTGTGTGCTAACGTATGTTCAGGAAAAGGGGGGTCAGATAAGTGATTAAAGGCGTGCACCACGCAGACATGTGCTTCCCATGTTTTCCCTGCCTTGCTCCCATTCCTGCAGCTCACTTCCAGCCTGCAGCACACACCAGGAGCTGGCCCTCAGCAGAGACCGAGCTGTTTTCATTCCTATGGTGGGAGCCTCAATCAAACCACGGCTGGGAGGTCATAATGTATTTGTTCATTTCTGTCCTAAGGTTTTGGCTCCTTAATTTAGAGCAGAGGGAAGAGGGATTGAAAAGATTTGCATCCCTTTAACCAGGTGGTCTGTCTTAGGTATTGTTTTGGCTTTCCTGTTTAGCATTCCTTCTGTGTTTGTGTTCATTTCCACTGCCCATGGCAGCCTGGACACTGGTATTAATAGTGCTGTTGCCTGCTGGCATCACTGGATCCTGCTGCTGAAAACCACTTCCTCTGGGGGTTTATACATTTTCCTTGCATTTGGAGCACTGCAGATCTCTATGGGTCTTTCTAAACAGTCCTGTGTTGACTTTGTAGGCCACACACCCCATGTTTTTGTGTGACTGACTTTTTAGAAGTCTTGTCTTGGTCTCCAGACTCTGTCTTTTCCAGATCTGCCATCTTGATCTGGGGGCTTTGTCCATAAGCTAAAAAGTTGATGCTCTAGGTGCAACTGAATTGAGTTCTCCTGACATTTTTCCAAAGAGGGATGCATGACAGCATGGTTAATAAATCTTACAAACGTTTTCTTCCCCTGCTGCCCCTTTATTTGTTTTGTTGCAAAGATGTGCAGGAATCTCTCCCCCACAAGGAAAAGTTTGGATTTTGTGTTTTCTCATGCAGAAGCCAGGAGACACAACAAGCCCCATCCATCCATGTACTGTGCTAACCACCAGTTAAAACCAGGGAGGTCAGCTCTGCAGCCAGGTCAGAGGCCTTGCTGAGAAACATTCCAGCCTGAGGAGTTGCTGCCTTTCCTGTGGCAGTGCTTGAAGCCATTCTGTTGGCAGCTTGTGTTTCCAGCCATTCATTGCAGGAGCATTTCCTTCCTCATTAGCAAAAGTACCTGGAAGCCCAGCATTGTGTCATGAGATAGGAAGTCTTTTCCAATAGTTGTCTGTGCAATTATATTCTCAGGGTGTAACGACTTTGCAACACCCAGTATTTTGTGAACATAATTCTGTACTGTTACAATTTGGGTATCCAGTTCTGGCACATTGCCCACGTCATTCCCTTAATAGCACTAGCAGAGGAGATCTGAAAGATTGATCCTTTCCTCTGATAGCTTCATATTTTGGGAGTCTGATGCTCTACCTGATCTGGGAGTGTTTGGCATGGTGGCAGATTCATTTGGCAGAAGTCCACAGGGTAACTGAGAAGGCTGTGTTTAAAAGGTAAAGACTGTGTCTGCTGATGCTGCAAATGCTCTGTCAGCCATATAATTGAATTCAACTTTGGATTTGGGTTGGAGACTGCTGTAACTTGCAACCACTGAATCTCTGCATATATATCCCTGTGTCCCTGTTAGCTGTGGTCAGCCATGCCTAGTGAGTGTGGAGAAGCATCACTCCTGAAATAAGTTTTCTATTAGAGTGCTTATCTCCTGCCATCTAACCCAAATAAACAGCCAGAATGTCACTGACCTTTGGGACATCCTGGAACACGGCTTCTAATGATGGAAAGCTGTTCTGAAATATTCACCCTTGCAAAAAATCAAAGGCAGCAAATTGAAAAGGTTGAAAGATGCTGTCTCTGGGAGACCTCTGTGTGTCACAGTGTGTGGTAAATGTTCAGGGCCAGGCACGTTTGCTTCCTGCTGTTCCCAGGAGACGAGACTGCTCCCAGCTCAAAGCTTGCTTTGTGCAAGCACTTCCCTAGTGGCAGATAAGGATTTTTAAAAACCACTGCACTGGTGAGAGGAGAGGGAACTCTCTCTTCTCCCTGTCTCAGTCGTTTGCTGTCATAGGTCAGGATCACTCATGCTCAGAGACCCTCTTCTGCTCCTGTGGTGGGAGCTGGTAGAGTTTGGCTACAGGAGAGCATCCTTTCCCAAAGATTCCTGTTGCACGCTGTTTTCTAGCTTTCCCAAAGATTATTTGGAAATACTTCACTTAGAGCAAAGCCATGGAGTAGGAGGTTGTGTCCGTGATGCCATAACCGAGGCCTTACTGACCCTACAGGAAACCTCTGAGAAGCTGATTAAAACAAGCACTGATTCGTTTCCAAGATAAACTTTTGCCTCTTGGGGGGAGCACTAAAGGATGGCTTGTTTCCTTGTGACAGTTGTGTTGAATGGACTGTCCCCTCCCCAAAAAAGTATGTCAGGATCCAAAAAAGGATCCAAAAAAGGATGACAGGCCTTCCAAGAGATGGACAACACCCAGATCCTGTGGAAGCCATTGCTGCAATTCCTGGGGCAGCTGCTGGCTGGGCTGGGTCAGACTGGGGAGCAGCAGGAATGGGTGCCATATGGACATCATCTCCACTGCAGGGTGGGTTTTTTTCCCTTTGAAAAGTATGCTTCAGTCTTGGCTCTTGTCCCAGCACGGCTGCATAACTGGAATTCCAGAGCTGCTTGCAGGCTCCGGAGGAAGGAGGGGGCTCCCTGGCTCCCTTTGCAACTTTACAACAAGATTGGAAGTTGAGAGCAGTCTGACTAATTAATGCCAGCACACCAAAGGCTTCTCTGCACTGTTCCCTTTGTTAACAGCATGCTGAGAGCCTGTCTGCATCCTTAAATGATTGTTCACGGATCACATAATGAAGATTAATGCATTTTCCTGGGTACCTGGGCCTTAAACTGGCATTTTCAGCATATCTCATGCCAAGAGGTTGTTCTGAATGTGTATTATGAGACCAAGGAGAGAGAAACATACAGTAATTGTCAATACTGACAAATTGGCATTCAAACTTCTAAAATTTCTGCAATGTAATATTATATTTAGGTCTAAATTGCCTTCAAATTAGGATTAATGTGTGTGAAACTCCACAAGGCAGGAGCTGTGCAAATGTTCCTCCTCCAGAAGCAATAACTCATCTCCCTGAGCTGCTGGCCCAGGCTGCAGGCAGGGAAGCAGAGTCTGCCCTGAGCATTATTGTCTTGCGCCTCACGCAGGGCTCTGCTTGTCCCAGAGTGACTTGGCTGAGGACAGTCATTTCCTTTCACTCCTGCCCTGCGTGAGCTCCACTGCTGCTTTGCAAAAGCCTGGCTTTTCCTTTGGGTTCGACAGGTCAGGGACAAAACCCCTTGGAACTCCTGGGTGGAAGATGTCCATCAACTACAAAGTGAAGGACAGCGTGTGCTGCCTGTGTCGTGTGGGTGCAGGAAGTCCAGCAATGTGGGAGCTGGCACAGAGCTGCTGCTGGAGCTAATTATTCCCTTGAGTGCCTTCTCGAGCCGTTGAGCAGTGGTTTGGGGTCTAGGCTGGGACTTGGGGTGATGGTTGGTGTATCAGCACCGGTGAGATCATGAAATACCAGGCAGGCATAATGAATCTGCTGAGCCAAGATGATGTCATGAGCCTGGCGTCTTACGAGGGATTTAGTGGTTTGTGCCATGCAAGTGAAAATGAATAAATGTAGAGCATTTATCCGGGCAGAAAGTAAATACAGAGATTAGACTTGTCATTGTTACTGAGGCAGCTCCAAAAGCTGACAGTGTCCCTGGAGCCAGCGCTGCTCATCCGGAAAGAAAAGGGCAGGAAGAGAGAGGAGCCCGTCCTAGAGCCAGTCTCCTTTTAGCCACAGGCATGTGGTGGGGATTTGCATTTTAATTATTTTTCAGTAGTCTTTTAAGCTCTCTTTCCAAAGCATCCCCCTCCTCTCCTCTGCATTATGGCCTGCAATTTGTTTTGGGGCCTGAGAATACACCCAGAGCACTGCTGGACTCCACACAAGGCGCAGCCCCTCAAGGATTAAGGTGGTGGAAGGTAAAGTCTAGCCATTGACCTTTACATTTCCTTTCCTTTGTAGTGGAAAAGCTTTTTTGACCAGGCTTCTGGCCTGAGACTGTTCTCAGTTTAGATTTTTAAGCCCACATCTTTCCTAGGTAGAAACAAAAATACTGCTGCTGAGCTGGGTGCTACTGCTGGGGCTCAGGTGATGGACTAAGCTTTGCTTTTTCTTACCTGCTCAACTCTGCTGAGAAAATGTAGCCTGAATTCTCCAATTCCTGCCTTTGATTCCCTTTCTTTTTACATCACACTGGTGTCACTTTTCAGCCTGGTTTGAGCAAGTTGTGTCTGTGCTTCTTGAGAGCTCTGTACTGCACCGTCCTTCTGCAGCAGATCCCTCAATGGAGCAGCGCCACAACTGCGTTCCAGCCTGGGGTTTTTTGGATGATGTGATTCTTCTTTCAGTCCACTTGACTATGACCAGCTTTGCAGGTTTTAAAATAAACTCCTCTCCAGCAGATTTAGCATTATTGTCTTTTTTTTTTTTTTTTAATGGTTGTCAGCTTTGTTTTGGACTTACCCCGATGGCAAATCTTACTAGCACCAGATGTTAAAAGACAGAGGGTTGCTCTTGTTTTTCTTGGCACAATATATTCCCACTGCACCCTGTTTAATATTATCTGCACAGTAATCTGATGATTAGGAGAGATAGTGAAATAAAGCTTTACCCAGATGATCTCTTTTCATCTCTTCAGCTGACTCTTCAAGGCACTGCATTAAAGGATCGGTCTGATAAGGAATTCATCACTCCGGAGGGCAATTACCATTTTTGCTCCCTGTTTTTCACGAATGGGAGGGAGTAGCAGCATAATCCTTCATCCTTTATCCTTCAGTGTAACTTTGAAGGCAGTATCCAGCCACTCCTCCCTGGGAGCTGTGTGTTCTGGAACAGACTTGACACAGTAGCTGTTAAATTACAGGGCTGGAGCAAAAAGCATCTTAAATTTGGATTCTGTGGAAAATCCCAGAAAAGCAATAAGCACTTGAAGCAGTTTTCTCTGTGTAGATACTTCCAGCATGCTCAGAGTTGTGGTTTCTGTGTGCCTTCGCCTCCTTTCCTCCACTCAGGTGATTTTCAGGGTCACTGCATTAGTAGTACTGAGAGATCCAGGTTTTCCCCTGCCTAGCAAAGGCTGGATACCTGCAGGTCACACCTTGCTGCTCACTTTCCCTCTGTGAGATGAGCAGCCAGGCTGCTGTTTGTGCAAGAACACACCTCTCCAGGAAAAACCTGGCTGGTGTATCCCAGGTAGCAATTCCTGCTCTAGCACGTGGATGGTAAAATAGTGCTGCCTGTATTAGAAATGCCTTGTGCTGTCACTGCTACACTGCTGCCAATCTAATTACTTTTTCTTTTGTCTGTCTCTTTCCTTTCCCCATCTTCCTTGTTTTTGTGTCGTGTCTCTGCATCCTGCAGTACAAATCCGTGTTTAGGTCCTACTCCCAGGACTTTGTGCCTCACAACCAAGTCTCCATACCTCCTTTCCTCTCTTCTACCTCCTCCTCCTGCTCCACCCCGCCTTTTCCACCCGTCCATCCATCCCAGAGCCCTGACCTAGCGGTGCCCGCTGCAGCCAGCCAGTCACCCAGCACTGTGGATGTGCCAAACTCCTCTTCTCAGGAGAGCAGCTTTAACGGGAATGCTCCTGTCTGCCTTCCTTCTGAAACCTCTTTCACTGATTCTCTGCAGACGCCTTCGGTGAGACTATCCAAAGAGATGATAACGCACCTTAACGCAAGGCTGCCTTTATTTGTTGGGGGTTTTTTTTGAAGAAAATGTCTTTTGTGTTAATACATGCTAAATTGTGGTCTAGTGTGGTTTCCAAATGTGTGTGAATTGCAGAGAGGAAATTTCGTATAAAAATGGTGGCTAGAAAAAAATGGACAATCTCAGCAGGTTTGAGAAAATGTTAGACATATGTAGGAAACACAAAATGTGAAATGCTGGTGAAGGGGAGAGTTGGCTGTAGCTTCCTGCAATTGTAATACAAAGCTGAGGGAGGTAAAGGAGTGTTTTGTGAGGTTGGTAGTTACTAAACACAGGCTCCTAACAGCAGTTCACATCCTGCAGTTGCCACCTGCTCCTGCCTAAGTCACCAGGAGCAGTGGGTACAGTCCAGCTCTGTCTCTCCTGTGCATAAAACCTATTGTTCACTCCAGGTTCCTGCTCTTCCCAGTTCCCATCAGCCCCAGCTGTGTGCTTGGTGGCAGGTCATCACACGTTGGTGAAGTTAGGCTAACGCTGTTCCCACTCTGCTAGTTTGAGGTCCCACATCACTTTGCAGATCACTGAGCAGGTCTGTCCATTACAGATACTTTTTTGAACACCTCATTTTCAAGACAGTTCCTCTTTCGTCTGCTGCGAAGCCGAGAGTTGATGGGATTAGAGCTGTCAGCACAGGGCATGCTAGTGCTGCCTCTCTGCCAAGTTTGGAAGAGGGTCACTGATTACAGAATAAATGTGCAGCTTTTCACGCTTTGGACGTGACCTCGCTTTGCATCTTCCTTGCGTTGGGTCCTTGTTATATCCCAGAAGGCCTCCAGTTTGGTTTTTTCTGGCGTGATGAGTCTAGTCCATGCTTGAAGCCTTGTTTGGGAGATACCTTTGATGCCCTTGGGGCTGCAGGGCTGGTCTGCACTCAGCAGCACTGCCCTGGGTAGGACGGGCACTCTGTGTCCAGCTCTGACCGTTCTGCTTCCAGCGCCCTGATCTCTGCCCGCTGCACCTTGGCAGTCTCACCGCAGTCCACAGCTCTTGCCAAGCAGTGCCTGCTGCTGCCCTCCTGCAGCCCAGGGCCTTTGGGATAGTCCTCCAGAGCCAGGAATAATGACCCCAGGATGGTGCAGCCTCAGTGGCCACGGAGACAGAGAACAGCTCTGTGTGAGGTGACAGCAGCTGCCGAGGGCCGTTCTCCTCCCAGGTTCTCTCTGCCGCGAAGCGCTGGTGGAGGGCACCGTCACGAATTTCCTTTCATCCTGTCTCCCTCAGAGTGAAAACGCCAGTGAGGAGGCTGGTGAGGGTGAATATGTCAATCTGTATTCCTCTGGCCAGAGCAACGGGGAACTCCCTCGCTCTGAAGGAGTAAGTAACAACCTCAGAGGCCGGCCCCGGGCCTGGTGCATGCCGAGTTCCCGCCGGGGCTCCCGCGCTTGGCGCCGGCCTCCTCCGCACACCCCGGAGCTCCCTGTCCTTCTGCTGTCCCTCGCTGGCCATCCCTCTGCTTGCCCACTCCTGGCTGCAGGTTTGGGGGCCCTCTTGGTGCAGGAGATGCTTTTGGGGTCACGCTGAGCCCTGGCAGGAGGCAGGGATGGCTTCTCCTGCCGCGCTGTTTCCTTTGCGCTTCGCCGGCCGCTTGGAGCTGCTTGCGTGAAGTTCCCTTCCAGAGAGCTGCACCTTGTGCCACCCTGGGGCCACGTCTTTTCTTGTAACTGCTTTGCCTTCCCTATTTTAATACAGAAAGCCTTCTGCTCTAAAGATTTATTTTTTCCTTCACTGTTCGGTTGCAAAGTAAGTGATTGATTTAGCGTTTTACTCACACGCTGTTTCTTCCTTTACTCAAGCTTTGTATCTTAGATATTTCCTAGAGGAGCCAGGGCGTTTTCCATTTCAGGGAGGTCCCATCTTCCTGTTGGGTCATAGGAAACTGGCAGAGGTCCGTGGTGATCCTTTTGCCTGCCCTCCTCTTGGAAGGCACATCTCCTACAGGATGTCTCCAAGACCTTTATCCACGGTGGTGTTAAATACACCAAGAGATAGTGTTCCCATCACTTCCCCTCAGGAGACACATCTGGGCAGGCCCATCCTTTTGGGCAGCTGTGAGCAGGTTCTCAGCTTTGAAGCAAAGAGCTTTACAGATAGAGTCTGGAAAAACCCTGCAGACACCAAGAAACCCAAGCTCAGCAGGGTGTTTCCATGCTGAGTGGATAGTGTGGAGGTGGTTTCAGTCCTGTCTGTTCACTAGGTTGAATTTCCAAGCTTCACTCTGCATGATGTTAAATAATTCTGAACTCCTGACACTGTTGGATTAATACTCCCATTTGCTGTTCATGGCTATTTGTCTCCTTAATAAATGGCTAATTTAAAATGCTGTATCTTTGCTCTGAGCACTCTACCTGCTGTTCCGTGCCGCGGGTTCAGCTGGTTCTGCTTTTTTGCATTAGCCTCATTTCCACAGCCCTGAGTTGTGGAGTGGAAACGTTGCATCATTGCAAAACCTCTTCTGATGGGAGAGAAGGGAGGTAGGAAGCAGTGAGCATCCACCCCTTGAGGCAGGGGGGCTGTGATCAGGAGGGGAACTGAAACTGGAGAGGTTAGAGCTGGCTGTGTCTGTTTGGATTAAAGCAGGAGGCAAAGTGTATTTCAACAGGAAGGGCTGGAGGAAAAATAAAAGGTCATGAGAGGGTTAAAATCCAAGACAGCAGCTGACTTGTGTTGTAACTTTCAGCATCATTTCACAATGTTAAAAGCAAACAGTACTAATTACACTGGTCTCCAGAGATGGTCCCAAATTTCCTGTCTGATTAACTTCTGTGTTTTCCTGGCATTTGGCATTAACTTGCATCAATCTTTAACCGCTCTGTAGGAATTTACAGTAAAGGGCCATTTAGAGGCAGGCAGACTGTAAATGCAAGGCTCGCTGGGCTCAAGGACCCCGTGTAATGATGAAAAACTCCTTTTTCTTGGCAGGAATCTCCCCCTGTCAAAGATGGCCACTCCAAAGACTCCGCTTTGAACAGCAATGCCATGGGGAAGGAGGGCAAAGATGGTGCTGAAAGGTGAGCCTGACCCCCTGGTGTCCTCCTTCCAGGTTTGAAGGGTGCAGAGTCCCAACATCCCCTCTGCCAAACCATCCTTGGGGCTGCCTGCTCTGCCCTAAACCTCCTCCAGGTTGTCTGAACTTCTGAGCCCACTTTTATTGCACAGCCAGTGCGTGGTGGGATCCTGGTGGACGAGAAGAATCCTGGCAAGATATCCTTGCTGAACTCAAGGAGCTGTGGGGGTTAATGCAGCCTATGTTAGCCATCCTCAGTCCAGTGCTGTCACTGACACTGGCTGCTCCCTCCTGCTTCCAGGGAGACGTGTGAAAAGAGTCTGCACTGCTGTTTGGAATAGTCTTCCAGAGGGAAATTTCCTCCTAACCCTGCTAGTTAGAGGCTGGCTGGGGCCCTGGAGCAGGAGGCTTTATATCCTTTCTAATGCTCTTAGCTATCATTTGCCTATGTAAATGAAGAGGTGCAAGCTGTAACAGATGGGCTTCAGGAGGAGTGGAGTGAGTGCTTCCCTGCTGCTCGAGATTGCACTGCAATTGCATTTCTAAAGCAAAAAATAGAGAACAGCGTTGATTTGTGTGTGACAGTCAACTTCCCTCCCCCATTTTCCTGCAGTTGGTTTGAGGGTTTTAATCCCTTCAGTGGAGGAGACAACACAGGAGTGCTCTGCAAAGCTCACTATCTCCTGCAAGTACTGACTGGTGCACAGATTTTGACCTGTGCCTGGGGAAAGCTGTGAGGAACATCAGTACTTTATTTTTTTTTTTTAAACTACAGGCACAGAGAGGATGTGTCCTGGCACAAGACTACCAGCCTTTGGGGGTAGGAATTCTAGAGGGGGATGTACTCCAAAAACATAGTCATGATTTTCTGCTCTATTTTCCTGCAGAACAAGAGCCTGTCATCTCCCCTTGTCTCAGCACAACAGGTCATGAACTGACTCAGATATGGATGTGCAGAGTGTGCTCAGTCTCTATATGCTTGAGGAAGGGCTTAGATTTGTGTGCACTAAAAATTTGGTGGATTAAGGAGACATGGAAGTGTGTACTTATAGTAAAATGCTGTCTGCCAGAAATGCAGACAGACAAGTGTTCAGGTCCTAAAGGTTTATCTTTCTCTTTTTCAAGAGATGCTCAAAGCAACAGAGTTAGAGCCAGACATTCGGGCTTGTTTGCAAAAGATTTACCTCCAGAGTGTCTGTGTACTTACTGTCATTTGATGAAGGTTATTTCCCTTTTTTTTCACAGGCAGCCACAGTCACCAGATACTTTGGAGTCATCACAGCTGGAGGAAGAGGTAGATGAGCTGTCCCTTATTGACCACAGTGAAATCATGTCTAGATTAACACTGAAGCAAGAGGTAGGCACATTCAGGGTTTGTTTTCGCACTCTTTGGTTTACTCTGAGCTGAAATCTGATTCTCTGTGTGCACAAACAAGGCATCACCTTTTATTTGATAGGAAAAAACAGGTTGCAGCAGAAGTGGGGTGTGTGTGAGGGCTGCTGTTAAAGTATGAGATGCTGGTACAGTCAGGGAGCACCAGCAATGAGTGAGGGTTTTAACAAAAGGTGAGATGTCTCCCTAAAAACCAGCACATCTTGTGCCCTTTTCCCAGTCTGCCCCTTCCCACCTCTTCAGCCTCTGACAGTCTGAAATGAATCACCTGAGAGCCTGAGCACAATAAATCCAGGTGTGGGTGATGGTGTTGGCCTTCCTCTGTGACGGCAGGTTCAGCAGGTGAATGAGCAGGACATGATGTTACTGGTGTGGAAATGCAGCCAAAGGAGCTGTTTCTGTGTTTGAGAAATAGCTTTGTGTCTAGCCTTGGGTGCACTCCCAGCCAGCTTTGCTCACTGTGCTCTTGAACCACGCTGTCTTTGACATGCAGCTGGAGGGAACGTGCAGGCTTTTGAAGCTTTCAGACTGTCAGGGGGCTTGGCTGGAAAACAGAGAGAATGGATCATTTACTGGCACTTTAGGAGTGTTCTTTGGTCAGCTGAGATGTGCAGGAGAGAGTGAGAAGCTTTTACTTGTTCTCTAAGTAGTATTCAATGAGTCTTGCCAGAGGGTCACCTGAAAAATTCACGTCTTAGAGCTGCTCCATGGCTGTAATCCATGGTTGTTTCGCTGTTTTGCATATTGAAGTGATAAAGACATTCCTAAGGGAAGCCAGACACAACTCCAGCCTCTTCTGATGGATTGTTTCCTTTAAAAAACATTTAAAAATCAGTGATTTCTGAACATTTGGGACTAGCATATCTGTGTCTTAGTGTCTTTTTTCTTTCTTTTCTTTCTGATCTACATGTTTGAAGCAGTATAGAAATGTCACTGCGAGCTGCTTCCTGCAGTGTAGGAACTGCTGGCTGAGTGGTGGATCAGTTTTGCATGTTTTCAGTTGTGAAATGCAGTAGCTAGAAGAAAAATGTGTTTTAGAGAGTGGTAAGGCAGGGGTCAAGCAATTAACAGGGCTATTTTCTTCTTCCAGTTATTGGATCGCTTCAGGTGACCTCCGGCCAAATAGTTCCAGATTAGGGAATTAACTCACAAGGTTTTGATGTTCCAGGAACATGCGAGTTGAATGCATGACCTCCCACCCCACAGCCACTGTGATACGTGATCCTGCACTTTGAGACAGCTCACACAGTGCTGCTGCCCTGTTAAAGCTCTTCTGGGAGTATTTGTGGCATTTCTGCTCGTTCTTCTGTGGGCAGAAGGTTCAGCTTTCACTGAGCTTCACAACCTGGCCTTAAGGAGTCAGAGACCCCGAGTAAGGATCAGCCCAGTTCCTCATCTGGGACACCAAATGCTTTATTCAAATTCCAGGATTATCCCAGCACTGAGCACCGTGTCCCAGCTTGTGCTGCGAGCAGTGCCAGGAGCAGAGTGTGCTCTGCCAATTGTTGCTGAGCTGGAACCCCAACGATGTTAAACCAGGCCTAAGGGAGCTTGGGCTGTGCCTAACGTGGCTGCATTCCCATTGCAGGGGGATGATGGGCCAGATGTCCGTGGTGGATCTGGAGACATTCTGCTGGTGCACGCCACAGAGACCGACAGGAAAGGTAAGGACAGGAAAGCAGCAGGGCAGAGCTGGGGGCACAGCCTGGCACAGCTTTGGCTGCCTGTCCTCTGCTCCACGGCCACAGGCAGCTGGGCTGGGGAGAGTCTGCAGGGATCCACTGAGCTTGGGGGGTTGTGTTTATCTGTGGGAGATGGAGGTAAGCTGGATAAGCCCCTGGTGGTTCCATTAAGCAGCAGGGATGGGATTAACTCCTCCCAGCCCTTTGCCTGGGTCTGGAAGATGAGGCACACCAGTGACAGTGCTGTGTTGGTGTCCCTGTACCTGCTGAGCTGGGCCACTGAGAGCAGGTGTGACCAGCCTGTTGTGCAGGGATCCTGTTTCCAGTGGTGCTTCGTGTCCTTTGAATTTCAGGGCAGTGGTGATGGAGGAGTTACTGGAATGGTTGTTGCATCAAAGTAGGGAAAAAGGGGATGTTGGTTTGGGTCTAATGCAGTACCCGTGGGCATTGGGAGTCTGTTCAGGTGCTGCTCTGCTGACACCCCATATTTTCAATTTACCGTGCCACCTCCCAGTGCCACTCTGTACCACTTGTGTCCTGGGAGCCACCCCGACCAGTTCAGAGAGGGAATCCACAGTACAAAAGAAGAGATGTGGGCGAGGAGGGGGGATGTTAGCAGCCCTTAGCTCTAGATTTGTTAAAACCCCTCTTTATCTGTTCAAACCCAGTCACCACACACACGAAGCAGCTCCTTTCCAAGACCTGTGGCAAAGACAGCCTTTGCAGTGTTTCCAGAGAGTTATTTGAACCTGCCAAACACATTTGTGCTGATGGCCTTAACCAGGATTGATCTCCTTATCTCCTGGGAGGCAAAACACTAACCCTCTGAATCACTCAGCACTCATAGTTTAGAGGTTGATAGTCAAAGGGGAAATATCTGTCATGTACGTTTCTAAATCACAGGGGTTTTACTGTAGCATAAGATGTTTGCAATTACTTACCAGCACCATTCAGCTAGCAAGAAAATCCTTCCCCTGACAGCTGTGCTTCCCAGTTTGCACTGGGCATCGAATCCAGGCAGAAAGGACCAAAGTTAGAAACACACCAGAGAGGAGGAGGCAGTTGGTTGTGCCAAGGTTGGAAATGCATATTAAAGAAAATAGTCTAAATGAGATGGTGGAAGTATCCCTTACAAACATGCTGAAAGTGGAGTAGAGAAACTCTGCTTTACTCCTGCTCTTCTCTGAAACAAGCATCACAACAAAGAACTTCCCTACTGTTCCTGTTGAAAGACAGCTGCTTGATAAGGGGGTGAGTGCTGGACCTCCAGTTCATGACCAGGGGGCTCTGAGGGTCCTGCAGGCAGTGGGGTGAGAGCTGTGGAGAACCTTTCAGAACTGGGATAAGCTAGAGCAGGGTTTTATCTGCCCAGTGGTGCAGCTGTGGAGAGCTGAGTGGATGGAGCTCGGGCAGGCAACAGCTCCCAGTGCCTGAGCCCGGCCTCACAGGCACTGCCAAGCCACGGAGCTGAATGGAGCACAGAGGAATTTGTGCTATGCTCACCCACTGCTTGGGTGACTGAGAGGGTTAATGAATTAAGCTTACAATGAGAAGAATTCGGGGCTTGTAAATCAATCGGCCAAACGGCACAGAGGGGTAGAGTTTAGAGGCTTTCCTTTAAAGATGAATTTCTTGGCAGCTTCAAGTGCCAGAGCAGACCAGCTGTATTACCTCACGTTGCCTTTTGGGCAGATGGGAACCCAGAATAAATGTAACTCCACGCCCTGGTGCATGATGCTTCTTGTCCATTTGAGTTTCCTGAAAAAGCTGAATGGCATAAGGAATAAAGAGAGACCTGTGGTCTTCAGGAATAAAATCCATGGTCAGTGAATGCTCACAGCCACACACACTTGCTGTGAGTGCAGGATTAGAGCTGGACAAGGCTTGGGGCTCACCCCTGGTGTGACCACCCAGCCTCTGTCGTCTGTAACCAAGAGGCAGCGGCACTCCCTGATTTAAGAGCAAGAGGAAGGTGAGGTTCCTGCCAAGAGAAACACTGCAGGTAGAGAGGCACAGCTCTCCCTCTGTGCCCTGCTCCTTCCCACTCCCAGCAGTGCCTGGGTGTCACAGCTCGTGGGCGTGGGGTGATGCCTGTCCTGGCTGGAACAAGCTCTGCATGTACAGCCGAGCCTGGGCAGGCACAGCAGGAGCTTTTCCTGCCTGCCTGCCCTGGGTGCAGTGCTGCTGGCAGGGGCAGGGTGCCATCCACTGCACACCCTGCTGCTGTGCCCTGCTTTATGCTGGGATTAATGCCTAATGCTCCCATTTTGGCACTGCTGGCTGCAGTGACCAGGCACTGGGACTGCGAGTGTTCTGCAGTCTTGACCTGACATCTGTGTTCCTGTTCACAATTCCTGCTTCTCCAAATTCCCTCCTCTGTGCCCATGATAATGCCCAAAGCCTTTGCAATCCCAGGCCCTGTAACACCCCATCCTGCAGATGAATTAACACAGGCTGACTGCCTGCACCATGGCTCTGTTGGGGCAGGGTCATGGTTGTGGCAGCATCAGTTTTTGCAGTGCAATTTGCTCTTCTTTTGGCTGGGAATAATCTCATATTTACACTGTCCTGGGACAGATTTCCTGGAACTCAGCAAGGGCAGAAGTTTTGCAGCACCCACAGCATGTGTTGGAACACGTGTGTTCCTCATGGGGAGGGCAGAGTGACCTGCCTGAGCACCAAAGACAGCGCAGGCATCACCTCTTGCCATCAGATCTTCTCTTTAAAGCATCCCCAAGGTCTAAACTGTGGTTTTCCTTTACACATTATTGATAGCTCCTGTCCCACCAGCAGGTGTTTTTCACTGACCCTTTTATGAGGCACAAGCGAGTGGGAGCGAGGGCCAGCCCGGTGGGGACAGGGCAGTGTCACTGCTGCTCTTGAGCCAAAGGGTCCATCTGCTGGTCAGGACCAACAGCACAGCATTTCTGAGAAGTTCATTCCTGCTGAAATGTGTCCACATGTCCTCCTCTGTACGTCTGGGTTCAACCTTAGGAGAAACTCCTATTTCTGAAAGCAAGGTTGACGGAGGCTTTCTTGCCTTTTTCCCCAGATCTGGTGCTGTACTGTGAAGCCTTTCTGACTACATACAGGACATTTATTACCCCTGAAGAGCTCATCAAGAAGCTGCAGTACAGATATCCTTTTCCTAGTGACAGTTCACTCCCACCAGGAATCAGCTGGACAGTCCTCGTGGAGGGAGCTGGTGGCAAGTTTTTTGGTCAAAAGCCTGCTGGCAGCATGGTCAGTGATGTGCTGGCCCTGATGGTGTCCCAGGCAGGAATTCCTTCACCTCCACTCTCTCCAGTGGGAATTGCTGCAGGGCAGGTCCAGTCACAGTGGATACTGGACCTGAGAGTTGTTTCCTGAGGGTCCTGGCAGGGAAAAGGAGCAATGCAGGTTTTCTGTATGTCACTGGGGACCTGGTCTTTTATTTGGGATGACTCGTTTGTAGAGTGGGGACAAGAGCACCTTCTGCCTTCCAGAGAGGCCATGGGCATTGCCTGCATGTGCAGGTGTAGTTTGATATTAGAGATGATGAAACCATCAAGACCTTCTCTCTCTTACTGCAATAAACTCAGCTGTGAAGATGCTGTGCTCTTGGCCTGCCAGTCCTGAACTGCGCTTGTAACTGGTAACAAGGCAGGGCCCTGATGTGCAGGGTGAGCATTCCTGGCAGAGGATGGAGAAGGCCTCTCCCTGAGCACCCTGCTCCCTTTCCTTGCCCTTAGCCCCCTTCCCATGGCTCGTTTCCCCACCAGGGGAGGGGCAGGGTCTGGGTCTGGGCAGTGCCAAGGCCTCGTGGGCTCTGTGCTGTGCACCCACATCAGAGGGAGCCTGAGATCTCCGTGTCCTTCTGCAGCTCATCAGTGCCATCTGCAGCAGAGCCCTGCTCTGGCTGGGACTGGCTCAGCCCAGGTGACAATCCCAGCTGGGGTATCCCTGCAGGGCCCTGCCAGTGCTGCCTTACTGATAACCTTGTTCTCTGTCCCTCTGGCAGAAGGGTTTTCAACCTGTGCTGTCTCCCCTGTTACTGTCCTCCTTGCAGCAGATTGGGCAGCAAGAAAGGTAGAGGTGACATCTGAGATCTGTTGAGACCAGATGTCACAGGCCAGTGGGGGAGATCACTGTAGGGAAGTGCTGCTCATTAAATTCCACCTCAGAGAGAACAATTTCAGGGTACACCTGCTCTCAGTTCTGTGAGGTGAAAGTAACTCCTCACACCCCCTGCTATCAGCAGCTGGTGTCAGTTTAATGCCATCTTAATTAGAGCCATATCAGTGTCCCTTATCTCCTGGAAACTGAACACCAGTTTCCATCAGGACAGAACAGTGTGGTTTTCTAATGTGGCTGCCCCATCCCTGGAAATGCTCAAGGCAAGGCTGGATGGAGCTCTGAGCAACCTGGGGCAGTGGAATGTGTCCCTACCCATGGCAGCGAGTAGAACTGGATGATTATTAAGGTCCCTTCCACCCCAAACCAGTCAATGATTTTATGGTTCCTCGAGGCAGTTGGGAATTGCACTGATGCTGGTCTGACCACACTGAGTTGATTCTTTAATTTGCAACCAACATATGAGAAGTTCTGCCACTTCCCGGACACGTTCAAGAAGCGAGTCAGTAAGAACACCTTCTTCGTGCTGGTGCGAGTGGTGGATGAGCTGTGGTGAGTTGCCTTCTTCATTTTGGGATGCAGGGTCAGTAACATACAGAAATCTGGCAGCTGGGAAAATGTAGTTTTTAGGGGAGATACCTTTTTTAACCCTGTCTGTAATGACAGCTGAAATCCCCGACCCTGACCAGTGAGACACCTGTAGTGCTGAACCCTCGTGTTGGTTCTTGGTGTGTTCTAACTGGGTCAGTGGTTTTAAAATAACAAGTAAAAGGGGAATCCCTGGGAAAGTAAGAGCTGGGAAGTAGAGGAATTCCAGTCACCCAGTTCTGCATGTAGCAAAGAGGGACGAGACTCAGTACGGACACAAACCCCATAGCTCAGTGTCGTAGCTCTGATCCCTTCCCTGGGTTTTCCATCTTCTTCTCAGCCTGGTGGAGTTGACAGAGGAGATCCTGAAGCTGCTGATGGACCTGGTGTTCAGGCTGGTGTGCAGCGGGGAGCTGAGCCTGGCCCGGGTGCTGCGCAAGAACATCCTGGACAAAGTGGATCAGAAGAAAATGCTGAGCTACGCCAACTCCATCAAACCTCTGGCAGCCCGAGGGGTGGCAGCCAGGTGAGGGAAGGTGCACCCAACCATATCTTGGTCCTCTGAGAGCCAGGGCATCCCTTCTCTGGGAACACAAGAGTTTCCTCTGTTCAAAATACGAGAAAGATAAGAAAACAGGTCACATTTTCTGAGCCTTTGTATTTCCTCCTTGTTTTCCACAGGCCAGGGACACTGCATGATTTCCACAGTCATGAAATAGCCGAGCAGCTGACCCTGCTGGATGCTGAACTCTTCTATAAAATCGAGGTACAGAGATGAGGATGGGCTGAGGGCAGTGGGAGGGATTGGACCCTCTGCAATGTCTGGTATTCCCTGCCAGCTCTCCCAGACACCTGCTGGATTGTAGAGCTGATCTTGTGTCAGCAAGTGGCTGTGAACACAGGCTGCAACTGGGAATCTTGGCATAGAAATCCCATTTTACTGTGTGGTATTTTCCCACCCCTCTTCTTCTTCCTCGGCAGATCCCCTAAGTTTTGCTTTGGGCAAAGGAACAAAATGAAGAGAAGAGCCCTAACCTGACACAGTTCACAGAGCACTTTAATAACATGTCCTACTGGTAAGGAGCTCAGAACAGCCATGGCACTGAACAGTGCTTAACTTCCAATGCCTTGCAAATATTCCAGATATTCCTCTTAGACTCGGGTTCCTTTGTTACAAATGGGATAATGTATATTTTTTGGCCTGGAAGTAGATGCAGAGCACTTATCAAAGACTCCAGAGAACAGGAGAAATAAAATCAGGAGGGTTGTGGAGGGCCTTGTAACCCAGAGGAATTAATTATCAGTGTCACTGAGCCCTTGAAACAAACATTCCCCGTGCAAATAAATGCACTCTGTGAAATTATCCTGTCTGTGCTGTGGATTAGAGTGCTCCATTTAAGTTGGAGGTATTGTGAACTTTTTAGTATTGGCCCATCCCTATCAGTGATCAGTTTTCTTAATGAAACATGAGGAAATCTGAGCTCTACTTAAGTAGGTTTAACTTTCTCTGTCTTTTCTTCCAGGGTCCGCTCAATAATTATGCTACAAGAGAAAGCCCAGGACCGAGAGAGGCTGCTCCTTAAATTTATAAAGATTATGAAGGTACCAGCTTGGTTTTTCCTGTGAATCACACACACTGCTGCTGAAAGGAGTGGGGGAGTGGGGCCCTCTGCTTGGTAGAGCTGTTTGATGCTAGAAGGATTTTCAGAGCTCTCGAGTAACTGGAATATTCTCCCTCTCCACAGCACTTACGAAAGCTGAATAATTTTAATTCCTATCTGGCCATTCTTTCTGCACTGGATTCTGCACCCATCCGAAGGCTGGAGTGGCAGAAGCAAACCTCAGAGGTGAGGAGCAGTGGGGCCTGTGATCTTTGGGGGAAGGATAAGTGTGGTTCTGTGTGAAACAGCTGAAGGGTTTTTTGGCTCAGCAGTGTCCCAGGGTGGAGAGATGGTGGATAACTGCTCTCCCATGGGTAAAATGCCACAGTGCTGGAAGCCTGCAGCATGGCTGGGCATCCTGACAGCTGCAGGAGTGCCAGCACAGTCACAGGGGAAAACAACCTCCTCCTCCTCCTCCTCCTGGAGCCCAAGGCTTGGGGAGGCTGAAGGCAGCGACGTTCCGTGTGAACATCCCGGGGTCAAGCCGAGCAAATCAGCTGGAGGTGTTTGCAGGATGGCATTAACTCCCTGCTCTGTGCAGCTCTCTGGGGGGAGGTGACACAGAAAATGGGTTTGCAGCAGCGGTGTCACCACGGGGTTTGTGTCCTGCCAGGGCCTGGCTGAGTACTGCACCCTGATCGACAGCTCCTCGTCCTTCCGCGCCTACCGGGCGGCCCTGGCCGACGTGGAGCCCCCCTGCATCCCCTACCTGTGAGTGGCCACTTCCTTCCTCTGCTTCTGCACATTAAAATGGTTCCTTCAAGGACTTCTCAGCACCTTCTGCTGAGCTCAGCCCTTACCCTTCACCCAGCATCTGGGGTAAGGCAGCACTGCACCACATCAGCCCACGGGCCCTCCCTGGAGCAACTTGTCTGGGGCAGGGTGGGCAGCTGGGGCTGTTTGCATCTCAACACCTTTGGATCTGCTGCTGGGGAGTGTTTCCCTCTGGATAAGGTTGCCATTCTGGTGGCAGTGGGAGGCTGTTGGGTTTTGTTGGGCTGCCTTTTGGCTGGCCACCCTGCCCTGTGTGACTAACGTCTGTGTCTGTTTGCCTACTCCCTTGGCCTGCTGCCCCTTTCACTCTTTCAGAGGCCTGATTCTGCAGGACCTGACCTTTGTCCATCTGGGAAACCCTGATTACATTGACAGCAAAGTGAACTTTTCCAAGCGCTGGCAGCAGTTTAACATCCTGGACAGCATGAGGTGCTTCCAGCAAGTGTAAGTGCAGCAGTGGGGGCTCTGAGCTGGCTTTGGGGCACCACAGTGGAGACTGGGACAGGGGGGCTTGGACATGGAAGTCCCTCTGCAAAGGGGAAGGGAGCTGTAAGGAGAGCTGGGAGCAACAGGGCTCTAATCAGTCTCCTTCCCTCTCTAGGTTAGATAAACATTGTGTGGACATTTTTCTGATATTAGCTTTGAGATCCAGACAAGTTTTGCCTTCAGGTTTTTGCCATTGCTGGTTCCTGTGTTCCCTGGGATATTCAGGGTTTCCTTCAGTGCTGTCTTGCAGCAGAGGCAGCAGATCTAACTGCTGATTTCTGTGTGATAGGTGCCTTTTCACCCCCGAGTTCAGCAACAGATTTTTCCCCTGTGTGGTGTGACAGCACTGCCATGAGTACACAGTGCTGGCTGTCCTCAGAGCAGGACAGGGGTGGCCCAGGAGAGGTCCCCAGGTAGCCCTTGTTTAACTGCAGCTCCTCTGTGGTTTTCCAGACATTACGACATCAAAAGGAACGACGACATAGTGTCCTTCTTCAACGACTTCAGCGACCACCTGGCCGAGGAGGCCCTTTGGGAACTGTCCCTGAAAATCAAACCTCGGAACATCACGAGGCGGAAAACAGACCGGGAAGAGAAAACCTAGGAGGAGGGGTGGTGCGAGGAGAATCGCTCCGCAGAGGCGCCGAGGGCAGCTATGAGACTGGAGTTCACTGTTTGTACCTGCCATGGATGACACACCTTCCCTCCCAGCTGGCAGCCAGCCCTGGGGCTGGCAATGCCGGGAGGCGCCGGCGCAGCGCCGAGGGCAGAGATCGGCCGGTGCTCGCCGCGCTCGCCCTCCTCCTCCTCCCGTCCCTCTGTGCCATGAACCAGCTTTACCCCGGGGACAGAGCTGTGTGGAAGGAGTGTCCCACTCAGGCGTGTTGCTGCTGTGCTGGCCCGCTGACCCAGGTGCAGCCTGGCTCTGGTTTCCCTCCGCAAGGCAGGGGCAGCGGGAGCTCAGCACCGCGGACTCGCCTCCGCAGCGGCAGCCGTGGAAGCCGAGGGTTGGGGTCTCCCCTGCAATGCCACCTTCCCAACGTGTTCACGAGGATGGGAGCCTGCCAGAGGAGCTCTGCTGTCAGGGAGCTGCTTGTGTTTACAGGGCTCTGGGCTCACCCCAGATCTCTGGCGCCTTCTTCGCGGGAGGAAGGCTCCGGTCGTAGATACGGAAGAGGCACTGAAAATGTGGGCAGGGACCCGCCCTCTCCAGTCATCACATCCCCCTCCTCCTCTCAGATCTCGTTATTTAAGCAACGGTAAATCCCTCTGGACCTGGAAACGTGGACTGCCCAGGTACTGGGGGTCACCTGCCCGTGACCCCGTGTCTCTTAGCGATGGTACTTAGCTTTTGCACAGGAAATGCTGTAGGATACAGACTGTACATACCTAGTGTTTAGAACCCCCTGGGGACTTTTGATGCATGTCTGAATACCGATGAGTTTATAGGGAAAAAAAAAAAAGTGCAAACCAGTCTGTATAAAATCCACAACCAGTGACAATGTTGTTCCAAGTGCTGGATAAAGGAGGCTCCGGGTGGGCACTGGCTGCAGAGCAGGGGCAGGAGCCTCGTGAAGGAGCCAGAGGATCCATTTCTGGGTTGGAAATGGGAACCAGGAAGGAGCCCTGTGCCCGGCTGAGCCACCCTGTCCTCCCACCCCACTCCTCTCTCCTCTCTCTGTTGCCAAATGTTTTTTTCCGGGGGTCCCCGTTGGGACCCTCAGTGCTGTGCTTTGAGACCCCCTCTTTGGCAGGACCCCCGGCAGGTCCCTGTCCCCAGTCCTGCCGTGCTGGTGCCAGCAGGGCAGGGACAGCCGAGCATGGAAGGGCGAGGCAGGGGTGTCATTTCCCACACACACAGTGTTAACCCCAATCTGTTCAGTGTGCCTTATTCAGCCCCTCTGTCCCCCCTCTGTGACCCCCCAGCACAGCCCCAGCCAGGCCGTTTCACATCCCTCCTCTCTGTGCTGCTCCAAGGGTTTGCAGTTGGATGGTGGGTGTGAGGGTGCCCTGCAGGTTTCAGCAGCCTTGCAAGCCCCTCTCATCTCCCTGTGGTCACAGGTTTTTACGGGGTTCTGACAAAATCCTGCAGGTTTGGGGCAGCAGCTCCCAAGGAATACAGACATGGAGTTCCACAGAGCATCCTTAACTTATTTCTCAATAGCAGCTCTGTGCCAGCTAAAGCCTCTCTGTTCTGGGTGAATAGAGCTGCACTCCTTTCCTTTTCCAAACAGATTGCAAAGCCTTGGCCAGCCCTGCCTGACCCTCAGGAGGGAGTGACAGCCCGGGGCTGTACCCAGCTTGGCTATTTTCCTGGAGATTCAGGCACGGGACTCACACAGTGGCCAAGCAGAGAGAGACCCCCTGCCCACGAGGGCATGGTCTGGGGGAGGGGAGTGTGGGGTCCCACACAGTTCTGTGCAGCCCCAGAGCAGGAGGAGCAGGAATCTTTTGTGCTGAACCACGATGTCCGAGCCAGAACACTTCAAAAGTGGTTTAATTTCATGGCACTGAGGGCTCTGGAGCTGTGTGTTGTGTCCAGCCAAGGCTTTGCAATCCCTAAAGGCTTCCCAGGAGGTAATGCCCATGTCTCCTTTGTAAATTAGACCTTCTAAAAGCCCAGCGTGGTGCAAAGGCTGATGAATACACCCAGGATGTGGTGTGGGCTTCGCCCTGGTGGCTCTGAGCAGCCCTGGGGTGCAGTGGCCAGGCTGTCCCGGGAGGGCCGTGTGTGGTGGTGCCTCTGGGACTGCCCATTGCCCCACACCCTGCCAGGGGTGCAGAGGTCATGGCTGGGGCTCGAGGGGGCAGAGGGACAGCAGGGAGCAGTTTGTCTCCATCCAGCTGAGTGCCCACGTTACGGGTGAGCAGCTGGCTCACGGGTCAGACACGCAGGGTGACAGGGACTGGGGTGACATCAGGCTGGCACTGGTCACTGGTGGAGTTCCACCATCCATCCTTCAGTGCTCTTCAACATCCTCATTAACGACCTGGACACAGGACTGGAAGGGATACTGAGGAAATTTGCTGACAACACTAAATTTGGGCACCACAATGTAAAAAAGACATTAAGCTATTAGAGTGTCCAAAGGAGGCCATAAGGATGGGGAAGGGTCTGGAGGGGCCTTGTGAGGAGCAGCTGAGGGCACTGGGTTTGTTCAGCCTGGAGGAGACTGAGGGGAGACCTCACTGTGGTCTTCAGCATCCTCACAAGGAGCAGCAGAGGGGCAGGTGTGGATCTCTTCACTTGTGACCAGTGAGAGGACCCAGGAACGGCAGGAGCCGAGTCAGGGGAGGTTTAGGTTGGATATCAGGAAAAAGTTCTTCCCCGAGAGGGTGCTGGGGCACTGAAGAGGCTCCCCAGGGAATGGGCACATCACCAAACCTGTCTGAGATCAAGAAGTGTTTGGACAACGCTCTCACAGGGTGGGATTTTCGGGGTGTCCTGTGCAGAGGCAGGAGTTGCACTCGGAGACCCTGGTGGGTCCCTTTCTAGTCAGCATATTCTGTGATTCTGTGATCCCCACCGGGGTGTTCCCCTCCTCCCCTGCCAGCCAGATCCATTCCAGGTTCTTCCCTGCACTTGAACCCACGAGCCCGGTTAGCCCCAAAGGAGGTCTCATTCTCTGCCCTCTGCCAGCCCCCCAGAGCCAGGGGCTCAGCCCATGGCGTGGGGACAGGAGGTCTCAGTGGCCCCAGCACCTCCTCCAGCAGGATGGGGCTGAGCCCCCCAGCTTTGCTCCCCCTTCTCCCCTTCCTCTGCTCTCATCCCCAGCTGAGCCGTGTCCCAGCCACAGCTGCTGGCTCCTGTCCCGACCTCGGGCCAGGCTGGCAGGGCTGGAGGGACCCCGAAGGAGGGTCCCCTTGCCTGCAGCAGCTTCAGGTTTGGTGACCAGAGACCCCCCTCTCCAGGAGCAGTGCCTGGGGAGCAGAAGTCCCCATCCTTGTGCAAGACTGGCCGTGAGTGTGTTCCCATCTTGCAGGCAGCGTCCTCAAGGCCATCACCTCTTTTTGGGGAGAGGGAAGAGCGTGAGTCCCCTCTCCACACGGGGCAGGGAGTGGGGAGAAGCGATGTCCCCAGTCACCAGCCCCCTGCCCCCTCCCAGCCTCTCCCCCAAGCAGTTCCGTTGTATTATAAATTTACCACTGACCCCGATGGTGGCATCTTCCTGCGAACATTTCAGACCTGTAACTTTTATATTAAAGACAAATAAAACACCAATAACGAACCCGCCTGATGATCCTGTTTACAGTGCATGCACAGTCTGTGGATTAAAGTGACAATCGAATCCGCCTCTGGCGCTGGTGTGGCCTCGTGTTTTCTCGTGTGCCCCCTGTGGTTTTCCTCTGCCTATGGCTCTTCTTCCCTTTATTTTTTCGCTGTAAATTTCTTCCCTCCCTCTGCCTAGATGGCTTTGCCCCAATACAAGCCATACACTTGGGAGGGGAAATCCCCTCCTGTCACCTTCTCTGGGCAGCGCTGTCCCAGGGGTTTTGGCTGGTGGGGGTTTTGGCTGTCGGGGTTTTTGGCTGCCCGGTCCCCGGCGTGTGCCCAGCCCGTGCAGTGGCCGTGTGCCGGCAGCCGAGGGCTATAAATAACCCTACAGCGGCCGAGCTGCTCCGCGGTGCTATTTCAGTCCTGGACAGGGTTCAAAATTCCTCTGGAAATAATTGTCACGGGCCAGCTCGGGAGGAGAATGCCCAGACACTGACGGAGCACGTGCCCCCTGTGCCAGGGCTGGGCGGTGGGGCTGCATCCCACGGGCCTGGCACAGCAGGAGGGGTCTGTCCCTCACTGTCCCCCTGAGCAGCTCGGCCAGGGGCACCCCCAGGCCCGGGGCCATGTGGGGGCTCCCCTTCCCCGGGGTCCTGCATGGGCTGGAACCCTCATGCCCAGCTGCTCTTGGAAAACCCTGATTTCAGCTATTGCAGGAGACCTTACCCTGAATTTTGTGGTGGACAAAGGCCATGGCAAGGGGAGATGTAGGTCTTTGGTGTGCAGAAAAAACAGAAGCTTTGGCTACAGCTGTGTTTTATTTCCATCTGGAGGCAGCAAGAAGGTGGCAATACAGTGTGTGTGTGTTTGTGTGGTCAGAATTACCTGCACACATGGGTTTGTACCTTCTGGCATCATTAATGACCAGTGAGGCCTTCCCACACACTTGTTACTTCTGCTCCATCTCCAATCCCAATCCTACAAGGAGCTCCCTCTGCACCAGAGTCTCATCTGGCAGCTCCAAGGGACAGCAGTGGGATTCAGCATCCTGCAGCAGCGCCTGATCCCGCCCATGGACCCGGCACAGCTCCTGCCCAGAGCTGGATCCCGCAGGACGCGGCCCCGGCGTCTCCCCCGTTCCTCCTCCTCGCCCGGCTCGCAGGGCTCAGCAGATGGCTGAAGGCTCCGGGGCAGCTCCTCGCCCGCCAGGAAGGACGGGCACTGCCCCGCAGCCCCAATAACGCTCTGTTGTCACCCATTTCCACACAGGGCTGTGGCACCTTCACCTGCCCGTGCCCCCAGGGTGAGCCACAGGGAGCTCTCGGCACACGCTGCGTCCCTGGGGCTCAGCGTCCTGGTCACAGGTACAGGGACACCAGGACGTAGATGATCCAGGTGATGGAGGCGAACAAGCCGAAGAGGAGGCTGAAGAGGACCAGTGACTGCGCCTTTCTGGATGCCACCAACGCCTGGGCCACGTCCCCACGGGCGAGCGCAGCGCGGGTCTGGCGCAGGGGGAGAAGGGGACGGGTTACAAGAGACCCGCAGCACCAGCAGGGGCTGGGAGGCTGCCAGGCGAGCCCTTCCTTACCTCATGGGAGTAGACGAGGGCCATGACCCCGGTCACCAGGCAGCAGAAGAGGGTCACCAGCACGGACTCCACCATGTAGTCCTTGGGCGGCGGCTGCGCGTTGTGCTGCGGCACAGGGGGAGCTTGGAGCTGCGAGCCCCTGCCTGGGCTCCCCTCCCGGGCTGTGCTGCTCAGCCAACACCGGGGGCACCGCGCGGAGCCCCACAAAGCCGGGAGGGGAGGTGAGGGCTGATCCCCGCTGCAGAGCGGGGCAGAACACATCGGGGTGGGGGATACCTACGGTGGAGCAGGGCAGGGGCCCGGCCGGGCTGCCCGGGGCTGGGAAGGAGCCGGGTCCCGGCCCCGGCTGGTAAAAGACGGGCGCTTGCTGGGAGAAGCCGGCTGGGAACGGCGGGTGCAGGTGGTGAAAGCTCTTGGGGTCCGGGGGCGAGTAGGGCGGCGGGGCCCCCTCGAAGGCGGAGTCGGCGACCACCGACAGCAGCACGGGCCTGTCC
>VZRO01005933.1:590058-608400 GCA_013397915.1 Daphoenositta chrysoptera
CCGGCCCCGGGCCGGGCCAGCGCCGCTCGCCCCCTGCCCCGGGGAGGGGCCGGGCCGGGCCGGGCCGGGCCGGGCAGGGTCGGGGTCCCGCCTGAGCCCCCGTGGCGCTCAGTCCACAGTGTGCGAGAAGATCATGGAGCTGCTGGGGCAGAACGAGGTGGAGCAGCGGCAGCGCAAGGTGCTGATCCTCAGCCAGGACAGCTTCTACAAGGTGCTGACGGCCGAGCAGCAGGCCAAGGCGCTCAAGGGACAGTACAACTTCGACCACCCGGGTGAGCCCTCGGCGCCCCGGCCCTGCCGGGTTCCGTGTGCTTGGAGCAGCTGGGTCTCTCGGGAAGCGCCCGTGGGAAATGGGGAGTGTTGGAGAGCAGAAATGTGCTTTCCGCCACCGACACGTCCCTTTGTGCTTCCCTTGTGCCCGGTGTTACTGACGGCCCTTCTGGAGCCGTGGAGAGGGGCAGAGCATCCCGGCCTGCTCCGTGCTGCACTCCCCGCTCTTGAGAGGCTCCGTAATAACCCACACCGTTCCCTAAATCCTTCCCTGTTACTCCTTGTCCACACAAACAGCTGCTCCCCGCGCCCGGGGGAGTGCTGTGGATTGTAGGCGGGACAGGGAGCTGCCCTTGGCTGAAGTCTGGTGCCTGTTGGGTGGGTAATGGAAACCATGAAAGATGCCTGAGGTTTTCCAATTGACTCTTGACTAACAGACGAACAAAGTTGCACGAAATTACACAATTAATAAGTGGGTTGATAAAATTATACAATGACCAGCTTCACCTTTGGGCTCTTAATTTCATTGTGTTGTAGTTGCTTATAAACAGCAAACTGTCTGTTCCTTATCTCTGAAACCAAACACAGCCATTGTCACTTGGGCAGGGAGTCTTGTGTTGCTACTGGTAGGAAAGAATAAGCCACAAGTTCCTTTTTTCCTGGTGAAATACTGGGCAGAGGGGTTTTCCTTTGGGTCTGGAAAAATCTGACCAGAACATTTAAACAACAGCATCTGAAAGTCCTTCTCTAAACTTTCCTCTCGCAGATGCCTTTGATAACGATTTGATGCATTCAACCCTGAAAAACATTGTTGAGGGCAAAACGGTTGAGGTACCAACGTATGACTTTGTGACACATTCGAGGTAGGCTCTGCCTTTGTCCGGAGTCCTGGGCTGTGTGGGGGTGTCCCCAGCCTTGGGGACAGACGGCTTGGTGGTGGCACGAGGCCTGTTGAACACTGCCCTGGGTGTTCTCTCCCGGCAGGCTGGCAGAGACCACGGTGGTCTACCCTGCTGATGTCGTCCTCTTTGAGGGGATCCTGGTTTTCTACAGTCAGGACATCCGGGACATGTTCCACCTCCGTCTGTTTGTGGACACGGACTCGGACGTCCGGCTGTCCCGCAGAGGTAAAGCCCTGCCCTGCTCTGCCCCGGTCCTTATCCACCCTCACCGTGGGGCAGAGCTCAGGGCTTTTATCTCCCCATCCCAGTTCTGCGAGATATGAAACGTGGGAGGGACCTGGAGCAGATCCTCACCCAGTACACCACGTTTGTCAAGCCTGCCTTTGAGGAGTTCTGCTTGCCGGTATGGAGCCTTCTGTTAATTTCATTTGTGGGGTTTTTTTCTTTTTTGGGAGGGGGTAGAGGAGCAGGGTTGCCTGGGAATTAGCTGCTGTAGGTGCAGCAGTGGTGGCTTTTGGTTTTGTATTTCACAAATCCCTCTGCCTCTTGTCTTCAACCATTTCGAGCTGGTTGTTAAGGAACTGAAATGGTCCCTCCTGCTGGTGAAGCACCATGGAAATGCCTCGAGCACATTTCCTCACTGCTGGCTGCTGGGGCTATTTTAGTATGGGTCTCTCTGAATGAAACACTCCCACTCTCAGTTTATTCTGAAGTCTAGTAGGAAGAAAGAAAAGCTTGGTTTCCAGCAGCCTTTCTCAAAGGGAGCACTGGTGGAAACCTGGGGCAGACCATCCTAGCTCTGCTTGCTACACCATGTAGTGTGGGGCCAATTTAGGTGCTCACATAATCAAATTAATTTGTAAAAAACCCTATGAGAATAAAATCCAGTATGTGGATTAAATAAATTGGAAAAGGCTAACTCAGGCACCTCCTGCTCTAGATCAAAGGAATTCTGGGATTCTAAAACTACTCATTAGAAATGCTGAATTTGCCAGCTTTTTTCCAGCTGTGGGGGAGAGAAAAAGCAGGAGTGCTATGGTAAAGATCAATAAAACGTTATCAGAGGCAGGCAGGAATTTCACATGCAGATTGGATACCTTGGCTCTCAGCAGAGATTTAGCAATGGCTTGCGAAATGCTGATTAAAACAGCTCTTGGCAAACAGACCTTGCCTGAAGTGGGCAGTGTTTGAAGGCAGCTCAGAAGGGTAAAAGCAAGGACTCCACACCTGACCTGCTGCTTCTGCCTGGTGATTCTCTGCAAAGGGACAGTGAGAACAATCCCTGGCCTTAAATCCAGTGCACATTTGCCAGTGTGATGCCTTAATTAATTTAGGTTGTTGCCGTGACAGAAAGCTTTAACTTAACAACCCTGGAGCACCAAGACCTTCCATCTTTGCCCAGTTTTCTGGCCTTTGGTTGCTTTTCCTGGAATGAAGCTGACTTTCCCCATTAACAGGCTCCACCACTGTTTCTGTTTTGCAGACAAAGAAGTATGCAGATGTGATCATCCCCCGAGGAGTTGACAACATGGGTAAAAGGGAGTTGGGTTCCCTGATTTCCCTGGGGAGACACCTTTGGGGTTGGGAAAAGAGCAGGAGGCACGCTGCTGCCTTGAGTGCCTCCCGAGGAAGGGATTTTTGCTGAAGGGCAGGGAGCTGCTCAGCCTGATCAGGAGGACCAACTGCTCAACCTGTGGAGGGCTGGACAAGCGACCTGTTGAAGTCTGACCTCACTGCAGGCAGAGTTTCACTGAAGGGCTTATTAAAACTTGTGTTGAGCAGCGTTGGGCTGCTCCACATTTTCCAGATAACTCCCCCAGCAAACCCTTCATGTCCTGTATTCCCCGTTGCTCTCTGCAGTTGCCATAAACCTCATCGTGCAGCACATTCAGGACATCCTGAACGGAGACATCTGCAAGTGGCAGCGGGGGGCAGTGAACGGGCACGGCCGGAGCTACAAGCGGCCGTTCCCGGAGCAGGCGGAGGGCGGAGCGCTCCTGGCGGCCGGGAAGCGCTCCCACCTGGAGTCCAGCAGCCGCCCCCACTAACCCGGCACCGCCCGGGCTTTGCCTCTGCCCCACGCCGGCACCGGAGACAGCTTTGGGAAAGGACTGCCGCGGAATGGTTGGTGAAGTGCCCTTTAAGTCGTTCTAGCAGCGGAGGGGATCCCGGTGGGAATCTTCTCACAGAGGGGTTGGGCATCCGTCGCTCTTCCCTCCAGACACCTCCCTGTTCTCCCTAAGATGTCTGGAGTTGTTACTTGATGAACTGGTTAAAGGCAGTGCTACTTGCCTTTTTTTTAATTTTCAAAATGAAATCTAATGCTGAAGACTCCCCTGAAAATTAAGCACTACCAGGTGACCAGCAAATACCCCATTTCCCTGATGATGGTCCTCTGTAGCAGGAAAATCATCTGCCTCTTGGGTGTTTTTCTCTCTGTCCAAGACTAGCTCACATGCTGTTAATTTTAACAAGCAGGTACAGCTCTTAAATCTTCTCCACCTTGTTCACACCTTGAGTTGTGGCCACGCTCTGCTGCTGGCCAGCCTCCTTCTAGCCTGTGGGGTCAGAGGGACTGACCTGTAGAGGCACCTCTTCCTTGAGATAGGGGTGGGACAGAGACTGTCTGGGACAAATGGGAACTTGCAGTTCATCAGGGGACAGGCCCAAGAAGTTTAGTGGTTCTGATTCCTAATTTATTCCTTTCTAAGCTCCTGAATCTTGCTACACTGTATGATTATTTTTTGTACCCAGATAGTGTGCTTTTCCACAGTTACTGAATGTGTGAGCTCCAACTGGATTGAGTTGCTCATGGAAACAGAAACCTGACCTTGTCAGTATTAGTGCATTTTAGTGCATTTCTGTACTGCTGGCTGCAAATTCTGCTGGGCAGAATCCGTCCACTTCCAGAGATGGCTGGTGAGGTCAGCACGGGGGGAAACTGGGAATTGCAGGACTCTCCTCCTGCTGGCACAAGCAGCTGCCTGGACATGTTCTACCCTCAGACAGGGTCAGAGCACTTGCCTTGCACTCCAGCAGCTTCAACTCAAGAATGTCTGGCTTTCTAAAAAGAGCAGACAAGAAGTACAAACAGTGACATCCCAGTTTCTGTAGTTTACCCCAGATAAGTGATACTGCAGCAGCATGAAGTGTCTGTCTGGAAAAAAAAATCTGCAATGAAGTGCTGGTTGGACCTTTGAAAATGTCCTTGTGATACTGTTCTTGAGTCTGGATTTACAGTGTAATTTTCAGAATGAGGGTGGGAATGAAATGTTATTAAGAGGAACTTTTTCATATTTGCTAATTTTCTAAAAGCAGGGTTTGGCTGTGTTGGTCGTGGGTGTGTTACTTTGACTAATAAATAAATGAACAGTGATCAGAAATGACCATTTTTATAAAAGGTAATTCTGGTACTTGCACTATGCCAGCACAAAGGCACAGAAAGGAACACTGCTGGAGGGGCTCTTACACTCAACAGTTCTCCCCTTAACTCAGAATTGTTACCTTTGGTTCTGTTGTGGCTGAAAATTTAGAGGAAAAAACCCAAACTTAGGAAATGCAGTCTGCACTTTCATCCCTATTTTCAACACTGGAAAGGGGTGAAGGTTTGGTGTCTCAGTGATAGTTCAGTGGTACTTCTGCAGTGCCCAGAAGGCAGATAATTTCCTGACTGCTGCTGGGTGCTGTTTAGCTCAGGGTGACAGACTTGGAGTATGAGCTACTGCACTCAAGCATTAGCTCTCAGGGCTGATTACAGTAGGAGCAAAATAGTCACTAAAAGCTACTTTGAATGACTGTGGTGTTGGATCATACCTTCCTCTGGGGGCTGGGGGCAGGCCTTGAATAGAATTTGTTAGAGCAGTGAAGAACTGCACAGCCAAGAGCCCCTGGGCTGTGGGAATGCTGCTGTGGCAGCTTTGTGCTGCCCTGCAGGACCTGCTGCCACGTGGATACAGAAATGGAATGTGGCCTAGGTACTACAGCCCTGCCTGGACACCTGCACAGAGCCATCAGAATTCCCCACTGAGCAATCCCACTCCCTCACCTTTGCCTTCTCTGTGAATTCTCTGCTGGTGCAGGCCAGGCCATGGGCTGGGTTTCAGTGTTTTCACCCTGAACCCACATGCACAAGTTGGAGCAGGTTTCCTTTTCAGCAGGATCAGTCCTTCCTTGCCCAGAGTTCCTTTTCCCATGGGATCTGAGGTGTGATGGCAATACTGCCACTGCTGGTAACAGGCCTCAGGCTTCACATCAGTGCCACGAGGCCAAAGGATTCTTCTGGCTTTGGCTCAATTCCTGGCTTGCCTGAAGCCTTGTTTAGCTATTACAGCAATTTTTAATGTCTTTTTATTTTGCTTATGTTCTTAAAAGTGATGCTTATGTCAGATGATTATAAATAGATAATAGTAACAAGTCATTATTCTATGCAGAATGAACTATTTATAAATGTAGCTTAATGCTGTATTTACATAAATAGAAGTGATAGCAGAGCACTGGAAGTTGGGGGTAAATAATGCATTGTTGAGGAACAGAGTCATGGAATGATGCTGTAAGGATGCAGGGCCAGTTACTGATTGTTAAAGATGGGCAAGCTTTAGAGCTGGGAAAACCTGGGTTTCAGGCATGACAGAGAAAACAGAAAAAAGTATCTGATGTGTTGGAAAGAGTCCGTTCATAGTGACTTGGATCATGGGATTGCAGACCACAGTGATAGGAAACACATAAACAGCCCTGAGTGCAACGCAGTGCCAGAAGGAAGAAACCACCATCATATTCCAGCAAAGAGAAGAAATTGGTGCAGCTCTCCCCAGCAAAGGAGCTGGGATGCTGCTGACTGGAGTCAGCAACCCTCACACCCTGAGGGGCAGTGAAGGGCACATGTAACAGGGGCAGAAACTGGGAACTGTGCTCATGACAGCTGTATTACTGTTGAGACCTTTTCTGTAACAGTGTTCCTTTATTTTCTTCTCCTGTAATCATTAGATCTGGACTACCACAAAATACCTGATCCGACTGTTAAGATTTCCATGATACTAACAATAAATTCTTTGCACAAAAGGTGTTTCCTTTTGCTGTACCAAGGCTGGAGTGGTCACTGCTTTCTGATAAGGATGTTCCAGGTGTCCTTCCAGCGCAAGGCCTTGAGTTCTGGGAGGGACAGCGCGGGCTGCCCGTAGCTCACGGGGCTGAAGGTGCAGTACACAAAGTACACCCAGGAGAACCAGGCTACAATCAGTGCACTGAACATGCTCTTGAGCAGCACAGATCTGGGATGAGAGAGGGAAAGAGCACTCAAGTTACATCAGGGCTGGCCAAACACTTCATCCAAAAGACCTGTGCCTAGCTTCCCTAAAGGCAAATGACAGAGTATGGCCACTGCTGGAAAAACCATTGCTTTCCCTGCAGCAGGTGACAGCCCTGGAGAAAGAACTGTGCTGCTCCTCCTGTTCTACAGAACTGTTCTGCTGAAGCCAAATACCTGCAGAGATGATCGCCGAGATGCTGCAGTACCACGGGGATCAGGAGAATCTGGAATGTGAGAGCAGGCAGGTAGTGGTACAGGAAAAGTGTTTTCTCCATCAGGAAGAAGGGCAGGTAATTCACAGCCCAGCCACCACCACAGACGCCTCCTGCTGACACCCAGAGCTGCCAGGCATCTGCAGGAGACAGGAGATGGGCATCTGAGAGCAGAACAAGCCACGAGCCTCCACCTGGACACACACACAGAGTGCAATCTGACCTTCAGGGATGTCGAAAATCTTCCTCCTTCGCCGGAGCAAGTACCACAGGGACAGACAGAGGTAAACCAGAGCAGCAGCATTAGCTGAAGCCCAGGTGGCAACATTCCCAAGGAGGTGGATCTGGGCCTGCAGGATAGATGATGGTCTAAGCCAGAAGCAGGAACATGCTGTGGTTCTTTTAGGTAAGTTTAAATATTACCTACACAAACTTGCTAAATTAAGCTCCAGAATGTGCCTGCCTAGTAACCTGGAACAAAGCTGGTTGATAAACTTTGCTGCTTTAAGACTCTTGTGTAATGGAAGGCATTTAAAAGATGCTATTGGAGATGAACTCATGTTCTAAATGAAATCAATAATGGAAACTATTAAACTGCAATTTACCTTTAAAAAAAACGAAGTGCAAGAAGACGTGATTTAATTAAAAGCAACTACTGTCAAAGCTGTATCTCATCCTAAAATAAATACCTCACCCCTCATGGAAAATGTATTAATACAGGAAGAGTCCTTGGCTGGAAGCTGCAGCCCTGCTCTGACTCCCTCTTCTGGAGCTCACATCTGAGTTGTTCTGCTTTCTCAACAGCTTGACAGCTACTTCTACCTCTTGTACTTACCCCCGAGCTGGGGTGGAGCCAGTAGGCAATATTGGTGTCCATTGTGATCCAGTCCAGGGCAGAGGAGCTGTACTTATGTTCTGTGTCTTCATTTTTTAATGTGAGTATTTTCCACTAAAAAAAGAAAGGTAAACAGAAGGCTTTCAGAATTGGAACAACAGGTGGGATAGCAGGCATGGGTGAACAGCTCCAGTTAAGTTCCTAATGTTAAGTTCCTAATCTAGGAGTAGGGAAATATTTTGCATATCTCATATGGGTACTGATTGATACAATGGTTTTGTTTTGCTATTAAATAATGCACTTTCCTTAGTGAATTTCTACAAGATAGTAAAGGGCATCTCTACTCACTGCATGTACCACACATTACAGTTCAGTTTCAGGCAGCCTCTGGGTGCCCAACCAGTTTTCCTCCCCCTTTTTTGTTACACAATCACTTGAGTATTCATTACTGGACAGCCCAGGTCTTTAGTGCCCTTATAAGTGCATTCAGACACATTTTTTTTTCAGAGAGGAAGCCAAACTATCAGCAAGGATTAAACAGTGAATCCTCAGGCTCAGAGTCTGCAGAAATGCTCAGGTTCCTGCTCTGCAGCAGAAGGAAAGATGAAGGGAATAACAAGACACTCACTTGCAATTCTGTGAACTTTGCCATGAAGCTGAGGTTTTTACTGATGTCCATCTGTGTGGGAGAGTGGAGTTCCACTTCCCTCTCTTTTTGCTCTTGGCCTGGAAGGAAACAGCATAGCTCAGAAATAACCACATAACAGGCAGAAGCTAGAAAGGGGAGGGAGCACACAGGCTCCTCAGTCTCCCAGGAGCCCTTCTCCAATACATCATCCAACTGCAACAGCACTTGGAGGGACTTTGTAATGGTTCTGACACCATGGCAGAGCCAACTGAACACACACTTTGCATTAACATGAAGTGAATCCTGCTTCAAGAACATGGCTGAGACATACTTTTCCCATATCTGTGCTCTTCCACATTCCACACCATGCTCTGGTGGTAGCCCTTGGACAGCTTCTCTCCAACCACCTCCAGCTGCCTGTATCCCCACTCGGGTAGAGATGCTCCACTGAGCTAAAAGAGAAACACAACTGTAAACTTCAAAAGTTCTGCCAGTCTGAACTTCAGGATGAAAGAAGTTGCCAAGCTCTGCCTGAGCACTGGATGACAGCAAGGGACTGCCAGAAAATGTGTGAAGAGTCACCATGCAAAACTCTAAACAAATGCTACAGCCATAAAATCAGTGATTCTGGCAAACTTTGTGAAGAAAAAGATCCTTAACTATTCCAGCTGTTCTCACAGACACACAGAGTCAGCACCAGTTTCTAAGCCCCAGTTGTGTGCAGTGGTCACAACCTCTTGAGAAGCAGGACAGCTTTGATGCTGAAAAGGGATGAAGTACCAGTGTGACTGCCTTAGAACACACGCTGCCCTTTTGTCACAGTGAGCAAGTTTATTGTTTCCTTTAATTTACTTGTTTTGGTTATTTGTTATAGTGGTTTAGCTATTTTGGAGCAGAGTTTTTGAGACTACAAGAACTGCATGAAGCAAAAGCTACAGGCAAATAAACATAACCCCACTTGCCTTTAGCACTGCAGAGGTGTTCACGTGAACAAACCTCACTTCTGACAGAATTGTCTTCCACACATCCGTGTCAGACTCACGATTCACAATTTCCTACAAGAGAAGGATGGCTTTTGATCCATGTTGTCTCAGCTGTTTCTGCTGGAGCATGCTGAGCTCCTCCCCTCCCTCTGACCACTCACCACTCTCCAGAGGTTCTGTGCTGGCATGGAGATGTTATAATCAATATAGCAGGAAACTTCTTGGGAGTGGGGGCTAAGAGGGGCAGCAACATCATGCCTAGAAGACAAATAAAGGAAGATCCTCCACCACCATTTCCCAAATACATATAAAAAGCAAACCCATATGGAATTGGCTTAGACTGGATTCAGTAATAAAGCAAAAAGTAACTCACTTATAGAGATTGCACTGTTTACTCTGAGAGAGAGCATTCCCCACAACCAAGAGCTGCCAGGAACAGGCTCAGAGGAAGCCAATGCAGATGCCTGTGATGCCAGGCTGAAGAACAAGCACTGATTGTGACAAACAGAGAGGCTGTTCACTGGGGTTTCCAATAATGAACAAATTAAGATTTGGAAGGGACATAGCGAAAACCCAAGGTCAGAACAACCCCCTTCCTAATCTGAGTGATATTCAAGTACATGCAGATGCCCTCTGGGAAGCAGTCAGGAGGCAACTTCATACTGCAGGCTTTCAAACCAGGCAAGAATCTCTGGCAATCAGCCACAGCACACCGGATTCTCCAGCACATCTTCCTAATTTCCAGAGCACATCCTTCAGGTAGGAGCATGCCATCAGTCAGTGGAGTTGGATTTGGGTTAAAAGTCACGCAAAATACTCAATTCCTGCACCTGTCTGGAGTGGGGGCAGTGAAGAGGTGAGGATGAATACTCACAGAGGGGTCTCTGTATTTAGGAATCTGCAGAACTACCACGAACTGTGAACAACTGTGAAACCCTCTAAAGGCCACTAGTAGGGAAGAACAGAAGCAGTAGGCAACCATTAAGAAGTTTGTGATTAGGATCAAATCCCACTGCCAAGTCAACCAGAAAAAATAAATAAGCATACAGCATCCTTCCTCTGGGCACAGGGATGGTTTATGGAACTCACCACATGAGGTCCCTCCTAGGCTCACTGGTGTAAAAATCCACAAAGAACAGGCAGTTTATGGCATATCTGAATGCAAGGTCACTGTGCTTCAAGCCCTGCGTGGTTATTCTGAGCCAACACACCAGGATGAGCCAGCAGGCTTGGCAGAGCAGAGCATGAGGAAAGGACTTACGTGTTGAGGTAGCGAGTTGTGATGCCATGGACCAGCTGCACGATGTGCCCGTGCCTGACAGGCCGTGGTGGGTTACTCACCACCAGCTGCTGCCTGGTGAAGGGACACACAACAGGAAATGGTTACATTATATCTGTCTTTATGTAGAACACAACCTTGTCATGACCAAGCTGTTAGGTTACAAAGCTGCAGGCAGGAAAAGAGAAATTAGGCAAGAAAATGAGAAATTGAAGCAGTATCTAGGTTGTACCAGAATGGAAACAAAGCTCATCAAGGCAAAGGTGAGTTAAGGGCAGAATGAGTCAGAGGATCAGTAATGGGATACTGACACTCCAGGCATTAGGTCAGTGGTCTGAATCCAGGTCAGTCAGGAGTGAATTAAGGTTATTCCTGTCACCACAGCTGTTTGGTGGCTTGTGTGAAACACTAAGTGCCTCACTGATGGGTGCTGTACTACAGCTGATGTCACTTTGGCAGAATTATAGGAGAGATCAATGGCTTTTACACCATACAGAGCAAACTCTCACCTTGCTTCTGGGCAGGGCCATGGCAAGGGGGAACACTGCAGTTCACTGAACTGCTGCCTGTATTTCACTGTTCCACAGAAGGACCTCACATCCTCCAGTGCTCATAGGAGTGTTCTGAGTTTGAAGAATTTTAAGAATATATTTGGGGTCTGTGGTTCTGGTAGAGTCCCTACTTCAAAGGTTTGCACCATGGACAAACTTTCCCAATGTGGACATGACCTGTAATGGCACACAGTCCTTCTGGTAGGACTCCTTATACAGTTCCCAGAACAACATAAGAAACCTACAAAAGCAACTTTTTCATCAGTATGGAATTATATCACTCAAGGGCTTTTACTGGCAAAACAAGAGCAGAGAGTCCTGCTCTGCACTGACAGTGACAATGGCAAAACACAAACCAGGCCTCTCAGGTACAGGCACCACTTGGAATGCTTCCCTATGTGGCAGATCTTACAGCTCATTCCATGCTTCTAATGCAAAGAACTACTCATTTTTCAAAAGTGTTTTCTACTCTTTTCTGAGACTCATTCAAGTTTGATAAAACTCATCAAGACACTCTAACACCATGGCTCACACAATTCAAAAAGCAGAGCTTCCCTTTCATGCAAAACACCTGAAGAATCTCCACTGGTCCTGTGAGTCTTTCAAGTTCCCCTTGTGCAGAGCACGTTCTGATAGGAGCAGTTCAGACAGGATTTCAGAGTTCTCAATAATGCTTTTCTCACGTTGAGATGGATTGTGCAAAGAGCTGCAGTCACTTGCTCAGATCACACAAGGCCTCTGCACCCATAAGCAGAGGAGTTATGTCCAATCCAACCCAAGCCCTGGTCAGGTTTTGGAAGCATATAGCTTGAATTTGAATCTCTTGCATACTCACATTCCAGGATCTTTGACAATCCACCAGTTGTTCACATCCTTGAAAGGATAGCAGGTCACCTGCTGCTGATGGGAACTCCCTCGGCCATTCTCATACCTGCACAGGAAATTACAAAACCCCACAGAGGTGTAAGGGTACATTGCTGTGCCCACCAGTCCCAGCAACACAAACCAGCACCACATCACTGACCATTCCTACAGAGCACAGGGAATCTGAAGGATTAATGAAGACACTGCCAGGACCCAAACTGCTGTACTTGGACGGGCAGGTGAAGAAGCAGAGCCTGTTTCCACCCTCCCCAGACAGACCCAGCCAGATTCCTCACCTGATGGGGTAAGTGTTGGTGTGAGAATGGAGCCAGCACTGCATGGGCTTGCCCAGCACGTTCCTCAGGGTGATCTGAGAGCCGTAGGCCACCTCTAGGGGCTGACCCTGAGTGATTCGAGCCAGCCCACCCTGAGAAGGGGAAGGACAGGATAAGTACAAGGAAGAAACAACCCAGAGGCTGTTTAAATTCTATTGAGTCACTTCAGCACAGCACTATCTTCACACAGTGCCTTCTCATTTGGTTTTATCTACCAAAAGCAAGTCTTGCAGCACCATACTCAATAGATAGTAAATACACCAACACCTGAAAAACTAAAAGACTACAGGATCTCAGGAAATACCCCTAAAGCCATGTTCTAAAACACAGTCTAAGCACTCCTATTGTATATCATGTCACCACATGAGAGCTGAGTACTGTATCTACTTCTGTGGAGTTTCCTGTAGGAAGGGACAAACCTTCAGCAGAACAGTGAATATATTGTTGTTGGTTCACTGGGAAAAGTTTTTCATCTGTTATTAGGATTTCAGTCATTATTGCTTCACCTTAAAGCAGTACTACAGCAGCAAAACAGTCAAATGACATAAAAGGGAAAAAATATGCAGGATCGAGTGACCAGGATTGAACACCACCTGATAGTGAACATTTCCCCCTCTTCTCTCTAATAAACCAGTTCCAAGACCACATTTCCTTTACCTCTAAGCTGGCTTGGAAAGCACTTGTCATGATCTGGTCATGAGGCCCAGAGCGATACAGCAGAGCCAAGTGAACATAGAAGAAGGAGAGGTACATCCCCATGGGGATGATGATGAGGGCCAGACCCCGGGCTAGAAAATGGCACAGCAAGGAAACCTGGAAGAACAGAGAACACTCACTGGTTCATGCTCTAGATATTAAAAATTCCTCAGCACTTAGCTTGTTTTGTTTGTCTTTTCTAAGTTTTCCCCACCACTTTCATTCAGCTGAAACTTTATGGACAACTGGGTAACTTCCAGCAAGGATTTGAAGTGGAGGTGGCAGGAGTGTGTGAGACAAGTGCATGTTCTGAGTCACACATCACCAAGACATGGATAACAGCAGAAAAGACAGTCACACACACATATTGTTCTTAAACTTAATTCCATCATCCCCAGCAACTGAGCTGAGAACTGTGCTATGACAGGAGGGTTTCCAGACAAGGAATTTTAGTACAAAAGCCAGCTACAGACAGCAGTGTTATCTGGGGGCTTGAAAGGCTCCTGCACTGAAAAGTTACAAATAATAAATTTTGCATGCTGTGCTACCTACATTTGACAAGTTCTGGTCTCCTATCATGTGCCAGAAGTGGAGTCCTGCAATGGCCAAGAGCAGCATATAGGTAAACAGGCCCATATATTTCACTCTGAAAAGGAAGTGCATAAATAATGAACATGGTTAAAAACTACACAATTACCTAACACAAGATACAAATATTCAAACATTCTCTTGAACAGGAGGCATTAAAGTCCAGGTAAGACATCATCACTTACCCAACTGCACAAGAACAGGCTACTCCAGTCAGCAGAAGCCAAAACCACCAGCTTCCAGAGAAGGCACTTAAAGATAAATGTATTAAATCACTTGCTAGGTTCAGTTTAAAGATAATTTTACTTTACTAAGGATTAGTTCATCCTCTGCAAGGATCAGAGAACAAAAGAGACAAATATCTCTAAATTCAATGCCTGTAAACAGTTACAAAGGAGCATTAAGTGACCTGATATCATCAGTGTTTCTGTGCACAGAAGGAAACCTTCCAGTAAAAAATCTGGGTGGGCATAGAAGTGCTCCCAAGGGATTTTATTTCTATTTTAATATTAAAAAGAGACAACCCTGCTAACAGTAAAACCAGTCTTTAACACTGCTCAGGAGAAAACTTCTGGGGCAGCCATATGAGAGGTCAGAGCATTGGATTTTACAAACAGATGAAGTGAGTTGTAGAATGGTTAAGAGGCATAGAAAAACACAGTCTGTGACAAAAAAAATGTCACCATGAGAATATCCAAAAGGGGGGGAGACAATTCAGCTTTACCTGTGCTTTTGCAAATTGTAGAACTTCAGGTAGGACAAAACTGCAAGCAGGATAAAAAAAATCAGTATTGATTCCAGAAGCATGAACCTTGATTGAGTGATCAGAGAGTTCTCTGTTGGAAAAGAGAGACAGACAAAAAATTAGAGAAACTTCTCTATAGGCAAGTGCTACCTCAGACATTTAAATTGTTATCCAACAGAAGGACCTGCCCTTTCCTACTGGCTGTAATGGGCAAGTGCTGGGTTTAGAAGGACAAAAACCTTCCAGCAGGAGCAAATTAAACTGCCATAACTGTTACCAAGACAAGGAGCTGGGCAAGCAGTAAAGTCTGTCAGGAGGCAGATAAAGCTGCTGTGCTTTCTACAAAGGCAAAGAAAATCAGTACTGGGAAATCCAGAGAGGTGCTTCTCAATGCAAAGAGCCCAGCCAGCAGTGAGCACTGCAAGAGAACTGCAGGAAAGGGAGCTGCAGTGAGCCAGAATCAGAGCAGCTGGTAGCTAGGAGAGGTTTCTCTTTTCAGGCTGCTAAAGGGCTGCTGAGAGGCTCTTTCCCTTTCAGCCAGCTGCCAGCAGCCCCTCAGAGCAAACAACCCAGCTGAGTTGTACACACCAGAACAGTGTCAAACCACAGTGCTAAGGACACAGGCTGGTTTGCTGCAGTTTGGAGATGAAGAAATTTGATGAGCTCTGACTGCAAGTAGGGTAGTCCTGCTGTTAAAAACCAGTATGTTGTAACTCATCCTGTAAACCTCTGAGGAAGGGAGTACAGGCTTCCTTGGATACAAGGAATTTGGTTTCTTGTGAGGCTTTTATGGTTGCCTACTTTACTTAATATTGAAATTAAAGCCTACAAGGCAGAGCTGTGAGGATGGAGGGGACCAAGGAGGCTCAGCACAGACTGACAAAGGCCAGGGCTGACATGTTGTCAGTGTTTTCTGGGGAGATGCTACTCTGCCCAAAACATCCCTAAGGGGAAAAGGAACTCTTTTCCCCATGTATGAAGAACGGGACTCAGTGGAACAATCTTACCTAAGAGAATAAGAAGAGCAGCTCCAAGTGCAGCACAGTGGGAGAAGTGCAGTTCAACCAAAATCTGGTAGGCTAAAGGCACACAGAGAGCACCAGCCAGAGCTGGCAGGAGTCGCAGGGACCACACAGGAACATTCATGCTGTATTCTGCAACAGAAAACAGGAAACTTAACTGCAGAGAGGACAGACCAAGACAGAATTTCTTAGTTGTTAGATGAATCTAACTCCTACTTGTACTAATTTGTCCATCTTGTATTGCTTAAACTGTTTACCTGATTTGGAAAGCCTGTGCTATGAATTCATAGTGCTTTTAACTTGTGATAGAGACCTCCAGAAGACTTATTTAAAAAGAGAAGTGAAGGTGTTGGATAAAGTGTTACTTCCACTAGACAGGCAAAAGGAATCTGTCAGTTGCTGAAATTTTGCTTATTTTCTCTAAAGAATGAGACAGCTGAAAACAGCTCTTACCAGCTCCAATCCTGTTCCATAGGAAGTTTCCATCAAATCCTCCTAAGTAACCTACAACATAAACAAGAAAATTTCCAGTCTCAAAACACGTACAAAACCTGGTGCTAAATTGGGAACCATTTCCCAAACACACAGCTTTTCCTTGCATGAAGGCCCTCTTTCCCAAAAGGGTCCTCTTTGATATTGTTCTGTCTGCAGCAATGCTCAAGAATGTGCAGAGGCACAAAGAATATAAATTGGGAACAAGGGATTCTCAGTGACAAAGTCAGATGTATATTTAATCCCTCCCTCCCATACAGACACTTTCATGTTGTGATATTTCAGCTACAGAAAGGAACTGAGGCTTGCTGCCTATTTCTTGTCACCAGCAGTTCTCATCTTACCCTTCTCTTCATCCAAAGGACTGGATAGCAGTGAGGTGATGGATACACGGCTTCATCATCCCCCCTTACTCATGCAACAGCCCCCTAACAATCCTAAATAAAGGAAAACTCAATTATCTCTACATCAGAATCTCTCATCTGCCTTGTGCTTTCCCCTCATGACTGGATCTGATGATTCATTTCTAACCAGCACCTCTCTCTTCCACAGCAACAGCAACAGGCACTTCCCAAGACCAGGAGACCCTACCTCCCAAGGCCAGCAGCATGTGGCCAAAAGGTGGGCCACTGTCATCCACAAAGAAGATCCTCTTCATGTAGAGTGAGACAAACTGGCCATAATAAACTTCATCGAACCTGAAACACCAGAGGCAGAAATATTTCAAATCTAACTGGAATTATCCTGCAGGGATACTTGGAAAGCAAACACTGATTTGTTGGCAGAAAGCTAAGAATGCAATGAAGCACTGAGGCTTTTCCCCTTCTCCTCAGGGGGTTTTATTAGGGAAAGATTATCACTGTTTTGGGATTGTTCAGCCTGGAAAAGAGAAGGCCCACAGGGGTGACTTAGTTGTGGCCTCCTGGTACCTGAAGGGAGCCCACAGAAAGATGTGAAGAGACTACAAGAGCCTGGAGTGGCAGGACAATGGGGAATAGCTTCACACTGACAGAGAGTGGGTTGAGATTATTTTTTAGGAAAGAATTCTTCCCTGTGAGGGTGGGGAGGCCCTGGCACAGGGTGCCCAGAGAAGCTGTGGCTGCCCCTGGATCCCTGGAAGTGCCCAAGGCCAGGCTGGACAGGGCTGGAGCACCCTGGGAGAGTGGAAGGTGTCCCTGCCCATGGCAGGGGTGGAATGAGATGAGCTTTGAGTTCCCTTCCAACCCAAACTAGTCTGGGATTTTGTGATTCTGTGATTTACAGAGGCTGACATCAGTCAAGCTGTGCTCTTCTGCTCCTGCATGCTTACTCACAAATGTCTGGAAAACAAGTCTGTGTCATTCAGGTAGAAAAAAACCTCTTTACTCACACCACAGCCCGTGGATAGCAAAGCCCCCAAAGACGACTTATTAATCCCATCACAGTCAGTGCCACGAGGTTCACATTGATCTTTGCAGTGACCACAACTGGCTCCTTCAGAAACCCCAACATTCTGTCAGAGGTTTGTCTGAACCTTTGAGAGCAGAAGAGAACAGCAGTCACCCTTTGGTACACAGCTGAACACTTCACAGACAGCATCAGGCCTAATTTCTGCTACAAGCAGCTCATGGTAATTCATTTCCCAAAATCCTCTTGCTTTTCACGTTTCTGTGTTTCTATTCTATCTACAGGACTAATTATAAAAATAAAGCTACTAAACTGACACACTTTTCAGCTGCCCTGCTTCTGCCTGCAGTAGTAAGCTAGAAACCCTGTTTATTTTTCCACTGGTTCTGCAGAAACACAGCAGCTTAATCCTCCAGCCTATATTCTGCTTTGTGCAAGCAAACCTCACAGCCCAAATTCTGATGCTACAGATGGACAACCCATGTGCTCAGGCACCAGATGACCTCATTAACTGAGCTATTTAGAGCTCAGGTAGCTTAAAAAAAAAACAAACCCCAAACAAGTTACCTCCTTGCAAACTTAGGTATTTCTTTGGGGGGTGGGGAAGGGAGAGGCAGACCCCCTAAACCCCCTCTGCATTAGAAAGCTGGTTACTGCAGCACATGTATAGGTGCTGTTTAAGGATAAGTGCTTTTAAAAGCTAGGTCAGAAAGTAGCAGAGAATCAGAGCTGTGTCTCCTCACCTCAACACAACGGAAAGTTACCAGAACGAATCCATCTGCGTGGCTTTGATCAGGAGAGAACAAAGCCAGATGCGAGCACATCACCACCCCACAGAGCGGGGCCACTGGCCTGGTTTCTCTCTGCCTACAAAACACAAGCGCTGCGTGGAACAGAGGTTTTCAGGAGCCCCTGGCAGAGCCGTGCTCCCACCTGAGCTCTGTCAGCCCCGCAGGCCCCGGGGCCCGGGAGCAGCTGGCGGAGGCCCTGCGGTACAGCCGGGCCCGGGCCAAGTGTGCGGCCCCGCCTCGGGGCACCCTCAAACCTCGGCCGGGCTCTGCACCCCTTCTCGGGGGGAGCAGGACCATCGCCCCCCAGGCCGCCTTGTTCCCCCTTTCAGCTCTGGGGGGGCAGCAGGACCCCTGACCCCACACCTCAGAGGGTCGCTAGGACCCACCACCCACCCCGCACCCAGCCCTGGATCCTCCCGCGAGTGTTTTTGGGGGGCGGAGGAGAACCAACCCTAATC
>VZRO01005933.1:608682-655221 GCA_013397915.1 Daphoenositta chrysoptera
CGGGACCAGAATTACGATCGGGACCGGGACCGGGACCACGACCACGAGCAGGAGCAGGACTTGGGATGGAGAGCAAGGCGGGGATGGTGACCAGGAGCGGGACTCAGCCCGGGCCCAGGAGCAGGACGGTGACAGACCAGGGCCGGGACCGGGACCAGAATTAGGATCGGGACGGGGAGCGGGACCGGGGCCACGAGCAGGAGCAGGGCTCGGGACGGAGCCCAAGGCGGGGCTGGTGCCCAGCAGCGGGACGGTGCCAGCCCGGGGCCGGACCCCCGCCCCACACGGCCCCGCGCGCGGGGGAGGCGTGGCCGCTCCGCGCGCCGCGCGCCACCCGCCCCTACCTGCCGGCGCCGGATGTGACGTCAGACGCACGCGGCGGCGAGGGGCGGAGCCAGGGAACCCGGATGTGTTGCCATGGCAACCCTCGCGTGTGGCGATCGGGCCTGGCGGCACCGCCATGGCGGCTGTGATATTTCTAGATAACCTTTTCCTGCTCGTCATAACCACGGACCGCGGCCGTGGGTACCACGGCACCCCAAACACTGTATCCATCCCCATCCCTACTCTGGGGCATCAGTGGTGTGCCACCACCGTTCACATAAAAGAAAAAAAAACCCCAAGGTTTCTAACTAAAATAACCAGACAAGGGACTGGGGAATTTGAGAAAAGCATAATCTGCTTTATTTTTTTAATTTTTTTTTATTTAAATAAGGAGAATTCTTTCATATGGAAAGAGCTAATACAATCACATATTTGAAAGGAGAAACAATAGGTACTGAAACGAGGAGAAGGGCAATAAAGAGTGTGCCGCAACTGGCCTGGTGATTCCGTGATTCAAATTCCGGTCCGAGTAAAAGTTTCCAAAAAATATAAACAGGTTGCACGTTACACAATTATCCATCGTCTGCCCTTTCAAATATCTGGTCTACATGAAAAGACAAAGAGAGGAAAGGCCAAAAAAAATTTACTATACAGGTCATGAAGTTAAAAGCTTTAAGGAGGACAGTATCCCCTTGAGAAACAACAAATGCAATTTATACAGAACCAGAGGGAAGATTCCAGCTAAGGACAATGCCTCGAGACATGCTAAAGGGTGAGCGCCTCACTGCTGCAGCTGTGATTCCTGGGGGAACAGTCAAGGACATCTGGAGCAGCCAGAAGAAGCCACTAAACCCAAGGGAGTGTCTATGGCCACTGGGAAAACCTGGTGGTCTTTGGATTAAAATAAACAACAAAAATAGCTGGACTCTACTGTCTCTTTTTTGCTTCAGCAAAACGCTTTTCTGTCCATGGGCCACAACTAAGCACGCTGGTGGCTGGTGTAAATTAAATTTTATTCACAAATGCAACTTTCCTATGAAGAAACTGGGCTGCTGAATAAAAAATAACCAGTGCTACAAGGAATCAACCTGTGCTTAATCAGCCTGGAGTAAAAGGGAGGGTTAAGAAAATGCAACAGAAGGAGGTCCTGGCATGCAGGGGTGCTGGCTGCAACGTGACTGGAGTAGCCAAGAGGTGAGACACAGCAAAAACACCGGCTCGTTTTGAATTCCTATCTAAAAACACACAGGAAGCACAGGGCAGCTTGTAGCTTTGCAGCATTCCTGCAAGGAAGGTGCTGATGGAGCGAGTGCCTCTGTGTGAACACCACACACGGACAGCAAACACATCCAGAGGGGCTGACACTGCACAGCTGGCTACGGGACATCAACAGCAAGGCCTGTGGCACTGGTGACTGTGCTGCTTCTGCTGGGCATTTAAAATACACTGGAGTGCCTTTTTTGTTTTTTTTTTCCCCCCAGATTTCAATGATAATTTATTTTTAAATTAAGAGCTAAGAGCAGAAGTGGTGAGGGAAGCAGCACTGACTGGGGACTCGCTGTGTGACAGGAACTGATCACACGGGTGCTTCAGTCCCTCTGCTGAGCACGAGCAGCAAACTCAGCCTCTGAGCACTGCTGCTTCACCCACTGCTGCTGGAAAGATGGATCCCACCTTCCCAGCCCCCTGCACCTTTCCCAGCAGAAGGAGCCTGCAATTCGGTAGCTGACTTCCAGTCAAAGCAAAAGCAACTCACAAAGGAATAAATCAGCAATAAATCAACCCTTCAGGAGTGCAGACAGCAAGCAAAGGACCCTCTGTGACTGTATTGATACTTTCTGTGCATCTCCATCCTCCTCTCCATGCTGGATTTTTATCAGCATTCCAGCTCCCTTGGCATTTCTGCTCCTTTGAGGATCAGAGGCTTTTCCTTTTGACTCCAGAGCACCACAAACTGCACTAACCTTGGGACTAGCTTTAAACAAACAAACAAACAAGCAAAAATATATGCCAGAGAAGGATATTGCACCGTAGAAATTTGGGCTCTAAAACTGCTTTCCATCACACAAAACTCCACTAAGTGAGAGAGAGTCTTGCCAACTGCAGCTGACAGTCACGCAAAGGTGAGGAATGGAATGAAGCTCACATGCATTTCTTGGCCTTTCCTGCACAGAATAATTCAGACATAATATATAAATAGAGCAGTGAAACAATTACTTTTTCACCTAGACCTACAACATCAAATACGTATAAATAAATTCTAGTGTTTTATTCTGTTGGGGGAAGGAATGGAGGGATTAAAAGAGAAAGAAGGGTGACGTTTTTCAACAGGAAGTTTTGTAGTTCTGATGGCATTTACACCAGAGGGACTGCAGTAACTTGGATCTTGCAATAACCCAGTTTCTCCAACACGTTTGACCGTTTTGAAGTCACACAGGTGGGAGGAAAGAGGTTAGTGTCTCTGTAAAGCTGAAGTAGTGTGTCTAGAGTAGGGAGGAGATGAGAAGAGGGGGCTCAGGTAAGTCTCTTTAGCCATTAGTTAGATTCTGGGCTCATATTAGCTAGGGCCAGCTGGGCAGAAGGATAATAAAAAAAAATCCCAAACAGACAATTCTGCTGTTAATGGTATTTCAAGGGAGAAAATATAAACGAGGGTGGGATGACTTACTGGTGGTGCAATCTTTGGAAAACACTGGGAGCAGGACTAGCAGATGAGGATGCAGGTCTGGGAGATGTCTGAAGGTTGGGGAAATACTCGTCACTAAATCTCAAACCCTGTACTTTAAGGAGGATGCTAGAGAGATGCTGGCACACTCTGCTCTGAAATTAAAATCCATAAAACCTAAGAATAAAAGAGCTCTTATTTTTTCTTAAAGTACCATGCTATCCCTTTCCCTTCGGGTTCTCTGCCATGATCCATGGGGACACCTGTGGAGAGGGGACATTACTATGCCTAAGTTAGTTTAGGTTTCTAAGCTCTTTAAAGCTACTGTATAAAAATCATATTTATGCCTAGCTTAAAACTTCAAATGCATCCTTACAAAGTTACAAAGGATCTTTTTCCAGAAAGGGAAGAGGGGGGGAAAAAAAAAAAGCAAACAAAGAAACAAGAACACCTTTCAGATCCCTTCCCCAATACATTCTTTGTTCAAAATATCTTCTTTGGAACCACCACCAAATGACTTTCTGCCACCCAGCAGAGGCTGACACACAGCCCGTGAGCAAGCTACCATCTCCAAAAATGGTTCTGTCCCTCACTTCAGAGTGACCAGCCTACTTTACATTTTGAAAGAGCTAAACAACACAAACCAAGTTAGCTGAAAGTAGTTTTTACTTTACACTACCATCAGGTGAAGGACTCCAAGTCCTTTCAGGAACTTTTAAGTCCGTCCTAAAAAATCTACGTACACACACACACACACACGCACGCACATAAACCAAAAGCAAACAGCCAAAGAAATAAAACCCAACCTCTCCCACTGGGATCTTCCTTGTGTAGATCATCAAATACTGGAGAGGAGTGGTGAGGTGGCGATGCTGTACACACACTATATGCAACTGCATCAGAGTAAAGAACCCTTTGCTGTTCACCTGGGGAAGGAGAGGAGAAGGATGATTCCAAACTGCCTCTGTGACCATGCACTTCCAACCCAAAACAGGAGGTTCCAAGTGTGCCTTGCAGAGGGGCTCCCTTACCAACGTGTTTCTATGCGAATTTTACAAAAGGCCGTGGATTAGAGGAACAGAAAGCAAGACTCAGGGAAAAGAGCAAAGCTTAGGAGAGCAGCCCCGAGGGACAAACACAATATAGGACAAGTCTCAGGAGACATGAAGAATTCAAGCAGCCAAGGCAGGGAGCATGAGAGAGCATCACAACTACAAAAAGTAGTCCATACAGACCCGTTGGCTCTAGCCAACTTTTCTGACCCATGTGCTGTGAGAAGAATTTTTTTTTTTTCCTCTCAAACGTTACCTTTTGTAAATCTATGATTTACATTTTGGTGTGTGTTTTGCAGTCACTAAAAAAATCCGAACCCACAAAAAGGAAAAATCAAACACCTAGATCTGTATGAGCTTGCAACAGAAGTTAGGTGGTTTGGGTTTTTTTCCTTAAAATGAAGATGCTGCATTTAGTTGTACACGAAGCACCCCAAAGCTGAAGTTGAAGTGGTGCAAGTTTCAGGATTTATGCACTGATGATGTGTCTTTAGAACACATTTATTCCTAATGCAAGCACTGCTTCTAGCTTAAAACAAAAATACTGAAAAATTAACAAATGCCATAACTGTCCTGGTTTTTTTAATCAAATATTCTGAAAGACTAAATCATCTGGGGAAATACACCCAAACGAACTCTCAACATAGCACAGAACCATATACAAAACTAAGCAGAGTTTTGTCAGAACACCATTTTAGCTGAAGGGAATTGTTTTCTGAAAGGAATGAGGAAAGCAGAAAGAAGGGGGGGAATGAGAGAACATATAAAAGTTCCGCTATAAACAAAGATACAGCTTTTCTGTAAAAACCTCAGCTGCCTTTAAAATGAAAAACCTCAAACTAACCCCTCTCCCCCAGTTGCCACTCTGCTGAGACAGAAGTAAGGAAGGAGAAGGACGGGCTTTGCCAAGTGAGCGATCACAGCTACCTGTGGATGGGGCATGGGGGGGGAAATAAAAAAAAATGGCTAAAGCCACTTAAAAGTCACATGATTGGTTTGTTTTAAAGCGAGCAGGTCAATGTCATATCCACTGTTTCAAACTGCTTTGTTGGGAGAGGGGCTTGAATGATGTCGCTGTAGTCAGTCAGTGTGGGGTGGGGATAGATCTGGTGAGATTTCCAGGAGATGCAGTGGGGTCCAGTCTAAGCTGTGGTGCCTCTCAGGCAGCAGGACCAGCCGGGCATCCGAGGTGCTCCTAGGCCTTGCTCTCCTCCACTTTGACTGCCTGAGGTTTGATCGCTCCTGTGCGCACTGGCTTCATCTGGTTTGTGGAGGCTGGTTCTTGCAGCTTCACTGCTCCCAGACTGCCCTTGTTATCATCCACCCGCTGCTTTGCCTTTTGACACAAAAAAACAAAGCATTAGCCAGGACAGACACCTCTAGGCAGACAGAACAAGCAAACTGTGATCATCATTCATGCAAGACATCAAATTTACTCCTCTAACAGCTCACATTTAAGAATCTCAGTGTCTCATGTATTTGGCAGTGCAAGAAACTTATAAAAATTTCACAGTAGAAGAGGTAATCCTCTAATCTCTCCCGACTTTCAAATCACACAGCATTACTCTTGGACTCAGTAAAACGCCCACCTACCCAGGGGAAAATACCAGCTCCCACATGGAGCTTCAGCTACACAGCCCCTTCTGCCTTGCTGCCTCTCCTCTGCAGCCCAAGGCACAAGCACAGCAGTGGGGAGGAGCAGACATTTTTGGACTGTGCAAAGAACTCAGGTACACTACCTGTTGTACATAGTGTCCTTGCACAGAGCCCATGCTCACTGCTGGTCCCGACGGCTTCCCGCTGGGGCTGGCAGAGCTAGGCCTGGAAATCGAAGAGTCGACAACATTCATGGAGTAAATTCTACAATGGAATGAGAGCCTTATTCATGTGTGAAAGAAAAACAGACAGCAAAGCAGCAATACACAGGGCACGAGTCTGTGCCGTGCAGATCAATGAGCTCCACAGTCCAAACGACAACACACAGATTGGTTAGGAGAAAAAAAATAAATAAAATGAGTGTCCCAAAAGCCTCAATGACCTGATGTGTCTAGACATGAACACTCCCATCTTCAGTACCATGAACATTTATTCAATGATCCTCAGATTTCCCACCTTCACAAGGAACAAAAGCACACACCAATTCCAACCCGTCTTTGAGACTCAGTGAACAGGTAACTCAATGCACTTCCCACAAAGCACCAGGTCAGATACACACACTGGCCCACACCCAGGATGAAAGCCATGACCATGCAGTTTGATGTGAGTATTTGGATTGAAGTAAGCACATTCTAGACATGAAAACCCAGGTGGATCTTGGACAGGGATGATGGGTGCACCACGTTTCTCCCCCATCCTAAGGAGCCCAAGTTCTGTAACATCTCACCTGTAGGTGTGTGGGGACGGTACCGACCCTCCGGAGGACATGCTCTGTTTACCATCGGAGAAATGAAACCCTTTCATTTCCATCTGGGAGGACTACAGAGGAAAATGAGTGAGAGAAGAGCATCATCTTTGCATTTACAAATCACTCATTACTTCATAAAAACACTTAAGTCAAATCTTTGCCCTTCTCCCCATTGTGCCCATTAAAAGAAGAAACATTTTTCAGGTGAAGAAAGTGAGGCTTGTAAGTGAAATATTTGTTTGTTTTAAAGCACCAAGCCAGCAGCACAAGCAAATACAGAACCTGGAAGTTAACTGCTGTGCTCTCTCTCCCCTATACTAAGACAAACTTATGATATGAATCCATCAAACCAGACATGACATTAATATACCTACTCAAATGGACAAGCTTCACAACAGAGTGAAATATCTGGGCAGTATTCCAACTGTGTCTGGAGCTCACCACCCCTCAAGCACTCTGGGGAAACCTGTGTAAACATGTAATAAAACTGGAGACTCCAAACTGGATCAAGGCAGGATGTGGCTCCCTGGAAACAGAATGGTGACCAGCAGCAAAACCTGAAAACTGCTGGCTTGCACTTTGGAGATGAGGGGAAAAGGGTTCCCTCATTTTAACAGCAATCCTTGGCTTGGATATTTAAGGATCCCAAACAAGCCATTCTCCCCTTTAACAAGCAAGGAGTAAAAACTTCAACGCAGGAGGGGTTACTGAATGCCATGAGCAGCACCAGGAGTTAATCCTTACCTCCCTGCTGGCAGCAAGAACAGAAGGCTGGGATCCAGGAGGGAGGATTCTTCGGGGAGCTCCTACAGGCAGGTTTTGCCCCTGAGGAAGCTGGATAGACTGTGGCAGAAGCAGGGGCTGCTGGCCAGAGCCGTAGCGGGGCAGAGGCAGCTGGGAGCCAGGCACAGGCATTGTCAGCTGTGTGACAAGGACATGTAGTTACCTCAGTGGCAGTAGCACTCTCGTGTTTGACATGCTGCCTCCCAATACCCTGAAACCACAGCCTTGCCAACAGGAATCTCCCACACAGTGCAGTCTGGCACGGAGTAAACGCAAATCACTGTAACGGAGGGGCTTTCACACCGAAATGGATGTGCTGGCAGGGCTGCCAACACCTTTAGCACCTGGGTTTATAACATGCCATCAAGTTAACCTAACTGCCCGTGGATAGGGGCTTTCCTCCATTCCTAGAGCCCAGTTTGCCAGTCTTCCTCATGGTCACTTCATGGGTCTGTTTTCCCTTGATACAACGGCAGTGTCAGAGAGTGCAGTGTCAGGTGCTTTGTTTTCACCTTTGCTGCCCAAACCAGAAAATCTCCTACACTTTTACACCAAAACATTTTGAGGACTGGACCTCTAGAGAAAGCGATGGGGAGCTCAGCTCCGTGCTTTGTGGTGAGCTTCAAACCAATGATGGATGTAATTAAGAGCAATTACAAAAGACAATGTAGCTCAGGGCTGAGGCGCCTCCTGTTCCCTCTGATTTTCTCACAGTTGCTGCATTTGGGAGGTTCTATCAACACTTTAGAATAAATAAATAAATAAACCAATCTAAGGCTGGCAAAAGAAACCAAGTTACTTGCTTATGATGGATAAAGCATTTCTTCAAATATTTACTTTGCCAGTATTGTCTGTATTTTCCTCACCTACGTTACTTTCAGGATTAACTCTTTACGTCAGTCACAACATAAAAATCCCTCTGAAACAAAAAATAAACCTTAACAAGTTGCACAAGATAAACGTAAGATGAGTTTAATAAAATTATCAAATTTCTCCAGAGAATCAGAGCACATGCCCACAAACACAGCTATGCTCACAGTAGAATTCAATGTTTTTATGTGAACCATGCTTTATTAAAACATTTTCACACATTGAAATTCCTGTTAGGATTCTGCCAAACAGATCAGCAGAAGCTGTAAATAAGACTTGGACGACAAATGAACTGAGAAGACGGATGAGCCTTTAATATGAGTTCCTAGTTGCCCTGAAGCTGAGGTGATGGGAGAGATGATTGGGATTTGGCTCTCAGAAGAGGTACTTTTAGGACAACCATTGCATCATGGCCTCCTATGCATGCGGCACCGGAAGGTTCGACTTCCAAGTTACAAAATGACATCTCAGCAGGGACAGACAAGGTATTAGCAACCATCTCATTAAATAAGGTGCTGCATATGTGAAACCATGGTTCACAGAACAGTGTCTCAGGGAAATCTTCTGCCTCTTTACAAAGAGTTTAGTTCAGACAGACATGTTACAACCCATTCTCAGAAACAAGTGGCTGTGAATTAGCCTGGACCAAAGGAGTGGCTCGCCAGTCCTGCTCCTAACCTGTGTGAGCTGAGAGTCCATCATCTGGGAGGCTCCCATACCAGCCTGGTTTATCTGCCCCTCATAAACCAGCGCCTGGCTTCCGTTCATGGGCTGATAGGGGGACCCAGACTGGGTTTTCACCACCTCCAAGGGCTGCATGCCTGGGAAGGCGGAGTACGGAGGCTTCAGAGCAGTGCCTCCTGTCAGGACCATGGTGCTGGGCTGGGACAGACTGGGGTGCATGTACACCTGAGACCTGCAGGAGAAAAACATGCTTCAGTCACTCTGCACAAAACCTTTGGAGACTGTACAAACACACCCTGCCAAACCGTATCTGGCCTGCCATCAGTTCTCAGACAGCTAAACTGACAGCTCAGAAGTAAGCTGTGATGCCACTTTCCATTTTAGTTAACAGGGTTTTTTACTTCCACTCTTAAGCTTTTACAACCACGTCCTTGTGCTGCAGGAATATTCAACAGAACATTGTGTAGCAGCTAATATTTATGTTTCAATATTCCACACAGCCACCCGTGAATTAGCAGTTAAGGGAGGATTCAGGTTACCAAAAGCCTGCAGCAGTTTTGCAAAGCAGGAAAGAAATCAGAAGATAAAGATTCCAACAACTCTAGCAACTAAGAAGGGTTTTTTTTAAACCTCAGTGTTTAGACTTTTGAGGCACTAAGTACTAATTCAGATTTTTCCACTCTCATGCTCCCTACACTGGCACTGTTATTAGGGGAAGGAAACAGCATTCCAACAAAGGGGAGAGGAAAGATGAGTGTGGAGTATCTGATCAATGTACACAGACATCAGGAATGTAAGAGAGCAAGCCACAAGGAAAGCAAAACTGGAAGCAGTTACCTGAAGGGCTGTATGGAGCTGTACATCTCCTGGGACTGGGAAACAGGCAGACCACCCCTCAGTCCAAGCTGAGCTTGGGCCTGTAAGGATGTGTGGAGGGAAATGGGAATCTGTTGAGCAGCAGCAGCCTGCAGAAGAAATTAATATGACTGAGAGGTACAAGAGGAGCCAGAAACTCTCCAAGACTGTTAAAAACCCACCAGTTTCCTGCATGAGTCAATCTGCAGTGACAATTATCTACACTGTGCCTTTACCCAGCCCTGCATCACTCCCCAGAACAGCAGTGCTGCCAGGAAGACACTGTACAGGCACCCAGAGGTGGATGCCTGCAAGAGGCATTTGATGGACATGAAGGACCCAACATGCTCCTCACACAGAGCAGGCACTGAATCCCAGCTCTCACCTGCCTGTACTTGACCTTGTAAGAGCTCTCCCCAGCCCTACCAAGACCCTATTTATTAGTGAAGTTACTCATCACTATCGACTGGCTGGGGAATTTACTGAAAGTCACTTCATCTCACACAGGCCTCAGCATCTTCTTCAGTTAAAACCAGTCCAAAGGCACTGGTACAGAAGGGGAAAACTCAATTCCCTCCCTTCAGTTTCACTAACCTCTGACACCCACTGGGAAGCAGCATTCAAGGAACCTAAAGGGAGCCACATCTAAGTTCCTTTGGGCTATGAAAGGGAAAAATTACTCCTCGTTTCTTAAATGCCACCCTGAGGACTCCTTGAAAAACCACTCACAAGCTGTGTTGCTCCCTTACCTGTTGGTAGCTTTGCTGCTGAGGTATCGTCTGAGGGACCAGGCGGGGCTGACTTGCAAACACGTGGCCATCCAGATACAGGGGTGGAATATGGTTACCTGCACATCAGAAAAGACAGGCTGTGAATTCAAGGTACAGGGGACATACAGGCACAGTAGACTGCAGAGATCTGTAGGTCAAGACTATTTCCTACCTCTCAGCAAGTCAACACAAACATAGTACCCATTCAGAAGAGTCTGTAAAGCTCCTAAATCCACATACCAACATCAGCAGTAGCAGGATTGCTGAGAATTTATCATACCTTTCTCTAAGAGGCTAAATGTAAACCCAGGTTTACCACCTCCACAAAAGAGTCAGACACTAGCAGTTCAGAAGTTGGTAACCTGTACTCCAAACTAAATGCCAGAAACCTACTCTGCAATCATCTCATCTTTGCAGCTAAGAGGGACAGAAAGAGCAAACACAGTGTTTAAGACCTTAACACAGGACATCTAAAAGCCATATTCACCCCAAGGGTGGCACCAATTAGAAACTGCTACACCACTTCTGTGCAGATCTGAACCACAGGATTAAGCAGCAAAATTAGGGTAGGTGAGGAAGGAAGCCACCCGATTTGGAAAAATCTGTTTACCAAGTGGAAGCTACTAACAGAGTCACCATACTTTTCACTCTGTTCTTGAATTGAGACATGAGAAAGATAGTGCATACATGAGAACCCCTTTGGGACCCAGGAGTCAGAGAATCCCAGAACATTTCCTCTTTCCAGATGCTCTCCCTAAACACACACACTAACATGACTGAATTAAGCTTTTCCTTCAACTCAAGGACAGCAACATCTTCCCCCTCTCTCAGAGTTCTGTGAGCATAAGCCAGTTGTTGTTATTACATACAAAGAACAGAAGGTGCTCAGAACCTGTGACTTCAATGGCAAAGCAAGCAGAGGAATGGCTGATACTGATATTGGGACTGTTGAAGCCTCTCAGCCACAAGTCTCTGCTGCAAGCTTCTACTGGGCACACAGTAAAGGGTAAGCAACATCTACTGAGACATCAGAGAGACCTGCCACTACACAGGGAGAGTTGTCTGACTGCTTACACCAGTCACATTCTTCAAAGTGGGGAGACAGTCACTCTGTCTTGCCCGAGTTGTTAATAATCTGTCAAACACCAGCCAGCCAGTTACTCTACATGGAAGCTCTTCTCACCATCTACTAGAAACAGAGGATGACTCCCAGATAGCAACCAGACATTGCAAATGCTGCTGCAGTTTGCAGGTACCTGGAATAGATGCAGAAGGTGCTACAGACGCCACAGGCATAGGAGGCATAGAAACTCCACCAAAAGAGCTGTAGCTGACACCGTTGGAAGCTCCAACACTGGAAGGAGGCTGGATGCCTGAGCCTGCACCCCCTGGGGAGTTCTGTTCTGGTAAACTCGGAGAGTTTTCCCAAGCTTTACGAGCAGACTCCATCTATGGAAACAAAGGACAATAACTACAGACAGTTCAAATGGGGAGGACAGTACCAAAGCCTAGAGTTGTTCATCTGTGTCCTATGAGCTCAAATTCACTGCAGTCTAGGCCTAGTGGAAAACTGGCAGGTCTGAGGTCAGGGGGTTCCACAACAATTCCTAATGGACAAGAATCCTCAACCCCCTTGGTATTTGCTGAGCTTCTTTGGGTTTGGGGTGGAGGTGGTTTTTGTTTTGGTTTAATTGGTTTTGTTGTTCTTGTTTGTGCACTTGGGTGGGTTTTGTTTGGTTTTTCCCTCTCTTTACACCACCAGGCTTCCCAGGATCCCTGAGCAGCCACCTTACCCAGCACTGAAATAGGAAAGCTCTGTTGCACTGGTTCTACAATTGGCAAGGATTTCCTGCATCCAGGACTTGAAACACTCACCCCTGCACTCATGCTGAATAGCACACAGGCACAAGTTTTACAGAAGCTAATTCAAATTTAGCAATACTTAACAAAACACTCTGGGAAAGATCTCTCCACCCTCACCACTCTGCTCACAGAGACATGGTATGCACACACCTTCAGCTTCCTTACCTTAAGAGTAAGGTCTGCAGTGGGGAAGGACATGGGGTTCAGGCCGATGCAGCGCTGGAGGTGATGATCCCTTCGCAGGATGGGAATGGACTGTGTTAACCCTGCCTGAGGGGAGAATTGTAAAAGGTGAATATTTGTGAATTCTTAGGAGAATGTTATGAGCCACTGAGGCTGACAGAGGCTCAGCTGGGCAGCTCCAGTAATTGCACCTCAAAGAATTCAGTTCCAGTGGTACTGCAGGAGCCAAGTACCCCATTCAGCCAGGATCCATTCTGCTCTTGCAATAAAGGAGGCTTTGGTTATGTGCAAAGGCACCCCTATATGCTGAACTGTACCAGCTTCCACTTAAAAATCAGTTTGATCCAGTAACTTCCATTTGCAGAAGAGTTCTCCCTCCTGTCCCATATATAGAAACTACCTAAGTTTCAAACAAAACCTGTTTCTGAAAAAGCATTTCTGAAAAGAAACACCCTTTAAGACAAATCTCCAAAATTAAAACTAAACAGCCTACAAACTTGAAGACATTTCAAAAGCAGCTTTGTGTGTGTCTCACACTGCTGTCCACAGCTGAGCTACCAGCTGGGCTTTCAGTATGCTCACTCTTTCACACAGAATAATGAAATACCCAGATGGCTGGAATAAGCTGGGAAACCTCCAAAAAGGCCTGACCAGCACATTACAGTTCTCTGCCCTGCAGTGGCAGATGAGACCTTCTGAGGAAGCTGGGCAGTCAGGGTCTAAACATGCCACTATCTGCATCATGGCTGTGTCCAAGAGTTGTGTGTCTCAGGGGAAGAGACTGGTCATCTCAGAGATGGCTTTACACAGGTCACAATGATAATGAAGTTGCTCCCTTCATCACTTCTGAGTTTGTGACACTCATTTTACTAAGGCACCTTGAGATTTCCATTTTGGATTTTAGTGAATGTGCTGCCTAAGCAGGAAATGTGAAGTCAGATGGAAATATGCTTGCTCTCTTTGGAAGCATCTGAGGTTTAACTAAGGAGTACCTCCAATGAATCAATGCCAAAAGAAAAAAAATACTTACATTACTGGCCAAGGCATCCTGCAATTTGGTGACAGGGTTAGCTGCAGTGCCAGAGGCAGAACCAGGTGGCAAGCTGAAGTCAGAGTCCTGAAAAAGCAAAACACAAGGACTTCAAATCCAGGTCCATGGGCCACACATCTGCTTTTTATGGTAATGATTCTAGCCTGAATCATGACACTACAAACTAAAGATTGGCCTCCAGTAAGCCTTGCTGGAAACAGGAAACACTTCTCAGCACTCAGCAGCAGGCAACCCCCAGAGGCACACAAAAGCTTGGCCGTAATTTTGTCCCTCACCTCTGTTACCACCCCACCTGGTCCTTGGGACAGTATTTCCAAGTGGATGCTACATGTTTGCCAGGACATCTGGAGTACCTGGTTTGTGTCAGTAACAAAATCTAAGGCAAATCTACAGCTGGATTCCTCTAAATAATCCTTCCGCCTCAAACCACCTTTCCTGTCTCAACAAGATCAAATCACCAAGAAGATAAAATTAAATTCAATCCTCACTTTAGGATTTACTCCAAATTCAATGGGTGGCACAGGAAGTACAGAATCCACGTGAATTTCCACCCCATTAACAGGGGGAATATTCCCTTCCAGCCGTTCCGTTCCCTCCGAACCCTTTCTGTTTTTCAGGGAGCGTTCGTTGCCGATTGGTCCAGGCTTGTGTTCCTTGTTCTGTCCTGAGCCTTGATCTGAATCCTTAACAGGAAAGCAGAGAGGCTGAGACACAAAGACCAAATAACCCAACCTCAAGCCTTAAAAATGCCATCAAGAACAACACAACCATTTCACAAGGTCTCTCACTCTGCGCTCTGGCTTGGCTGCGAATCCAGATTACCTTTTTATCAGTTTGCTTCTGCACTTGCTCCTTCTGGCAGTCAGGCTTTGGGTCCACCAGGCCAGCCCCATTCATCTCCTCTGGTTTGAGGGTGCCATATGGAGAACTGCGCTGAGAGGAGGTCGCGGAGGATTCCCGAGACTCCGCGCTCAAGTCAATGCCACTATCCCCCTGGCTGCCTTTAAATCCCTGCTATGCAAAGCACGAAATGTGTTAAAGCCCCGGACTCAGACCCAGCACCACTGAGGAGAAAACATCCCAGAAAACAGCAAGATCATGTCCCCTTTTCAAATCACCATCCTGGTTAACTGCAAAGGAGTTGGGCCTGACCTGCAGCACCCCTGGCTGCTCCTTTGGCTCTACACAGCCCTGAGAGAGGTGAACTGATGCACCAGCCAGACCATGGCTTCAAAGGAAAAAGTGTCCCACAGAGCAACTAGGCTGAGATTGCCAAACTCACTTCATGTGTGACCCAGGCCAAATTTGAATTCTTGGTCTCCAGAGGTGAAGTGTTCAGAACTCCTCTGCCCTCCCTGCATTAAGGCTACAGCTACACACTGCTCACAGGCACGAGGCACAAACAGAACCTATGGGATTCCACCCTCCTTGACCACAGTCTGCATGCAGTGATGAGCATAACCCTGGAATAGCTCTACCACACAGTTACTCCAGATTTATACCCTCACACAACACCAAGCAGTGCTTGGCTCTCTAGGTCAAGATTTGAACAGCGTCGAGCTCAAATTATAACTGCAAAGAGACAGTTTAAAATGGCACAAGCAGAGCTGAGAGTCACTAAGCACAGATGGAGCAATGAGAAGCATAAAAGCCACCTGCATTAATACTTTATCCACACAATACCTGAAGGGCACATTAGGTGCCACTTACCTCAGTGGTGCTAGACTCAGTACCATTAAAGGTATTTACAGGCTTGCTCCAGGAATCACTGCCAGGAGACTGAACAGAAAGTGCTGGAAGAGAATGGAGGGCAGGGTTCAGCTGCTTGGAACACAGCTGTGAGCACACTCTGTACACATGACACCATTAACCTTCCATTTCTAGCCATGAGAAAGGGTATTTTCACCACCTGAAAAAGTTGTGTTGCCCAGACACCTAAGACATGATGCAGCAGAGAACACAGGGTATGAGGAGTGAGAGTAGAGAACAGGGAGGAGATTTCTAAGGGAACATGATCACAAGAGAAAGACAGTACAGAGGGAAACAAGGGAGGCACGAGCTGTTCAGGGCTAGTGATGAGAAAATGTAGGAAAGCAAAATAAAAAAAACTCTCCAGTAGATATATTGCAACCAGGTAGAAAATGCTGTATAGTAGGATCTTGAGGTGAAACACAGACCCAAGAAATAAATTAGGAGGCTGACAAGCAACAGGAGCAGGATGGCTGAACAGTAGAGCTTAGAAGAGATGCTACTCCACACGTCTGCCAGCTCCCCTCCCACTTCCAGCATCAGGCAGGAGAGGGTCGTCTCCTCTGAACCATGGACCCCATCCTTGCTGCACACCCAAGGACTCCCCAGCTCCGTGAAACCCTTCGGAACAAACAGACTCCAACTTACCTGGGCTGTTGCTCTCCCAGATCTCTGTGCCCAGGCTGTTTCCAGACACTGTGACATCGCTCTGCTCCAAGCACAGGCTGTTCTGCTTCTTGGCGAATCGCGGCGGAATGCGCGACTGAAGGACGCGGGCCTTGGCTGGAGCCTGGGACAGGAGAGGCACGGGTGTCACACTGGGAGCTTCCCCGGGTCTAACAAGACTGCAAAGAGCTGCCTTTTGCACTGTGAGATTTTCTTCTGGCAATAACACAGTCAGAGTGCCATGTCCCCCACTGCTCCTGCTGCCCGACATCCCACCAACTACAGCCAGCAGCTGGCTTAGAGAGCCAAGCTGCTTTGGATGAAGACCACTCTAGAAACTTAAATCCCAATTAACAATTCTGCTGCAAGCCAAGAATACTCAGAAATCAAATTTTCATCTACCAGCCTTTTCAGCCCTAAAGATGTTTCTGGGGTACAATACAGGATCTGTACTACTTTGGCACTGTCAGCTGTATGGTCTTCTGTTCATATAAACACTTTCTGAGGCCCTGTTTCTCTGACTGCAATCCAAACCATGTAATAGATCCAACTTTTCTGCCTCCCATTGCTCACCTGAGCAGCCTGTTCCTTCTTCCTTCGCTCCTCTTCCAGCAAACGACGCTGCTTTTTAGTAAGAACCTCAATGAAGCCTTCCCCTGCCATGGAACCAACTTCATTCTCTTCTGCTGTGTTTGACACCCGATTATCAATGATGGTACCTGAACAAAGCACACAGGAGAAACAGTGCACTTGTATGTGCATATAAAGCTTTATAATTGCAGTAATTTAAACATTGCACTCCAAAGACGATCCATGCCACAATAAGTTCACCTAGCAACATCACAGCTACATTTTGAAAACAAAATCATGATAGTCTGTTTTCATCTACCAGCCACTTTATCTTGCAGGACTTTGCTGTCTCCTCTGTTTCAAGATGAGCACACTTCAGCTGGAGAGCTTGGGAATGGGAGCTGTGTGATAACTCAGGTAATTCTCTTTTCAGAGATACTCATTTCTTGCCTCCCTGCCATTAGCTCAGCCTCAAATTCCCCTCTATGGATGCTCTCTCAAATTCCTCCACACAACATAAATTTCAAGCCCAAAATCCATTAACATTTTAGAGAGAAATACAGAAATATTCTCCCTAAACACAAACTTTCAATAGAAGAAACATTACAGAGACTGTCAGATTTGGCTGAGAAGTTTGCATTAAAATTTAACAACAACTTTACCTTCCATGTGTTTCTATTTAGATACCCAAGAATTTTCTTGTTTCTGTAAACAAATGGAAAAAAGCCCCTAACCTGACATTAAAAATTACACAGGATTGAATCAGTCTGGCTTGAAGTCAGCCACAATGTGTTATCCTCTTAAAGAAACAAATGAATGAAGACACTCACTTCCATAACTCAGTTCAAACTGTGACAAGGCCTCTCCCTTCTCACTTGCTCTTTGTGCAGTGGATTTGTGCTCCTTCTCTGGCTTTTTACCTGGCCCCTCAGCACTCTCTGAGTTTACGTGGGAGGCCCTATCCAAGCTGTAAATGGAGTGGCTGCTCCCACCACTGGTGTTGCCAAGGCCTCCTCCTTCTTCTGGAGACCTACAAAGAGAGAAGGAAAAGGATTTAGTTTTGTCATTAGAACACGAGTTAAAGCGACAAGGAAGAAAATGCATGGGGTGTATGTCCACTCCTTCAACATCTGCGTATCAGATCACAGACCAGAAAACAACTTTACCTTTTGCTCTTTATCAGGGTCCCGTTCTGCTGGCTCTCGTATCTGGAAGCTGCTCCCACACCAGTCCTGACAGACTGCTCTGCAAACCCTGCCGGCTCAGCCTTGCGGCTCTGCCTGTCCACCAGTGGCCTCTGGCTTGAGAAGCTCCTCTTTGCCAGTTCCCTCTTCTCTCCCAAGCTCCCAGTGCCGAGGCCACCTTCCAGCTGGCCCTCACTCTCTGGAGCTCCATCTCTCCTCTCCCGCCGCTCGCTGAAGTCGCTGCTCTCAGACGCCGTCTCCCACTCCTCATTGGCGTGGTCCGAAGAGTTCTGGTAGGACAGCTCAGGAGAGCGTCTGCCCGAGATGCTGCTCTTCTCTGCAGGGCTCAGCTTGGCTCTGCCTGGCCACTGGCTGGGCAGCAGGTTGGGGCCTCCCTCCTCGGGGTTCCACTGCCCCACCGATTCCCTCTCCTGCCTGAGGCGCCGGAACCGTGGGGGCTTGTCCTGGCGGGGAGGACGCCGCCTCCTGAAGGGCCTGTTCTCTATGTTCTCCTGATCTGCTGAATAATCCTCCTGGAAAAAGTGCCTTTTGTCATCCAGATGACTCTCATCAAAAACCCGGCTGGAGAAGGAATCCGTGTGTTTGTAAGAGTCCTGAATGTAGTCTCTGTCAGACTGCTGCCTGCTCCCAAAAGTGTCTGATGGAGACGTGTGGCTGTACTCCTGCCACCCTCCTCCCCCACTCCTGCCTTGCCACTGGCTGGGCTCCTTACCCATGAACCCCCTTCGCCCATAGCCAGAGTTGCTCAGTCTTGGCGGCAGTGATCTCCCAAAGGCTCTCGGAGCCCTCATCTTAGGATCCAGGCTATTGTGATCATCTGAATAGATTTTGTTGGACCTCCAGGACTCTTTGAAGTCTCCCTTTTTCAAATCACTGTCCTCCCTGTCCAGCACAGAGCCTTCATTGCTGTTTTCCGAGCCCCTCTGCCGGCGGCGCTTGGGGAGCTCCTCGTACTCCGACCCTTCGCTGTGTGTCTCGCTGGCAATCCGGCGCCTTGGCTTGCCTCTGGGGAACTCCTCTGGCTGGTTGAACTCCCGGAGCCCTCGGCCCCGGCTGCTCCTCTGGTTGTTGTAGACCCCCCTGCTGCTCACAACTGTGCCTCGGCCTCTGAAAGTGAACTCTCTGAAGCCTCTCCCTCGCCCACGCCCTTGACCTCTCCCACCGAAGGCTTGCTCCTCATCAATGAAGATCCAGTTGTTTCTTTTAGTGGGAGGGAGATCACTGCTCTCTCTGGATAGTTTGTTCTCCCAGGTTCTGTCTGGCTTCTCTTCTTCCTCCTCCTCCTCTTCTTCTTCTTGGGACTTCTCAGCCTCTCGTGCAAGGCTGGTTTGGGAAGAACCTTTGTCATCCAGCAGGTAACGTGTGGAGTTCAGCAAGGCAGCGGAGTCATCTGACTCATTTTCTACCTTCTGAACAGCTGCCTTCTCCTTCAGCGGGCGTGAGCTGTCCTCTCCCTCCAGTTTAACCTTCTCCATCTCCTTTTCCTTCTCTTCCACCTTGAGGGCCTTCAGGACTGGTTTTTTAATGGGGCCCGACCGCCGTGTCCTGCCCATCTGCTCCTGGTGCTGCCCGCTGGTGCTGCGGCTCTCAGGAGCCCACTCTGCTGTCTCTTCGCTGGCCTGTTTGGTATTGGCTGCTTCTTTCTTCCATGGGTCAGCACTGAACGACTGCTCATCCCGGGGCACTTCTTCAGCAACTTCTGCTGCCGTCTCCGTAGGTTTCTGGTGGTGGCTGATATCCCAACCATTATATTCAGGCTTCTTCTCTGCTTGGATAAAATCAGGCTCGAGGGGCGAACACCTCAGGTTCGCATGGCGGCCGCCAGCAGGACAGGCTTCCTGCACGCTCTCCTGATGCTGAAACAAGAGATCCTGCCCTATCCTCTGAGATGACAGGCAGCTGTCAAAGTCTGCTTGGGTCTTCTTGTCAAAAGCATTCAAATACTCCTCCCCTCTCTCCTCAAAGAGATCTCGCTGAGTGCTCAGACTCTCCGGCCTTCCAGAGGCAGAGTAACTTTCATTCCTGAGAATGAAACAAACAATTAACAGAGAAAGTCAGGTAATGCAGAGCCCAGCACATCTCCAAGGGCCCAGGCTGGACACAAGAGGTGAGAAGAAATAAACTGGGGTTTGTGATAAATCATGAGGCATTGAACCTATAAATACCAAAATGCTGGGCAGAGCTGCTGAGGCCCAAGGCTGTACTGCCTGGTTTGTTAAATCAATGCATGATAAAGAAAACAGTTCCTATGATGAACAGCAAACTTAAGAAATAAAGGGAGATTCAACCTCCAACAATGTGGAAATCTGAAAACAAAGAACTGGTTTTAAAATGTCCAAAAAACATCAGAGACAAACTAGAAAGCAGCAGAATTTTTGACTCATTGTTTTTTTGTATCTTCCCATGTAGGTGACAAGTGCCCCTATCCCTCCCAACAGGTTCCAAGCTGGTCAGATAGAAAACTTCTGAATAGCTCAATCTGTAAGCACCTCCACAGCAAAAACACTCAGGAGTGTAAGGGTGCTTCCAGATCAGCACCTGGGCCTGTTCACAGACATCTTCCAGGTCAGCTCTACACTCACTTTTCAGCAGATTACTAACAGCAGCAACTCCCATCCCAGCACACATGAGGACAGGGGAATTCTGCACTCACCTGCCATGCAGCCCCTCCATGCTCATGCTGTCTGCCTGTTTTTGATGTGACAGGGAGTATCCTTTGCTCTGCAGAGATGTGTAGCTGTCCTGGCCCCACACTGGCACAGGATCCAAGGGAGCAGTTTTCCTCTCTGCCTGCCCTGCCTGAGAGTTCTGATCTTCAGACCGACAGCTGCTCCCACCGATGGAGTCCTGCTGAATCATGGGCTTCATAATTCCTGCTCACGACAGAGTTCATGCCATTAGCACTAGGATCTCACAGACAAGAAGAATTTAACAATCTCCTAGCTTGACTCCCCCTTCCTTCTTGGGCAGCAGGAGGCTGCAGCCATGGAAACCTCTCTTGTAAAGGGAAGCCTGTGCTTGGAAAATGCACAGCTGGGAAATGCACCTGGAGTGATACAGAAGATGACACAGCTCTCAGAGCCCAGCCCACACAGACACTACAGAGCATCACTGGCTTGGGATCAAGCAATCCACAAACTCCAGGGAATGATTTATACATCCTGATGTTTACATTCACACCTCTGAAGATCAGTAACAAGACAGGAAGGTGCACAGTGCACACAGCTCAGGAACTACAGCGTTTCTCCATCACATTTCCTAAAGGGGATCTATTAAGATTTCACATGATTACAGTAACTCCAAAACTCATCCTTCTCCTCCAACAGGCAAGACCAGTGGATCTGCTACTCTTTCCTCCAAGAGGCAAGATCAGTCACATACACTAAGGTCACAAAGCAGTCAGGGAAGGTCTCCCACTGCAGTGTAGAGAATGGGTAGACCCATGTCCACATGTCCTCCCTCCCAGCCTCCCACCACTTCCCATTGCAACCAACTTTTTCACCTCTAGAAACCAGCTCAACAGCCAAGATAAACAGTGACAACAGCTCACCTGAAGGGTGAAGGGCTGAAGGGTAGAAATCCACGGGGGTGCGGCTCTGGGCCATGCGAGGGTCCATGTAGGAGGGCATCATCATCCAGCGGGGGTCAAAGCCGAGCATCTGCGGGTGCGGGTAGAACGTCCGCTGGGGATGGGAGTGGGACGGGGCAGGATAGACCTGCTGCTGCCAGTGCTGCATCTTGTACAGCTGCTCCTGCAGGGAAGGGATGGGCCATTGCACACGGCTGTGGTGCCAGGAGTCACACTGACATCCTGGTCAGCCAAAGGAAAACACATGCTGTCCACCAAAGGCTCCATCCCTCATCAGATGGGAGCGCGGAGCAGAGAGGGGCAATTCACTGCCAGCTGGGAATGTGGCAGTTGTTATTCTGTAAATACCAGAGCAGCCAGGCTATCACACCACTGTGGGCCAGGCTACGTGGCAAAACACAACAGATCAGCTTTAAGACCACAGTCTGCACCTTCTCAACACTCCTATGAATACAGGACAGCTTCCTCTCAAACACCACTTCCTAACTGGAACCGAATACTTAAGATGTTACATTTTTAGGACATGCAACTCTAATTTATTTAGTGTGTATATATATATTAGTTCCACCCCTGTTAGCTGAACAGATTAGATAAAATCAACCTAAACCAAATTAAGAGAGCTATTAATATTTTACAGTATTTCCTGTGCATCCTCCAGAGATGGGCTGGCACTTGCAGGTTGTTTCCCCATCTCCAAATGGCCAGTCCACCTTCCTTTAGCTGAGGACTGTCCTGATGTTAATTTGATTTGACACTTAACTTTTGCTGAAGGTCCAAAAAGAATATATATTTGAAGGGAGTTTTGTGTACTGAAGAAAGCTTTCAAACACTAAACAGCTCCAATTAACATGAAATGCACCTACCTACCTGTCAAACTTGCCACAATCTTTTTTTGCTAAGCTTACAACAGTGTCAGATACTGTAACTGTTTATTAAAAAAGGCAATCCCCAACCGCAGAGCAAAAGAGACACCTTTAAATCTGAATCTGACACATCATTACAGCAAGGAAGGCTCTGATAAATGCAGATTGTATCAACATTATCTAGGCCTCTGGTACCTCGGAGAAAATATTTCCTTCATGATACCAACACTTTTCGGTTTTGTTCTTTTCATGGAGCTACCAAAGCAGCAATACAAGCCAGCCAAAACATGCACTGCCTCATACATACTAACATCACAGAGGACAAGAGAAAATAAAATAAAACTTCATGTTGTTCCAGCAGCAATGACCTGTGGTATTATTAGAGTGACAGCAAAGATATCCAATTCTTTTTCATTTAGGAGCAACTCTTTTTAAAAGAGTAACATTAAGCAGTGTTCACTTCTGTACATCTGAATCATGAAAATGTCAACTGCTGAGCAACGAGCACAGGGAACATCCATAAAAGAGCAATTACTAAGCTTCCAAGCAAAAGCCAATTGTGAGCTCTTCACTAAGATCTGCAGCAGCGTTGATTATATCACATTTCAAGTGGTTATTTTATGAAGAATGGCAATTAACTTCGCATTATCTGAAGCCTCAGTACTCTGTCCCCTGGTTTGGCTCTGCTGCCCTATGGGGGCTCACTGCATCTGGAAGCAGAGCTGCACAGCACGTATGGCACATACAGCACTGAAAGGTCAGGCAAGAGCCAAAATGCACAAAGCACTTCAGCTGATGTCTCAGTGCCCCAGAAGAGAACTTTCAATGCAACAAAAATGAAACATTTAAGACCAAACATTTTTATGGTGCAAAGGAAACAATGATTTGAAAGAGCCTCACAGAAAAAACCTGAGTAGATAGTAGATGAGAGCAGAGCAAAGGACTGGTTCTCTGCAAAGGCAGGAGGTAGAATGAGAAGTGTGCCACTCCAGAACTCCTTCCCAGTCCAGAAGCAGTTCAGTGACTTGCCAACCTGAGCAGAGTTTGCTCTGGCAAGCAAATGGCTGCCCACACATACAATGGTAAGGGCACAGCAAGTGCTGAGTGAAATGGAAGCAGCCGAACCCCAAGGGTTTTCCCTTCCCTTGTCCTGTGTATTCAGTCACTGAAGAACAGCAGCTCATCTTGTGCCAGAGAGTAAGAAGAGATGTTCATCAGGTTCAACGCCAGCCCAAGGAACAGAAGCTTCCCTGGGCCAGGCCTACACAAGCACCAAGACAGCCACTGATGCACTCATGGCTTTGGATGTGGGAAGGGGAACATCTCCAGGCTTCTCCTGCTCATGCACATTTGCAAACCAGAGCTCGGCCACAAACCACACAGTCCTAAGAGTTCCCACCATCAGGAGATGCCCAGACAACTGTGCAAGACAAGTCAGCATTTCTGACAGCAGTGTTTTTCTCCCAAGCAAGTGACAAACCTGGCTGAGCCCTACCCACAACAGCTCCAGCATCACAGGGTGCACAGAAAACTCATGCAGCCCATATAGAGCCTTTTTACCCAATCAGACAGGATATATCCATGATCAGAAGTACTTAAAAAGGCCAGGGTAAAACCCCATTTATCTCCTCCCAGCCCAAAGACTGATGGTGTTGAGAACCGAGCAAACACAATGGGTTAGTGGGGATCCAGAAAAGAGGGCTGTGAGCTCACACCCATTACCTGCTGTTGTTGCTGTTGCTGCTGCCTCTGGAATCGTGGGGGAAGAGACTTCTGGTATTTGTTGAACTCCTGTGCTGGCGAGGGAGCTTCTCTGAGCTCCTCCTCACTGCTGCTTTGGGCTGCTGCTGTTGGAGCAGGGGTCTCCTCTTCCAGATAGCCAACAGAGGCATCCTGCGTGTGAAACTCAGGGGTTGCTGCAGAGAAGAAAACAAGCCCTCAAGAGTGTGCTCATGACAGAGTTGGGAGTGCACCACCACCACCACCAAACATACACAGGTGTGGGCATGTCCTGACTGCAACACATGGCTGAACCTTCTAACAATCATATACAGCCCATCCTGTACCTTGACAGCTTATAGAGGGTTTTGTCCATCTTGTTTTAATGGTAGATTCTGAGATCCTCCTTTGCTATCAGTCCTCTGCTTAAGCACTGGGGAGAAAGTCCTTTTCCCTGCCAGCACTTACTCATTTTCTCATCTATGGCCACAAGCACTTAATATTATCATCCAATCATGAGAAGCTCATGAGGCCCATTACAACAAGGCCTCTGCTAGCACAGCTCACTGAGCACAGCTAAAGGCAACTAAAGAAGTTTGCACTTATTTTAATAGCTTCCTTTTATTTAATCAACCTTTGTCACCAATGCAAAATACTCTGCAGAATACAAGAAGCAGCTGATCTCTCAAGGGCAGCTGAAGGGCCCTCTGAACACTCCCTCCCAGGAATTCCCCCACTCCAGGTAAGAGATCAGCACAATGGCAAAGAAAGCAATTTTTACAGGGTGAGGCAGGCAGTGTTTGTGTACCTTTACGGAAAGCATGGCCATTCTCTTGTGCAGTGTTTTTCTCTGTGCTGGGAGGTCGCACATCTTCATTCTCTGTGTGTTTCTGTGTCTCCCCACTCTTCTGAGCCAGTTTGCATTTCTGATCGAGTTGCTTGAGCTTTGCAGCACAGGCTGCCAGGCGCTCCTCCCTGGCTCGCCGCTCCTCCTCCTCCCGTCGCCTCCTGGCTCTCTCGACAGCCTCAGAGATCTCAGAGTGCACAAACTTCTGTCTCACAGGCACCTTTTCTTCTTTATCCTCGACGGACTGCTGTCTGAGAACACTTCCCATTGCAGGCTTCTGCCAGAGAAAAAGCATTCCTCCATAATCACGACCCAACCAGTGCCTCTCTTTAGCTTTGCATCTCATGCTAAGGATATCCCCTTCTGACTCCCTCCCCTCTATCCTCATGCACAAATCCCCCTGCTACTGGGTTGAGTTATTGCTATTTGGTTGAATAACTCTATTTTCTCACTGACAACGCCACTGTTCTGGATCAGCTTCAATTTCTTTTCCCAAGTGGAAGTACTATGCAGATGGATTTCTCCCCAGGTGAATATAAACTAAGAATAGAGAAATTCATCAGCATCCCATTTCCAATAAAACGTCAAACTGGCCTCTTAAGGACAGTGATGGGCTTCCAGCTCACTCACATGAGTTCAACCTACCTGGTATTCCGAGGCAGAGCTCCAGCCATTCAGCTTCCTCGGAGGCTGCTGTGAGTCCTGCACTTTCCGGCCTGGCCGGGACAAGCCAACTGAATCATTCCAATTCTTTCCTTCCTCCAAGGTGTGCTTGACATCTGCACTGTCTGCAGAGCTCAGGGACAACTGTCGCTGCCTTCTGGGATCCCAGCTGTTCCTGTCACATAAACAGCTTTATTATTGCATTTGCTACTTGTCTCAGAAAGCGCGTGCAGCCTGATCAAGTGGCATAGGCAACTGATTCTAACAAAAAGGAAAGATCATAAAAAAACCACCAGAACAAGTGATGTGCTTTTCTCTTAAGGTGCACAAGGATCAACTCCACTATTGTGCAGCAGAATAAAGGTGAGAAAAGAGGAGGAAAAAAGCCTGGCAAACTGGCAGTCTGCTGCCAGACCTACACATATCCTTGAGGACCACTCAAACACTGGCCAGTAGAATCAAGAGAGTCACAGTAACAAATCAGGGGGATCAAGACTCCACATTTAGAACAAGTTTTTAAAGATCCTGGTATTGTTCACTTTTACTGAAACAACTGTAGCTGCAAACAGAGCAACTTCTTACCACTTCTGTCGTCCATCTTTAAGAGTTTCTTCCTCTTCTTCATCTTCACTAAACTTTAGTTTCTCAGAGTAATCCACTTCATCATGAATGCCTAGGAAGGCAACAAGGGAGAACAGATTTATTAGAGGAAAGAAACAGGTCTGCTGATAAAGCTTCTGCCCCCCTTTGGCACTAAATTACAGAACACACACACTTGGCATAACTACTCGCAAAGCCAAACGTGTAGCACTGGTCCTGGAAATCACAGAACAGCTTGGGTTGGAAGGGACCTTTAATGTCATCTACTGACCCCCCTCAGTGAGCAGGGACAACTTCAACTAGATCAGGCAAGAAAGGATGAGAGCAGTGTGGACAAACATTGTTGAGCAGCTGGGCTGCTCCCAGAGGAGGAGCAGCAAACAGCCTGGGAATGGGGGCTGCAAATGAGGAGACAGTCACCAAGCCAGACTGTGTGCAATTGGAAACTGAATGCCATGACAGAGAAGGCAGGACTAACTCTCCTTCCCAACACCCACAGTGCTATCCCTCCTGCTGTGCTTGGTGTTTTCAGATTTTAGGAGTCTTCAGATCCGGTTCCTTGAGCACAATGTGATGGAAGGATCAGAAGGATCCATTGTGTCATCATTTACACCAACAGCAATTTCTCAACGACACAAAGCTTGAGCTTGAAGGCACTTTACCTGCCCATCCATCATCTGCATCGTTGTCCAGCTCATCCAGCCCCTTCAGGTTCTCTGCATTGATGATGGTGGGACGAGGCACTCGCTCCATCTGCTGCCGAACTGGGCGTGCTGGGCGAGACAGGCTGAGCCTGTTCTCTTTTCTGCAGGAAAACACGGAATTGGTCACAAACAGCAAACAGAAAACCAAAGAATGCACAGCCAAGTTTGTAACACCAAATCAGTCCTTTTCTACTATGCACTTATAAACAATGCATCCAAGTTTCTCTCCCTGTTCAGCAGTTTCTTCCCCTTGTCTAGCTGGTACCCACTTCCTAGAACTTACAGATCAGAGCTGCAACCCCTCGAGTCCAGGATCACACCCTAATTCCCATGTCCACCTGCTCTTCAGACACACAACAGATCAGCTGCTGTTGTACCTGGAGAAAAGCACTGCTGCTTTGGGTAAAAAACAGGTTTCCCCTTTGGTGCCTGCAGCTTCACACATACAACTGATCCTTGGCCCAAATTTCTGCCTAGTTTAAGGTTCATGTCACACCCTGAACCTGCCCCTCCAGTGGGACAGCGATGGCAGCCTTACCCATCCTGGTCATTCATCTGGAATTGTCTGAAAGGTACCCGGGGCTCAAGCCGAAGCTGAGGAACGGGGAAAGACCCTCGGTCCAACGATGCAGGGGTCTCGGATGGCTGTTGTGGACACATCTGGAACGAGGCAAAGCACAACAGCCTGGTTTTTCTTCTTGCCACAAGAAGGTTTACCCAGATTAGGTTACAACATGTGTACGGCAGCTGCACCCGCGCAAAGGGGAAATCAACACTTCACATCTGGCTCTCTAACTGGCCACATGCTAATGGTTCCCTCTCCAGCTCCAGAGGGAAAGGGCTAACTTCTTGGGCTGAGCAAGGCTGTGCTACACAAACTAAAAACCCGTCAAGAGAAAGATCCCTGAGCAAGCCCTGAAAACCAATCGAGAGTCCGGAAAACACATCTCAGCTGATTCCAAACCCGCACACACATTCTAAGAATCAAGAACACACTCGTGGAGAAAGGGTCCCTTACAAAAGCAGGTAGCATGTCATGGTAAGTGGGTGGCTGGTAGACGTTGCCCATGAACTGCGAGGCCCCTTTGCGGACGGGCTGGGCTGGGCGGAGAGACGGCTCCTTGGGGTCGCTGGTGCTCCCTGAGGAGGGGGCCCCGTCTCCAGTGCTGGAGCTCTTGCTGCCCAGCTCAGCAGGGGAGGCGGTCAGAGACGTGGCAGAGGTGATGTTCCTCCCACCGCCCTCCCTCCAACTGGTGACATCTGGAAAGGAGGCAAGAATTATGTTAATGTTTGTAAATGCAGGCAGCCGCTCTGCCAGAAAGTCTCGAAACCTCAAGTGCTCTGGTCAAGCCCTAATTACACTAAGGTTGTAGAAAAATATCAAGGATGAAGAAAAGTCTCCAACTGTGTTTATTTTCTTAAGAGAGGAGCAGCATCAGCTGTTAAATAATTGCTGCACCAGTGGTGTCCTTATTTGCCAATAAACCTGAACTCCTACCAACTCTGCTCCCCATCTCCACAGTCCTCACCCTGCAGAATTAAGGCCAATTAGATGCAAAAACACTCAAAGAGAAGCCACATCACACCACACACTAATTCCATTGTGGCTCCCCCAGCCTGGTAAGGGGCCTGCTTTGCAACATCACACAGCAACTTTTATTAAACAGTGTAGTAGTTGACAGTCCATACTCGGCTGTCTGGACCACAGATCATCAGCACCATGTGCCAATCTGTGATCATCTGCTAAGCAGCCTGACACGTGTAAGCTCATAAAAAGCCAAAAGGAAATAAAAGGATGGAATACTTGGTACTACTGTGAACTGGCACCCCCCACCCAAAACAGACTCAATGGGTTATGTGCTGGGATAAGGCAGAGAGACAGAGTCCCTCACTCACTCTGGGGGCGGAGGCTTGGTCCTGGCCCATACGACGGATCTAAGGCGCCCTTTTCTTTGCCAACCTTGTCCTGCTCGCCAGCTGCTTTCAGCGTCGGAAATTCCTCGGGAGAGAAGGATAACAGTCGGCTTGAGGCCCTTGAACCTGTCAGACAAATAAGTGTGGGACTCAGAGAAGATCCTTCCACTGTTTCAACTCCCATATGAGATCAGCCTGGAAACGTGTTTCCTGGGAATCTGGGCCTCTGGCATATTTAAACCCAAATTACTATCGTACCAGCACCTCACTTCACATCCCCAACACTCTCAGACACTGTCACCAACACGACAACACGTGTCCTCACCCAGCACTCCTACACTCAGGATCTTCATTTAAATTCTCACATTCAACGAAGTCAGTGAACTTTCTCAGCTTGCAATTATTTTTGTGAAGTACAGAATTCAGACAGAGGCAGAGATATAAATTCTGCAAGATCGCTCATAAATGATACCCTGCTATCAAGTATTTGACATTTCTATTCAGACTCCTTCTGCTCAGATCTCATTTTGGCAGGGAAGTCAATTGTTAAAAATTTCTGTTGATGTATCAGTGAAAGATCACAGATAAGGACAGATGTTCTATGCTCTCCTCCCTGCTGCAGCATTTTCAAGAAGCAGATCACTGGCCAGATCAGGCCAGGTTCATTTCTAGTCACTGGAAATTGTCTTGCTGAGTCATCAGTCACCCCAGAACAACAGATCTCTGTCAATTCTAAAGATCTGCCAGTGACTGGAACAAAACACTGCAATTCTCCTAAATCTGTTGGCAAGATAACACTGAATAAAAGGAAATTGCAAGCATTACTGTACTATCAGACATTAAAATAATTGCTTTTTTTGAGAACTGTTTCTTAGTGTTACTTGGCTAATGCTCTCTTAAAAAGGCATTTCAGAATTATATTAGCAGTACCAGCAATGAGTACTGAAGACTTGACAAGAGTCTCATCTATCTTTCTCCTTCCTTGCCCTGAAGAGTCAAGAAGGACTAGCTTAAGTAATTTTTAGTTTCTGGAACTTGCACTCTGCACAAGACTTCCCATGTGAAATTTCCAGGGAAGATTCTGCAACAGCTGCACAAAACACCTTCAATTTTAGACAGATGAAATTACTTGAGAAGGACATTGCCTAAATACATCACGAAGTAGCAAAGACTTGCTGAAGAGTTCTGATTTTTACTGAACTAGAATGGCACAGGTAAATGTGTTTCAGGGGAGACATCCACCCTCAGGTAAGGCTGCACCATGTAATGACAATTTATGTGCAGCCATTAACAGTTTGTACTCTAACCCTAAGCAGCATCACACTGAAAAAAGTTTGGTGCCTCTTTTCTAAGGGACATTTGGAGAAAAAAACCCCATAGGCATTGAGAAACCCATAATTAATTTATTAGACTACATTTCTTCAGGATACACCTTCCAAAAGGGATTTTACAGCTGTAAGACTTTAGAAGAGCAAAAAGCAAGAGACTCTCCTCTTTGTCTGTAATATCTGAACTGGCTTAGAAGGAAAAGCAATTTTTCAGTGCCACTAGAGAAGAGGTGCAAGCATGGGATGGCCTAAAAAATCCTTTCAGACAGATGTCTGATGCTTCTGTCATTCAATTACCTTCTAATTAAGCTGCTCTTAGCCACATAGGCAACTGTTTTCTTTGCTTGAGAACTCTATATTGTTAAGTGTGACCTAGAATGAGTTTTCAAAAAAATCTTTGAAGAACACTGTTAGATGATCAGATTTCAAAATGACTGTACAGGAGGTCTACTCAGCAAGACTCAAGAAAGTACCAATTAACCAAACAAGACAGTCTTTGCATTGGCCACCGACCTCCAGCAAGTCCAAGTTTCTGCTTTAACACTGAGCCTTCAAAAAACACCCTCTCATTAAGGGCCTCATTTAATTTAGGGTAAACTTGTCCCCTCTGTTTCTGCAATCAGCAGCTGTCTCATTTCTTTCAAATCTCTCTGCAATTTCACTTGACAAGTGAATGGTTCCAGGTCTGTTCACATTAAAACAGTGGAACTGAGCTGTTATTCTCACTATGGTTTTAATGGCACTACCCAGTGCAGCTGGAAACCACCTCCTGTGTGGAAACAGATGCATCTGAAGACAACTAAACTCCCAATTCATGTTAACACTGCTTCAGGATTCTCAGTCAAGCAGAAGCCATTAGCAGCACAGTTACTGAGGGAGAGTTAATAGCAAGGCCTCAGCCAATGTGTGGGCGGGTGGACGCTGCAGCAGCTCCACTGCCACCTCCACCCACTGCCACTGCAATTCCCTTGGGTCACAGATCCTGTGCAAGAACATTCCAGCCTCACTTCTGACTACCTAATTAGGTGAAGATCCCCTTGCTACTACCCATGGAGATGCCTCCCCTCTCCAATGTCCCTTCTCCTTTCTTCTTCTCTTCTAAACCGATCCCTCCCCTCTGAGTTTCACTCTGCTTACTGCACCTTTATTACAAACTGCTCTGGGCTGACTGAAAATTCTCATGACAGGGAAAACGTTTCCTTTCTCTTTCAGAACCTTCCCCTCCCAGAACTCCCTGCTGCATCCCAAGAGCATGATTTGCCCTGGTTCAGTGTGGCCATGAGACACATTCTGTTCAAGCCATGTCTTGCACTGGCAGCCCTGAATTGATTCAGCTGCATCATTCCAGCCAACACACCACAGAGACTGAAAACAGGACTCAGAAGGCCTCACTCCCATCCTGCACCAGGCTGACAGGGAGGGCAGAAAGAAATGCAGTCCACCCCATTTCATGCCTGTCTGGGAAAAGCAGGGACACACCATTTCTGTTGATCATACTCACCACCTTCTTGTCCTGCTGGCTTTCCATTCAGCTGTGCCCATGACTTTGGTCCACCTGGCACTGAATTTGTACTCTGAAAACAAAACAAAGCAAAAAAGAAACCCCAACACGGATCACTTAAGATTCATGACTGTTTCTCATTTCCTGGCTGGCACCTGCTATGGTTCAGGCCTCCACATCACCCAGATACCACAGGTCTCCACAGCTTCAAGCTGGGGCTACAATCAGCTGTTCCCCACTCCAGTGTACTACAATGCTACAGCAAAAATCCTCTGCTCTGCCCTAATGCCTCCTCTGCCCATCTTCACCAACTGTTTCCTCAACCTGCACTCTCATCAAGGTTTCCTTTTGTTGTGCTGCATTTTTCCAAATGGTCTCCTTGATCTTCCAGATTTGTTCCACACTACACCTCAGCTTGAAGGCTACCCTACTTTCTCATGCATTAACCACTCTTCTCTTCAAAACCTAACTCCTGTCCTGGTTTCCCTGAACCTCAAGGGCTGGGAATGTTTTTTTAATCCAGAAGTGTGAATCTGCAACACATAGAGGCCAGGTCCTTGCACCCTCTGGGACACCTTCTTACTTGCCAGTAGCTTTTTCAGGTCCTAACACTGGCTACTTCTCCCACATGACCAGATCTCTTCCCATCAAGTATCATCAGGCTGGGAACAAGAGCCGGATCTGTTGTCACCAAGCGACATTGGAATTACAACCAAAGAGAACAGTTCAGAAGTGCTAACCAGCCATCCCACATTCCAGCCATTTTTTTCTAGACTGCAACTAGACTTCCTGCATGCATTTGAGAATACAGAGTTCTGTGTATGCTACTTCTGCAACCTGCAGCACAACACTCCAGAGAGTCACTTCCCCGAGAACTGATTATACAGGAGCTTTTTCATAAGTGCAAGGCAACACAGGCAATTAAAGCCCTCCAGCTGCCTGGGGACAGGGGAAGCAGGGTGGCAGTCAGAGACTGCTGGCACCTACCTCCTGACTGATTGACTGTGTCGGCTTCTGTAAATTGGAGACAGATTTCTGCAAACCCTGCTGCGGCAGCGACTCCTGCAGCTGTGCAGCCGTCGCACTGGAACTGAGCAGAGACAGCAGGGGTGAGACCAACGGGCAAGGAAGGCAGGAAAACAACTCTGGGCAATATGGTACTTGCTAAAAGATCAAGCTAAAACATTGGCTCTACAGTGGCCTGGACAACAGAGAACTGATCACTGTAAGGTCTGACACCAAGCACAGCAGGGCACAACCACTGCTGCCTGCTTGACAAAACTTACCAAAGATTCACTGTACCCACCTCTTTTGGTCTGGCTGATCCTGCTTGTTTGCCCATCCTGTACCGTCCTTGGGTACTATAATGATGTTGGGGTCGTTTCCTTTGTTCTCAGACTTCAAGCTAGGCAAATTTGCAGGAGGTGGCATGCGCCGGGCAGCAGCAACTTTCCCAAGACTCTGTAAGCCATGTCTAGGAATAACTGGTGAAAAAGGAACAGCAGCAGATCAGAGGGCTGCATCCTGCTAGATAAGTAACCTTAATTAGGAAGCTGTGGCTAGGTGCAGCCCCAACAGAAGTGCTGCTGCTATGCCACCACACAGGTTGTTTCCCACAGGACCACAGATGCAGCCGTCTGTTGGAGCAGCTGGCAAACAGCTCCTACAGCAGGAGGGAGAAAAATCCTTCTCCCTAACAAAGTGCTCACAGAGTCTTTTAAGAGGATTTGCACAGGTGGCTCTTTCATTTCACCAAGGAGAAGCAGCACCACCTTTTCACAGCTAGGGGAAATGGCCACTCAAGTCCACCTCTTAGCAGACAAACAGGTGACCTAACCTGGGAATCCTGAGGTCTCGATTTTCCAGCTCTATCTACCAGACCACATTTATTAAGAAAGTATTTTATTTTTTGTTTTCTATTGTCACACCAAATCCAATGCCAGTCCAGGCAAGGCTTTTTAACCCACTATCTAATTTTGGTCGTATTTCCACTGCAAAACCAACTCAGTTCTTTCCCAGTGGCCTTCAGTCCTTGACTCTCACCTCACACAAGGTCTGACCAGCTTAAGGCACTTTAGTCAGCTCAGGTGCAAGGACACAGGCTAAACAAAAGTAGCTAAACAAAGTAGCTAAACGAAAGAGCCCCAGCTGTCCTGTGTAGCTCCTCTATGTCCCCACAATAACAGCAGCACAAAGAGTCGTGGACATTTTCCTTTAAGTCTTAATGAAACACGGGCTTTGACACCTGCACAAAGGCTGCAACCCAGCGGTGTCCCACAGGGTCAACAACCTGCAAGAGCTCTGCAACAACACTCTTGGAAGACATCAAAAGCAGCCTTCTGGAGGTGTTTCTTACCTGTAGTTCTGATAGCTTCTATTGACTTTCCTTTATACTTATCAAACAGGCTGAGAGTCGAGTACTTGCTTTTCCCATCCTTTCCCTTGGTTATTTGCCCCAAACGATCGGACATTGCGATGAAATGTCATCTAGTAAGGAAATTTCTCTGCGCCGCTCCCGATCTGCCTTTTAACAGAACAGAGCCAGAAAAACCCCATCAAATGGATTGTTCAGCCACAGACAAGCAAAACACACAACACACACAACAGCAAAAGCTGAACACACTCAGTGAGCACACACACCAAGTTACAAGGTTTTAACTCCCTCCTCTTTAGTCACAAGAAGCTTTTGGGCTTTAAGATTCACACACTGAATGAAAAGAACTGCAGGAACACACTTCTCATGGCATCTTTTTCTCTGCCACTCCAGTGCTGAAAGAAGTGAGACGCTCTAAGTATGAGGACACAAGAGAGGGGGGTCAACAAGTCCTTGCTTTAAAAGAGTAAGTCTGACAATAAGCAGCTAAACACAAGGATTCCTAAACATAAATGCCAGAAAAGTACTGCATCTTTGCATCTTATACCACACTACAATTTATCATTGCATTTGCCCTGAAGCACTGGCAGCTGGGTTTGTAATGTTTAGATTATGGTACCACGCTGGCCACAGTTATACCAGCAATTAATGCCTTGACAGCATCACTGGAAGGTACCAGAAGTATTTTTCCAAATTCCCTTTTCCCATTGGCTGGCCATGAAAGAGAATTAAGGAGTCAAAAAAAACTGCTCAGCTGTACCAGATTCAGATTCTTGAGCCTGTGAGTTCAGCTGTTCTACTATGACTTCTCCAAACATGTAACCAAAAAATTACATTCCTCTGTTACTGGCACCTTGAACATAATTTTTAGCTTGAAATACATTTTTCACAACAGATGTGGTTTGTTAATTTTTCAATCTGATCTTCGCTGGCACAACATGCTGTGAGTAACACCCATCATGCAGCCAGTCTCCTCACATTGACTTTTTGACTCTTGGAGCCTGGGACAAAGTTGAAACATGGGCAATGCATACACTGTACATTAACTTTTATGTCAGAAAAGACACTTTGCTTACTTTCAATGGACCTATCTTTCGTTCTTTTAAAACATCATTCTGTTCTAAATTTTCTGAAATCTAGGAGCTTCATCTAACCCTTCTGCACATAATTTAGACTTCCAGATTTCTTGTTGTAAAGCCTCTACTTCAAGCCTAAAACTGCTGGCAGTTTCATTTTACCATCTGCTAGGTCCCGTCCTAGGGTTTCAACCCCATGTTGGGAGTAACAAAACACTATATACATGTGTGTATATATATATATATATATACACACATATACATATCTCAGATCTTCCCACACCTCACACTTTCTGAAACTCACCCAGCTGAAAGTCTTTTTCCAACAGAGACAGCAGTCACTCTTTCTGAAAGAAACTGTATCTGACCAAAGGCTACAATTCCCATCAGCAATGCATTATCAAGCACCCTTTGCAGGTAAGAGGATTAGTCCATCACACATTATGTACAAATTAAAGCACAGACTGTGAACACGCTGGATAGAGCCAGGCTGGGAATGCAATGCCAAGTGCAACTGGTCAAGTAAAGCCCATCTAAAGGCTGCTGCTAGGGACAGGTGTCTGACCAATAAGCCTGGCACCACACAGCATTTGTTCTTGCACTGCAGGATTTAAATCAGGCCTGTCAGGAGCAAGAAGCCATGGATTCTGTGCTAGGTAGCCAGGGAGAGAGAAAGAAAAGTATTTTCTGTCACTCAACAACAGCATCCATGGGATGCTCAGGAAAAACACTGGGCTCCCCAAGAAGCCCCGCACAGTTTTTCTGCTGGACCACCACATGGGACTGCAGCATGAAGGCTTTGTGGAGGCAACAGGGCTGGCTGGCAGTCTTGAGGCACCTTCTCCTGCAGAGTAGCAAACAGATCTTTGGCTCCAGTCTGGTTCATCTTTGCTCAGATGGCCACCATGTGCCAAAGCAAACAACAGCTCCTCCCTCACTTACCCCTTTGCACTGTATTTTATTAGTAGGACAGACATAAAAGAGAGAGGGAGAAAACACACTGATTAGCACAAACTTGGCAGGAAAGTACAAGTTGGACTGAGAACAATGAGCTTTTTGAAGGGGGAGAGTTGTGGGGAGCCCCAGAACAGAACAAAGAGCAGAGGGTGCTGTGCTGGCAAGAGCACAGCCACCTGCTTTTACAGGTATATTGTGCCTTGCACAGGGCACCTGACTCAGGGCCTATCCACACCGTGTCAACCCTGTACCAACCTCACAATAAAAGCAGTAAAATCCACTTTGAAGTTTAGAAAGCTCAAACCAGACAAAATTAGAAGGTGTTTAAAAATAACCCAACAACAACAAACCACCTACGAGATCAGGTTCAGGAGTTATCTGGTTAACAGAAAACCCCCGAGTTCCTGAAAGTCAGTGTGCAAACAGCACACAGGGCAATGCTGCCAAAGAGAAACCCTGACAACAGTTATGTAATCGGGTCTCAGCTGCCTCTTGATTACATCTTATATCATTAAAAGGATGCGGGAAGAATAAACAACCACTTCACATTAGAGGAGCTGGGGACATGTCCGGATAAAGCCCCTTGTCAAACTTTCTGGAACAGACGAAACTGTTGTCTGGATAAATGAAATTTACTTTCAACTCCTTCACTGCTCTAAAGACCTGAAACACATCTTTGTTCCTGTGTTACGTGTGTGCTCCAAAGGGGAAAACAAGACCATGGAAAGGCAAAGCAATTTCCATAGTCACTGTGCAAAGAGGCTGCAGCAGCACCGAGCGGGGTCAGAGCTGTGGGGCTGGCAGGACCTTGCTGCCTGTCCCTCCTGCCAGCTGCAGATCCCAGCTCCTCCAAGGGTCTATCAGCCAGGGAGATCACTCAGTACCCACAGCACTTCAAAGAAGCCACAGAACCTCCCAAGGCTGGCACAACGCTGGACTATCTTCCCATCACACAGTTAAGCAGGGAATCCAGGCAGGGATCATAAAGGCCTTCTAGTCTTGAAGAGCAAAGCCATTTCTGATAAAAATCGGGATTCATTTAGAACTGAACTGCCAGTCTGCATGCTCATTATTAGCAGAGCTGGAACCAGAAGGCACATGCTGATGCTGACAAGTGAAAACTGACAGCCCCGGCAGAGCCTCTGACCTGTGCTCAGGGTTTCTGTGCCCAACAGCTGACCCTGAAGAAAGCAATATCCCCTGTAACAGAGAAATCATAAAAATATAAATCACCAGCATTTCTGCAAGGTTTCTCTCTGGGTTTATAGAGGTCTGTGGGGGAAGGTTTGCTATCAGTTTCAGCATGGAGTGTAGCTCTTCCCATTCTCAGGACCTGCAATATCTCCTACTACATCCAGGGACAGCACTGGAGAACAAAACACTGAGTGTCTGAGCAATCACAAAATACTGCAGTATGACCAGTTCCATTAGAGATCCCAGGATACAAATAACTGCACCAGAAGCACGTGGGCAGAGAGCTCCACTGCCCAGGCATCCTCATGCCCACATCGTACTGCCCTGCATCCAATTTTTGGGTACTGACCCTGTCTAACTGCCTTTTAAAGGGGTAAATTTTAATCCAGAGAGCATCAGTGACATTTTAATGTCTTAAAAACATTAGACTTACAAGCATACAAGTCCTGGAGCTACAGCAGGCATCTACCGAGCCTGTCCTGCAAAAAACCTATGTGAAAACCTTGAGTTACTGGCAGTGGTAACAACTGGAAACCCCTGAGCTGAAAACACAGCCAAATGGAGGAACTCCTGACAAACAGGATTGTCTGCAAAGCTCTTTGCAAATCTATGTATGCAGGAGGCTGGGCTGCTGGTGTTTTATTCACAAGACTTCAATGGAGCTTGAGTACTTGGAAGTCAGCCAGCCTTAGCTGAGCAGGGCAAACAGATTTATGAAAGGTAACACACATACTAGAAGGAATCACTTCAGCTACTCACACACCACTGAGCTCTACACTGAGCACAGTCTGAACTACTGCAGACCTTCACTCCTTGCTCACTTCACAGCAGCAGTCACCAACACAAAACAAAGCAACAGGATGGAGATTAACAGTGAGAAGGCTTTTCTCCGCAAGCAGGAAGATTTCTGACATGTGATTTTATACAAATTGTTCAGAAACTCACAGGTTGGGAAAGCTAAACAGTACTTGCAGAAGAGAAAAGTGTCTGGAGTCATGATAAACTGAAATACATTGTGGTACCTAATGCTACCAGCAATGTGAAACCTTTTAAAAAGCACAGTATAGTTTTACAGGAGATTAATGATGTTCACTCTTCTTTAAATACACACACAGGTCAATTTTACTGGTACTTCCATAGCTAAACATTTATCTATCAACAAAGAGATACCACTACTTCTACTGGACCATGTCCCACCAAGAACCAGCTATTTGTGAAACATTCACCACCTGCTTCAGCGATGAAAGACACCACTGGCTGCCCTCGGGAGGGCTTTGGTGAGACACTGATTGCCTGCCCAGAGACTTGCTGTCAGATGCACTTATATCCTGCAGAAGCCCTGTTTGGGCCATGCAGGGATCATAAGCCTAGCAAGGAAGGGACCAGATGAGCACTCAGATCCCAGCAGAGATTGCTTAGTAAGGCAGGGAGCAACAGGAGAATATCAGCATCCAAGTACAAAGTCAATGGGATCAATGCAGAAGAGCTGTGCAGCAGGCAGAGGCTGTAGCAAGAGCCTAAGCCACAAAAAAAAAACCCTCTCGCTGTCATTCTACTGCATTATTTCCAGAGGGAGATGCCAAGATTTGCCGGTACACCTGAAAAAGGCCCTGCCAAGATCTGGATGTAACACCAAACGCAGTGCCAGAAAATGGCACCAAATCCTGCCAGACAGGGAGAAGCAAGTCAGGAGTCTGCAGTGCAGAGAAGAGATAAGACACCCCATCGAAGAGCTCCTGAATCACAAGAGGGACCCTCCTTGCTCAGCTCAACAGCCATATTTGGTGGTACCAGTTCTTTTAATCCTGCACAATTCCAGCTTCTCGCCATCTCCCATGAACCTTGGCTCAGGGAATGGGAGACCAGGATCACATCTCCCAGGATATATTGCAGAGGTATGCTGGTAGCCAAGCAATACTGTTGGAAGTTGTCTGCCAGAGGACTTGCCTGCAGTCCAGCCCCATCCTCAGATCTCTAAGTCAAGCCTCCTGGGATTTGAAACATGGAGCAGGACTATGAGATCTCAGGAGAGGCAGAGTCTTCTGGACAGTGGATTTATCCTTAACTCCACACTGTGGAGCTCTATAGACAGAGGTAAAGCATGACAACAGGGTGGGGACAGAAAGGGCAAGTCCTGTAAGATGACCTGACCTCATTTTCTCAGTTCTGCCTTCACCAAGCTCACCTGCTGCCCCCTCTTCTAAATGTACCAATAGGTTGGGAATCACAACTACTGTCAGTGAATCACTGCACATTCTAGAGAAACCAGGTCTTTGCAATGTCAGGTTTGGCCTTAAAATACAAGAAGCTTCACCTCTCTGCTAAACAGCTTTTCCAGTGCTGGGAATGCAGGCAAGGCAAAAGCAGCCAGAGAGGCTGAAATTGTAACTTACTGTAAAACAGATAAAGCAGACTGGAGTCTGGAGAATAGTTCAATTGTATTTACACAAAAACATTAATGAGTTCTGTGGTCCTTTCTGTGCGGGCTGGACAGACAATACCACACCCTGGAAAGGAGCCCTGACCTCCAGTAATTGAGGATGCAGACAAAGAAATAGTTCATCCTGAGTATGCAAAACTATGGCACAGAGCAAAAAAAACCCAGTCAGAAGGCTGGTCCACAGCCCACAAAAAGTACTTATGAGATCCTGTGCTCATGAAATTCCCCCTCTTCTTCAAGCAACAGAAAACCCAAGGTGTGCAGTTAATTCTTTCCTTGAAAGGAGTGTCTGTTTACAACAGCCCACCAGAGAAACAGCCAGTTTCACCCATCTGCCCCATCATGCTGTAGAGAAGGAACTGACCTGCCAGCTTGTCAGGAAGGTATAACCTTAGCTACAACCCAAGAGGAAGTGCTGCAGGGCTTTCATGCCCTGCAGGGAAGCAGGAAAGTATCTCATGTGGAACAACCTGGAGGCACCAGCTACCAACATTACACTCCTTACCCTCTCATCCAGGCCACGAAGGTGTTAAAGGAGACAAGGCTCAGCACGAATTGATGTAAAAGAGTCTATTTCTTCGCTGTTACACATTTCAGAAGCCAAACCCAGGAAGGACAAAGCAGCTCAGTTCAGCAAGGATCACCTGTGGCCTCAACAGATCCAGATCCCAACCCCTCTGGTACAAGAGGAAAGGGAAGTGACCTCGTGATCTCCATGAGCTGCCTGCCCAACAAGGCTCATATTCAAGTGCAAATCCTTAACCTCAGAGTTGTACTTTCACTCTGGCTCCCCTACAACCAAGGGTCAGAGTCGAAAAACACGACCCTCAGCCTCCAATAGATTCTGCCTTCCACTGTGCCCTGCTCAGGTTCCTCTGAGATCTCAATGTCCAGGGGGAACACACAGATACAACATCCTGTTCCCTCAACACCAAAACAAGGAGGCTGATCACAAGCAAGCAATTTAAATCCAAATACAAAAGAAATACCTGGCACAATGCTCTGTTGGCAAAACTTGTTCAGTAAGCTCCTGGCAACATTGAGCTGAACTGTAAGGTAAATTGGGCATTTAGGTATCTGAGCAACAATAACAGACTGTGAGTAGCTGGTGGGGATCTCCTGATGGGTAACACTATCAGTCCAAGGCAGAGGAACAGTTTGCTCAACTAAGCCTGTAGACAGCAAGAAGTCCCAGAGCTCAGGTCCCTGCCTCAGCCACCCAAACCTGCATGCCAAGACCCTCAGAGAAAATGCAGCTCTTCATCACAAAGCAGCAATTTAGAGAGAAGAATCAAACAAGGAGGAAATGCACTGCAGCAGCACCTGCCATGTCCAGAACACTCCCTTCCAGTGGAAAAGACTGTCCACCGGCACAGAAAGCAGACCCAACCCTGCCTACTGCTCCCAAGGAGCCCACAAGGCCAGGACGCACCCACACAAGCACGAACTGCTCGGAGGCACTGCACCAGACCTTAGGTCTGACAGGTGAAAGCAAAGACTCTTCCACCACTAAAAATAAATACCAGTGCATGTTAAGGTTGTGAAAGTCCCTTACTCCTGATACTTCTGCCTACACAGACTTTTAAAGGTCATCACAGCCATGATACCCATATAACCAGGTGAGACACAGCAAGAGTAGCACATGTGAAACACCTTTGCTGCCAGCACCAGAAACCAAGCATAAGGCTCCAAACCATCAGGTGTAGCTTACCTTGGAGAGCACTACCCATCCAAGGCCACCACTGGCCACTGGGGAAGGCTTCTCTGTCGAACATTTCACAAATCCTTCACCAGGTCCCAAGCTCAGCAACTTACTCCATCTCTCAGCAGTGAACATAAATTTTATAGCAAACAAGCAGAGAGAAAAGCAGAGATGTCACAGCTCCAAGAGATGAAATCAGAGCAAAGCTGGCAGTCCTTTGGGTTAACAGTCCTTTTTTCAGGAACAGATACAGCTCTTTCCACACAAATGCCATCAGCTGTTGAGTAAGCTACTCTGTTTTCTCTGCAGTCTCAGGAAGAATCACACTGGAATGGGGATGTGGATGTTTACCTTGTGCCTGATGAGCCCCACAACAAAATCTGGACTTTGGTAACACCTCTCCACTCTCTCGGGTTGTCTGCTGACTTCATGGCCTCAGCTCTCACTCAGGTTATGCACAGAAGATTTTCTTTATGAAGAGATAAAACCCAATGCTACTGATCAGCAAATGCCAATCCCTGGCTGCACAAGCAAAGGAGAGGTTCCTTTACACCCCTGCTGAGCAGATCCCTCCGGGCTTGTTCCTCCCCAAGGCACTGCTGGGAGCTCCCCTGGCAGGTGCTTGCTGCAGGGTACAAAGCTGCCCTTACTCGAGCTTAATAGCTCTTTATCAGATTCCTCCCAATTCCCACAACCATCAAGACTGATGCAGCTGGTTCAAGCCATTATAAGATGACAAGCAGTCCAGACAAGGCTGCAGTTCATAAACACTGCAGAGGCTGAAGCTTCCAAGGAAGTCTTCCTCCAGGTTCCCCAATCTGAAGAGCACTAGGGCAATGCAGCATTGCACAGCAATTCTCCTTACAGGAAGCCTATTCATGGGAGCCATTTGCACTACAGATGAGTGCCAGGGATGTTAACAGGAATGTGATGGGAAAGGGACAGAGGTACAAAGTGGTAAGAAAGCACCTTACGTGTGTTGTGATTCAGTACTCTGATGAAAGAGGCTTTAGACTCTTTAGGAAGCTTCAGCTTTTCTGGAGAGCTAAGCAACTCGGACTATGCCCAGGACATCTGGACTATGCCAAGCCAGACAGGAAGTGAAAACATTTCACAGATGCTTTAATTTACATAGATATTTGCAGTGCATAACTGACAAGGTGTGTAAGCGTCATCACTTCGATTTTCCAGATAGGAAAATGGCACCGCAGAACTCTGCAGCTATGCTAAGTGGCAGAGCAAGAAATAGAGCCTTCATCTCCCACTTTCTGGGGCTGAAAACCACCCTGTGAATCACACTCCCTGCCTGACTGTGGGGCCAGCAGCAGCAGCACGAAGCCCTGCTCCCGAGGAGCTCTGGGAGGAGCAGGTCCGTGCATGCTGGGATGGGGAATGCTGCAAACACCTCCTCAATGAACCACCCCATACACGGCTTTCACTGCAATAGGATCACAGGCATCATTAGAGGCAACACTTAGCTTAGATGCAGAACACTAACACCACAATAACACTCAAGATCACATGAATCTGCTTCTGAACGACAGTTCTTGAGGCTTGGTTATTTCAATAAAAGATACAGTTATATTAAAAAATACAGTTATTACTGTAGCCAAAGAAGGAGCACCTCTTGAACATGGCCCTACTACCCTGCCTGCTTCACAGCCCACTCCCAACTCTGAACAAGATCACTCGAGGCTTTTGTGCAGCCTCCCGGCCCACATACAGGTAGGAAGAACTGAAGAACTCACCCCGCAGCAGAACTCTTCCAAAAAAATCTCTATATTCCCACACAATAAGTGCCTGGGGGAGGCAAAGTCCCAGTGCAATATCTTCAAATTTGTCTCTATTCACTCCTTGGAGCACCATCACTACAATTCCCATCTAAATGTTTCAGTGGCTACCTGGGAAGGATTCCTCCACCAAATCTCTTCCATAAGGGTGCTAACTGCACAAATACTAGGTAGTTTACTCCTCTTAAGTGCTACCCACCTGAAATCAGAAGGCTATTGAGGATGCTCTCAACAGCTGATTGCAGCCTGGCAGATATCTGAAATACTCCAGTCCACCAGAGTGGTGCTCTTGGCCAGATCCCAGAGGGTTGTTAGCAAGTCCTCACTTTCTTCCCAGTTATTTTTCCCATATTTCTTCACACTTAAGCTCTGATCAGCTGCACATTTCAAACCTGGTCATTACCTCTTCCCTTTCACCCAAGCTATGATTTTTCATCATTCCCCCACAAATTAATACCTGCAGCTTCCTAAAGATGTAACAGTGAGCTCATCCCCCCTTCCATCCCTTCTCACCTTTTCACTCCTTCCAGCCTACCAACATTTTCCTGAAAATTTAAGTGTTGGAATCAAAACACAGACACTGTATTTTGGCTGCAAGTTCAATAACCTCCTGCAGAACTGCATATACACCTTTTAACACCTGCCCCCACACACCCCACAGAACAGCAGGTCAAGCAGCTTCACAACCAACCAATGCCACAGGGAATTGCAGAACACAGGGCTCCTAAAGCAGCCTCCAGTCCACTTCAGTTATTGTCCAAATGCTCCCGGATGAAAAACCAGATCAGGATTTAACAGCTATACGTATCTGAACAGCTCTGCTCTGAAATAAACAGCTCATAAGCTCCAACTGCTCTGTTACTTTTGCACAAGAAGTACATGTGCATGCAGGGAACATCCTGAATTCTAGTACCAGTTACTAACAGAACGTGAGCTCAGGCTATGTTTCAGTGAGGCTGAATATAATGCAATGTCCTGCTCTGGCCCCATTTTATCCTTGTGGGGGAAGGAAAAACTCTTTAACCAATCCAGATAAGTGCAAAACCCACCCTCAGAGGGTGCTTCCCTTTGGTAAGGAAGTCGTTTAATTTCAGAAGTTAGAAAAGGCTCTTCTGTGATGGAGAGAGCTGCAGCTCCCAGCCTTTACCTGTTCTCTGTGCTCTCACCTCGTTGTCTGATACCTGACAGAACCTCCGTTGTATTACTTCTGCTCCAAATGAGAAATTAGTGATAAGGAGCTGTGAAATTATCGACCTATTAGGAGAATGAGTCAGTGACACATGAAAAACAAAACCCACTTACAAGGCAGGATCAGCTTAAGAGCAAGGTTTGATACTGAGACAACGGCTCAGTGCCAAGTTGCAGAATAAATGAGGAATGTAGTAAAAAGAAACAGGGAACCAGAGAGGTCCAGCCCTTGGAATAAACCCTCTCCCTCTCCTAAAGTTACCATCCTGTATCACAAAGTTTCTCCTGCTCATGCTGCTTCTGTTCTTCCAATAAGAAAATACACAATTTTAACTGGAAATGCCACTACAGCAAAATCTCTTTGTAGACTACCATCATTAAAGAAAAAAAAAATACAAAACGTTTACTATTATTTTCAGCAGCACTTAAACCTAGCCCGGCTCGCCCTTAAGTACTTTCAATTACTCAGAGGAGGCCACACTCGGGCACTGAGGGTTGTCTGTCCCCTACCCTCACTCAGGTACCACGGGGAGCTGCGTCAGACAAACACAGACTCCAATGCCACCACTACCTTTAGGAGGTTGTTCAAATAAAGCAGCCTTTGAAGTCAGGCTTTACACAAAGCTTTATTAAAAGGCTTTATTAAGATGTCACTATAAAGTGAAATAATTTTAATAAAAAATATTTAGGAATGTTACTCACTTATTGAAACAAAAAATACTTTTAAAGCCTTAGGAATGTTACTCACTTATTGAAACAAAAATACTTTTAAACCCTACATGTTCCTTCCAGCATCTTTATGGACTATTTACTCACTTTTCCAGTTTCAGCCAGCTGGCTGAGCTGCCCTTTTAAGCTCTCATGCACACACAGAAAAAAGAAAAAAAAGCTCAGAGTTCATCCAAAAAATGCACTGTAAGACCAAAGAAAAATTCTCCGAATTTAGAAAAAAACAAGGCACCAAGGCACTATATAATGACAAATTTGGAAACCCATGCCAAACACGTGGTTTAATTTATCTTTTTTTTTTTTTAAGAAAGCTATCTGTCAATTCAAGTAAAAATTTGTTTTCTTAACAGTGAAGACTGCTGAAAGCATCCTCAGATGTGTGATACCTAGTTACTCAACCATGCAGAAAAGCAGACCAGACTAATGAACAAAAAAAAGGAATCAGCTTATACTCAAGGCACTTAACAAATTAAGCACAAAATCAAAATACAGCTAACAGCAGATGTAGTCACACTGGCTTGTGTTAACAACAAAGCAGCAACTCCAAACACTATCTGCGATTTTTCTGAGCATGATTTTTAATCTGAACTTTTTAATTTTAACAAGGAAAACATTATGGGAGAGGTGTTGTTTATTGTAACTCCAAAATACTGTGCTAACTAGGAAGAACTTCTTAAGCCAGAGACCCAAAAGAAGCAGCATCACCCATGATGAGCCCACAAAGATCTCACAGACCACAGATGAGCTCCTGATAAAACCTAGGCTCAATTACAATACTTCATTTGGAGTGAAGAATGCATGTAACCGTTTCACATTTTCAGTCAGAAATCAGCCTGAAAACATCACTTTCCATCCTCTCTTTAAATTCCACTTTCAGAATATGGCTTCAGCCTCCCTACCTCTTCCAGGTGACTTCCCTCCCCAGTCCCTGGCTCAGAGCACAAGTTTTTGAACACTGGGGTTTCAGCACCACAGTGACCACTGAACATGGAAACAGCAGATACAAAGGTACTGTCCTGGCCAGTTTATATCTGACAAACCTACTCGTAAGGAGCCGATTCTCCAAACTTGGGCTCTGCAAGACAGGGACCAGCTATTTATCCATTATGGAAGAACCCATTCCAGTGGAGGCCTCAAGTGAATCTGTAAGACAAGGCTTAACAAAACCAAAACTTCCACTATAAACCTGGATTCAGTGCTGGAAGGGGTGGGATGCCTTCCCCCCGGAGATGATGTAGACACTGCAATGTGCTTACGCTTTATACCTCTTCCTAGAAAGAAGCAAAACTACTAAGTTCCTAAACGTTTATGGTTATTGTACCTTTTCACCCCAAACATCAGTAACGTCAATATACAAACATCTGATGAGTAGATACTCAATGTGTATCTCACCTTTTGCACACCCAGAAGACAGAAACCAAACAAAACAACTTTCCTAACAAATCCCACAATTCCCGGCTCATTCAAACCCCTTACGGCAGCTTTGACTTTGGAGATCAGGGGGGGTTTTTTTAAGAAAAAACCCTCCAAATTCGCAACCAACACGACTAAAACCACCCCCCGGAGAAGATGCTCAGCACGTGTCCCAGGACCCGCATTAGGGTTTCCCCAGCTTGCAGCATAGCTGCTCCCACACAGAGACTAGAAACTCCTTCTTGAACAAAAAA
>VZRO01005933.1:655962-689147 GCA_013397915.1 Daphoenositta chrysoptera
GGGGGCCGGAGCATCTCTCTGATGGGGAGACACTGCGGGAGCTGGGCCGGGTCAGTCTGGAGAAGAGGAGGCTGAGAGGGGATCTCATCAATCCATGTAAATACTCCCAGGAGGGGTCAATGCCAGGCTCTCTTCAGTGGTGCCCAGTGACTGGATGAGGAGCAGTGGCCATGAACTAAAACACAAAAAGTTTCCCCTCAGCATGAGGAAGAACTTCTTTAGGTTGAGGGTGCAGAGCTGTGGAACAGGTGCCCAGGGAGAGTGTGGAGTCTCCTTCTTTGGAGACATTCCAAACCCACCTGGGCGCGTTCCTGTGTCACCTGCTCCAGGTGACCCTGCCACATCTCCACAGGTCCTTCCAACCCCAATTAATCAGTGATTCTGTGAGCTCCCCTCAGAGGGACACAGAGCTTCTGGAGTGGGTCCATGGGGAGGGCAACGAGGATGATTGGGGGACTGGAGCATCTCTCTTATGAGGCAAGGTCATCACTGCAGGGTTCACTGCTACAACCACCCCAGCTCGAACCTCCTGTGCCAGGGATGATGTCTCCAAGGGGGTACTGGAAGTTTTTCCCTCACATTTTTATGACCCCAGAGCCATGGGGCAATGACAGGGACATGGGGCGATGACAGGCCCATGAGGGTTCCTGTCCAGCCTGAGAGGGACCAGAAAATGCCACTGAAGGCTGCCTGCTGTTCCCCCTTGGTTTCATTGGCAGCAGGTTCAAAGGCAACCTGGAGGAGCTGCCCCTTGGAAGGACTTCAGTCCAGAAATATCTTTTAATTTTTTCTGTCATTAAGGATGATGGAAATGAATGCAGTAGAGCAAGGCAGTCACTCCTGTCCCAAAACACTCTACAGAGCCATAAAATTCCAGCAATTCACCAGCAAACACAGTCCCTGCTTCAGATGAAAAGAGCTTCAGGTCGACACAACCCGAGCAGCAGCACTGGCAAGAAATTGGCACTAAAGACAGTGTTGTAAAAGTTACTGCAAATTGCAGTTCCTCTGCCCAGTGGATCTTTTATAGCTTTGGAGATGCGGTCTCCTTGCACCCAAGGACAGAGCAGACTCTCTTTAATTCTCCTTCCCTGTCCTGTAACACACACAGGTGTCTGTCAGCGTGACATTTGGTGACAAAAGGCCAGACTGCAGATACATGTGCATTTATTTCTTAGGGACTGTCCAGCAGTTCAGAGGAATGGTGCACACACATATTTATATATACTTATATATATGGGACAAGCACCTGGACAATTGCTAGTCTCATGAAAATGCACTCTTTAGCTTATTCATGAGTCACCAGCCATACTCTGTCACCCCACATGCCCTTGCCCATGAAGGGAGGGTGGCTTTAGAGGAATTTTGCAGCACATTTTCCCAGTGCAGGCAATGCCTAGGGAGGAACAGTTCCCACTTCTCTCCACGTTACAGGAACAGCGTAAGGCTGGGCACCCAGATCGCTGCTCATGAGAGATGTGTCTGATCTCAAACAATCAGCAAGAGTAATGCAGAGGGAAGAAATGCATGAACAGCTTTCTGGACCATATGGGATGTTCCTACAGTTGATCTGCGCTGCTATTGAAGTTGCCAGGCACTGAGCTACCAAGAGATGCAGCAGCGCTGCTGAAAACCATCATCTGGTTGTCAGATGTCCTTTTCTGCATATCAAAGTATTACACCACTCCTGCCCCTTTGGTGTATCTCATCTTTCTAGAAGTGTTTTGCCAGTCCAGAGACAGGAGGACAATGCTCTCCACTTCTCCCCTTTTACAGGAGCCCACTCTCCTTCCCGACATTCCCAACTCCTGCTCTCACCAGCTCGCTGGCAGCTGGGGCATTCGTCTGGTCCACTTAATTCTTTCTTTCTCCATTGGTCAGACAAGTACACACACACACAAACAGCTCTTCTAACCTGCTTCCTGCCCATACAAACCTCCACAGGAGCAGCTACAGGTGCACAGTCACAAGAAGCCACCCAAAGGCATTAACACTTCCCTTCGGGAGATCAGGAATGTGGGATCCCCTCACTTTCAGTGACTCATTCAAACACTACAACCCTCACCAGCAGCAGGTGACTCACACAGGTTTGCCCAGGTCAGCACTCTCCACATCTGCTGCTGTAATAAGCACTTCTCCGAAGGTCTCCTGTGCATTTCCAAGGAAACGATCCAAGGCCAAGGGAATAGATGCGCCAATTAAAGCAAAAAATTAATGCAAACGGTTGTGGTGATCAAAAGGCCAAAGTAAACAAATGAAAGACAATTGTACATTCATTACCAGGTGTGTACACTGCAGCACCCAGGAGCTCCTGGCTTTTCCACCTGTGCCCAGCAGTGTGCCAGGGCCAGCTCCGGAATTCTGCAAGTCTGGCTCAGGACTGCATTAGGGCTGGATTTTCCTACCCCTTGCTGTTCAAAGCTGGGCACAATCTGGGTAGTCAGAGGACATGGCTTGTCTCTGCCACCACAGGGAGAGTGTGGCTCCTCTACATCCCAGTCAACTACTGTGGTCCATGGGGACACCCATGGATCAGACCTTGGCATAAGGTGAGGAATTTCTTCTGGTGCGCTTCAAAAGACCTACACCACCTCTCACCAGCCTGTGTATAAACCAAAACAACTGGTGTGAAGTCAGAGCTGGTAGGATTAGACCCCACAACAGACAAACAGAGGTTTGGGCAGAGACTGAAGAACAGGTTTCATCTGGATGAAATTCAGTGCAGGATCTATGCAGGATCTATTCTGGAAAAACAGCTCGCCCACTCTGATTTTTCACCTGTTCCAGAGACCTTACCAAATTATCCCCTGGACAAGAGAGTCAAACTCAGGAGTGGTCTGCTTCTTCCTTGCAGGACCAATTACAAGTGAGAGCAGAAATCCTGCTGTGTGCTTCATCCTTCCACTAGTGAGAAATCCTGCCAAACACAAAATACCTATTACAGAGGACTTGCAGCCCTAGTATAGGATATGCACCTACAGAAATGTCTTCTGGTATAAAGCCTCCTAGAAATAATGGAATTTCTATTATATTCTACAGCTTCTACAAAAATTTGCTCTGAATCCATCAATCCCTGCCCCTGCCTTGCACTGAGCAGGGTGATTTACAGGCTGAATGCTCCCGTGCCATTTTGCTATCACTTTGTTCAGCTGTAAATGGCAGCCTGCACCACAGGACAGGGCCTTACTGCCCTCGCAGTCATTCACAAAACTCCACAACACACTTGGAAAAAGCAAAGCGATCCTTCTCTGTTCCCCATCCAGAGGCCATTTGGCACCACAAAGTACACATTTACCTTAGTGGGTCAGGTCACAGTCCTTCCAGTTTTCCCTCTGTCTCACACAGCAGCCAACATCAGCTGCTGCAGGAGAAACATGCAATGGTCAGCTGTGGAATAACCTGTCCACGGGAGAATATGCTTTATAAATCCATGAGGCAGGAGCTGTTTATGCCCTGAAGCATGAAAATCATTTCAAATTCAGTTGTGTCTAAATCAAGAATGCCTCATGCCTGCACTGACTTCATTAGCTCGTCTGAGACAGCTACAGGGAAATTCAAGCCTGCAACTAAGTGAGCAGGGCCTTAGGACCCAAAACACAGTCAGCAAGAACATCAATAGAGTCGAGCTGTCATATTTGAGAGGTGGGAGAGAAGATATGAGTAGCTCTGGCAGCTCTCTGTAATCCCACGTATGAGGCTGTGTTATCCAAATATAAGGAAATGTTTTGAAAGCCAGACCTCAAGTAGAACAAAGGGACATTGGGTCTCAAATATAAAAGATTTTCTTCCCCTCTTATTTAAGACCTAATATCAATAGAGAAGCTTTTTAAGAAGTATAAAGAGGTATTTTGATGAGAGAGGAAGCCGGAGTCTCTCACCTATCTAAGCTGAAATAGAGTATGAAATACTGGGAATGGGAAAAGAGTATGAAAACCCAGGAATCTCGGCCTTTACTCCAAACTGGGTTAATTGTGATAATTGTGTTACTGACTGCTTCTTCTAGCTGCTGGATCAGGTAGAGGCTGTTGGTTTTTATTCCTTTGCAGCCCATGGGAGTTGCAGGCTCTGTATGGAAACAAGATGCCATGGAACTGTTTGTTTGCCAGGCTATTGTTTGTCCTTTTAAAGGCTGCAGACCCACTCCATTCTTCATGAGAAAATGCTGGCTGCCTGAAGGACAAACCAAAATGACTATTTAAGGCACTAAAAATGGAAATCATTTAAAACAGAGCTGATTAAAAGGAAGAAACTATTCTTCCAATGAGAAGTGAATTGCTTTCAGCTGGCCTGAGCACTGAGCATTGCTTGCAACAAAAACCAAATACCAGTTGCCTGATAGTGCAAGTATTTTGGAGGCACTTCATTGGCCATGACTTCAGTTTTTCCCTGTGCATAACTGCAAAACAAGTCTACTGCTTCTGCTCATCCTGGCTCGGTGATTTTTCCTTTGGCTGTGCTGTTCAGAAGCCAGCAAGGCTGTTCTTTAGGCAGCTTTTAAAGCCCAGCCTTTCTTGCTACATCCACTTGGAAGCCCTCACTCAACCTTGGTTGCTTAAATACCAAGAGGTTCAAGAAAAAAAAAAATCAAGAAACATCACACACCTTTCTTACAATGTGCCAGCTTGTGTTCTTCAAAAGACTCCAGAGATTGTTGGTGACATGCTGAGTTTTCAGCACATTCAGAAAAGAGAGGAAAACAGGGAGATGGAGGTGCAAGCACTGAAGTTTTGTCAGGCAAAGACTTGGGTGTTTTTTTCAATAAAACACTCACTTCCAAAACATACAGAAAAACACTTACAGAAGCACCTGGGGTTTTCTTCAGTTAGCACCTCTGTTTGCTCTATCAAAGCCCCCCTTCTTCAAAGAGGCTGGAAAAAAATCCAAGATAAATAAGGGGATTCAGTTATTTAACATAAGGTCCTACAAGTTGTATCTCAAAACACAAGGAATATTTCTGAGAAAGGCAAAACATTCCCGTGTTAGATCAGCCTGTTTGACTCTTAGGACAATTCATAGGCAGATCATTGGATTATATGAATATATCAAACTTCTTTCACTCTAAATCTGAAGATCAGTCCGGATTTAAACTAACAAATAATTTTGTTTCCTACTGAAACCCTCATAATGACTAGAGTTGTGGTCAGGATGTGAGTTCACGGACACATTTGGGGTCATGGTCCCAACCTTTCATCACAACAATCTGATTCCTCCCCTCCACGTGTGGCGAAACAGCTGCTGTTTCTTCACAGTTCAAAAATATCTTGTTTCACCCTGACAAAGGGAACTATCAGCTGCTTCTGAATGCGCTGAAGCTGATGAGAATGGGTGGATTTTGGGAGAGCTTCAGCCCCTGCTGTAAACAAGCCAGCTCTCGCTGTCCCTGCCGAGCGTGGCTCTGATCAGTGACGGGATGATCACAGCCCAGCCAGCGTGAGAATCCTGCACACGTAGAGACAGAAATGGAAACTGCAATTAACAGGCTGCAGGATGCACTTCCAGAACCCCGAAGCCAAGGCCGTTGTTTGGAAAACCTCTGGAGCTGCAGCATTTCCTTTTTCTTGGGGAATTCATGAAATAGCTCTACTCTTTAGTGACTGTTTTTTTCCTCATCACTAGATTTGTCCCTTCCATCTCAGGAGATCACACATGGTCTCTTTTGAGTTCAGCTTCTTCTTTAATTATTAACACAATTCCTAAATATTTCAGTGGGTGCTACCTACCTCTGCTCAGGGAAAACACAGCTTCTGCCCCAAAAGCTCCGTCCACCTCCTGCCCTTCTGTCCCTGTGTCCCTTCTCCCTCCGGGAACGGCCGCACGGCTCGGGGTGGAACTTCCCAGGGGACTTTGGCTTGTGGTGGGGGCACAAGGCGCAGCTCCCGGGACACGGGGGGGGTCTCAGGGCTCGGGGCATCACTGTCCCGGGGACTGCTCCAGGCTGCCCTCCCGGGGCCGCGATCCCGGGCGGCGGCGACATCCCGCCGCGTCCCCACTAGATGGAGCGACAAACCCAGCCTGGAGCCGCCGGCGGGCGAGCCCCGCTCTCCCCAGTGTCCCCAGTCCCGGCTGCTGCGTGCCCCGGTGGCCGGGGGGCTCGGAGGGTGGCCCCCGACAGCCGCCAGCCCCGTCCCCGCATCTCCGCTCCCCGTGTCGGGGGGACAGCCCGGGGTCCCCGCGGTGGCGCTCAAAGAGGCGGCCGAGGTGTCGAGTAGATGCTTCGCCACGTGGGAATGGGTTTTTCTTGGTGCTGTGGGCACCTTGGCTTTGCTATTTAAAGCCTCCCAGGAGTGCCAACGAACCAGCAGCCCTGGTGAACGCAGCCGGGCTCACCCTCACACCAAATCACCCCCAGCTTCGCTGAGCCCCCGGGGCCAGGGTTGCTCGTGTGATGTGGTGGGGATGTGGGTGTGCTACAGCCCTCCCCGGGCAGGAGGAAACCTGGGCAGCTCTGGTCTGTGCGTGCCAGGGCTGGCAGGGACCACCAGTGCTGAGGGACCCCCAGGACGCTGCCTGCAGCCCGGGTGCTCCCTTTGGGATAGACCAAAGTCAGATTGCATCATCACCGCAGTTTTGTTGAATGTGCCATTCTTTCCCCGCAGCTCGTCTCCAAGGGACCTGTGGCTCATCTGCTTTGCCCTCACAAACCTGGGAAGAGGAGCGTAGGCAAAGGCCGTGATCACAAAAAAGGTTCAGCAGAGACAGATGGAAACTCAGGGGCTGGCAGACCCCATCCTGTCCAAATAGACACAGGGGCCAAGTGCCACCAGGGTTTGCAGCAGCCTGGGGACACCCAGTGAGCCTCAGCCAGGGAAGGGGGTAGGTGGCAGTGCTGACACCACACTCCAGGAGGCCAAACTTACCTGTCCTTCAGCGTGGACCAGGATTGATTTTAGATCTAAAAACCAGAGGATATGGGACAAGGATGCAATGAAGCTGACTTCAGCAGGAGCCTCTCCAATGCTGCAGGAGGTGCAGAGGCCTTGGGTCTCTCCAGACCCCTCCAGGAGACTCACACCACTCCTGCCCAGCCCTGTGGGTGGGGATGGGGTGCGGAGGCTGGCAGGAAGGAACTCTTGTCCTTGCCTGGGATGTGCATCTCACTTCACCAGGGAGGAGAGCCAGGCGGTGCCAGGGCTGGCAGGCGCTGCGGTGGGAGCACAGCCAGGGGGTTATTAATAACCTGCTGAGTCAGGGGGGGCTCTTGGGTTTCAGGATCACAAGACAGGCGCCGAGCAGCTCAGATGGATCTCCCTCATTCCTACATTTTACATTGACAGGGACAACTGCTAAGCTGGCCTCGTTCTATCTACAGGGCAGCCCGGCCCCATCCTGACAGTCACTGAGCCCAGCACGGATGCAGGATGAGGACTGGAGCTGCAATGACCCCAAAAATACAAGAGCTGTCCTAAAGGAATTAAACAAGAAGGGCAGGGGCAGAGACACACAGGACTGATCAGCTATGTCAGGACATAGCAGCCGTAACAGCCCCGTTCCTCATCAGTGTAATCAAATCCCATCATGGAAACAAAAATGAGTACCACAGGCCTCCCATCCTGCTCCCCTGCAGGGTCCTCTCTGCAACCCCCAAAAAGGCTGTGACTGAGGCTGGTGTCCTGTTCCTACTCAATGGAATGGAGCCAAGGACCTTGTAAGATGCAAAGAGAATTTGGAGGATCTTGCAGACATGCACACTGAAGTGTCTAATCTCAAAAGTTTTGCAGGGGATAGGGCAGCTCTAGCAAGCTTGGGATGGGATCAGAACTCCCAAAAAGCATGTTGTTGCATCCTGGCTGCCACAGGATCACCTGTGTTTCTGTTGAAGCTCTTGGCTGAGGCAGGCTGAGGTCTGCTCTGGGGTGATTCCTTATGCATCGCTATGGAAAAGCAGTCGGTGATGTGGATCAGATTAACTTTCAGATACAGCAGCCCATGGTAGCAGCATGCATTGCAGCTGAGGAGTTTCTCTAGCAAACACAGTCCAAGAGCAGATGGAGTGGCAAAGAACCATCCCCAGGTCTGAGCCCGGCCCTTAGGGCTGCTGTCAGGGCAGGGGGACTCCTTGCACGCACACGAGGTCCCATCACTCACTGCTCTGTGTGCTGGGGTGTGCTCTGTGTGCACTCCCAGAGCTCCTTAGGGCCACACAACCCACTGCTGTGAGGGTTTGCCTGCTCCTGCTCCCCTTTCCCCGTCCTACCCGCCCTGGGTGTGCTGGGACACAGTTGCCTGTCAGCAAGGAAAGCACCCCAGCTCTTGCTGGCAGAGCGTTTCAGGCTGGCAATATCCCCAACAGCTATTTTTTCACCCAGGTCAGGACCAAAATAAGCCTGTCTCACCCATCCCCAGCAGCTGTTACAGACATCACCCCAGCCACGCCGGTGTTCCCTGGCCCCTCTCCTGTCACAGTGCTCGGATCCCGGCACCTACAATTGCTGTTGCTGTAGCTGCCACTTGCAGTGGCTGAAATAAGTGAAGTGCTGAAGCTCTGCTTGACTCCTGTGTCCCTGGAGAGGTCTCATTTCATTGTATCAGGCTGTCTGAGCCGCTGAGCCCCGTTCATTTCAATTAGCCCGATAGCTCTCCAATCCTATTTACCTTTATGAATGTGTGAGCATCTTACTGCTTCCCACAGCAGTCAGATTAAAGGGTGAGCGAGGAATCACACGCTGCATCCCTCGCAGGGCAGAGCCACAGCAGTGTATTTCCTGCCGTGAGTAAACTGAGACACAGATAAAACCATGGCCAAGGGACATGGTAAACGTCATTGAGTTGGGAGCAGCCTGCAGTGGTAACCCCCAGGATTAGCCAGAAACCCAGTCTATACCTTTTAGTTTTAAACAAATACTTTACATTTCAGGTGATGCATCTTTTGGAAGATAAAAGATAGAAGAGCCTGGAAAGGCTGTAGTCCCTCAACTCTCCTTTTTGACTAAATGCTCCCTCCCAGCAGGACCTGTCCTTAGGTCCATGTTCCTCACTTGGATTTTAACAATCATTAACCATCTCAACACATTCCAGCACTTAAATAGGCTCCTTGAGGGGGAGAGATAAGGTATCAGCTTTCCGGTTCATCTTGCCAGCCTGTCTGCAGCAGATAAGCATGTTGGGCAGCAGGAAAAAGGTTATCTAGAAAGGAAGCTGAGCAACGGTTGCTGTTATTGCAGGAGGCTTTGAAAAAAAGTCACCCCACCAGGAATCCCACAGCCCATACAAGCCCTTCCCGGCGGAACGTCATTGATGGTTGGAGTCCAGCTGTGCCTTCCTCCCGGGGTGGGAGGCATCTTCCTCTCTGCAGGGCAGAGCTGCCGAGGTCATGCTCTCCCAGGGAAGGTCACATCAGAGGCAGGTGCCCAAAAACCTGTTGCTTTCCCTCTCTGCTGCTCTGTCCTTGCTCTGAGGAATAGCAGCAGGAGGGGTTTGGATCAGCGTCCCTGCTGCCCCTTCAGCACATCTTGAATGGTTCTGGGCTGAGTCTGCAAGAGGGAACTTTTCTGCCCAAATCGGAGGAACTGCTGTTCTGGGTTGTGCATGGGCTCTCTGGAAATCAGCACCAATCTCCCACCGATCACCAAGGAGCAAGAGTGGGAAGGAGCTTCTGAGAATTCTCAGCCTTTCTTAACCCAAGTATCACCTTGCTTTTTGTGATGGGAGAGGAGAAACGAGCCGTGTTGGGAATGGAGGTTCATTTACCACCTAGTGAAAGATGTGCCTTTCCTTTGGACGACTGCTTGTTCATTCATCTTCCTGCCTGTACTATGTTTGCTTTTTTGCAGTTGCAGAAATGATGCATATCAGCTAGGAAAAGGAAAAAAAAAAGCAAAAAGCAGCCATTTCCACTCAAATTCCCAGACCCCCATTCTGCCTTCTTGTTATCACCCAGGGACAAAAGACCCCTGATCACAGACATGCTGGTTCAGGAAATGGCCTGAATTGGGGGCTGCAGAACAATTACTGGAGCAAATCCTGCCAGGAAATGCTCTGAACCCACTCAGCCACCTTTTCTACCCTCTGAACCTGCCACCTCCCTCCTGCCTCCCCTTCCAAGGCATCCTCACAGCATCCCTCCACATGCTCCTGTATTTTGCTGATTCCCATTAATCTGTCTTTTATATAACCCCTGGCTTGTGCTGGACACAAAAGCGACGCATTACCGTGCTATTAATACACAACTCAAAGTTTAGGATTTAAAGCAAATAAACCCCCTCACAGACAGGAGAAGCAATCCATGACAGACCAGTGCTGGCAGCTCCAAGGTGCAAATCCCAATGGAGAGAGGGCACCAGCTCTGGATCCACACCCAGACACCAGAGACTGATTCTTTAATCACCACTGCATTGAGTGTGTTTAACTATTGCACAGCTCCTTGGCTGGAAGCAAACATCACCGAATGCCCAAAGCACTTTGGGCTCTGGGCAAGTGTTTCATCAACATCCATCATTTTAGCTCTCAGCTTCTGTTCCCATTGCTTTTCATTTAATTAAAATCTGCAGGTCTGACTTACCAGCACTGATGGTCTTGCACAAAACTGCTGGTCCTGGGAGAAGAGAGGAAGTCAGAGAGAGTCCCAGGGGCAGGGGGAAATTGGAGGGATGGGGATTCAGGGCAGTTTCTGGGGAGTGGAAATCAGCTGTACCTGTTTGAAATTTGTTAGAAAAACTGGGGGAGATCCCTGTGCAAAGCCCAGGTCCCATCCTCCAGAGAGGCTCAGAGGAACCACACAGTAAAGGGAAGAGCACTGGCATTTCCAATGACCCTGAGCCCAGAGTGGCTCCAGAGCTCTGGAGCCGCCTGGGAGCTTGAGCCAATTTGTTCCAACACTGCAATTAGCACTTCATCATGGCCAGACTGTGAAGAAAGGCTGTAACACCACCCAGCCTGCTAAGAACCAGGTATTTTCCAGGGAAAGCTCTTCTTTGGAGGGGCTGCCCTCCCCCCCAGGCCATTCAGCATGTCCCCACTGCTGCAGGATTCGGGCACGGATCAGCCTCGCTCAGGCTGTGTGAGGTTAATGGATTTCAAACGACTCCTGTGATTAACTTTTCCTAAATCTCCAATTCTTTCGTGCCTTCTATTTTTATAAAAAGAAAAGGGAGGGAGGCGGTATTTACAAGGGATTTCACTCAAATAATGAAATAAATGTGATCAGCCGAGGGACCTTTAATCCGCTTTGACTCCTGCGTCCTGGGGAACGAACTGAGATCTTTGCTGCTCCCAGTCCCAGCGAGGCATGGAATGAAACAACCCCATCCCTGCCTGTCTGGGGGGCAGAGCCCCAGCATCACCCCTAAATCAAGCACTGTATGCAGACATAGGCACATCAGCCAGGCACTTGGGCCAACAGCAGTGAAAAACACCTCTTTGGTTACCTGCTCCCACCTTGCAGCCTGCATGTCCGTGTCTCTGCCTGAAGTCTGGTGTGCTGAGGCAAGAACTGGCCACATCTCTAGTTCAGGTGACCAAAACCACATAAAAAGCATCGTCTGTGTTCATTTATCTTTTGTGTGCAGCACCCTCTGGAATACACGCATGTGAAGGGGAGACACCATCCCATTTCCTTAGGCTTTGCCCAATATATTAAACTCTTAGCCTGGAAATTACATGGATAATTATCACTTTAATAAAAAATCTTAACTGAATGCCATGCAGGTGATTGTCCCTAAGTGGGATGAAACCTTTGAGCCCCAGAAGTGAGTTTGTGGCTGCCAGGGGCATCCTGTGTGGCTTGGTGCTGCAGGGAGCAGTTTAAGGGCTGTGACAGAAGCTGGGGCTGCTGCACTGAGCTCCTGGCAGCCAGATAAACCCATGGGTCCCTTCACCCCCCTCAGAATATCCTGACTGAATAAAAGGAGTGTGTTTGCCCAAAAAAAACCAGCCTGGGGTGATCTAGAGGCACACCTGTGCTACTGCTGGGAGACCTTGTGTAACAGCCTTTCTAATTCCCCCCTCAATCCTCAAATCTGCCAACCCACCCTCCAGCCATCTCCTGTGCTTCCCTCCCGTTCAGCTGCCTCATCCTGGGAAGGACACGGACAACGAGTCACCCCTTCCTGGGAGACAGAGAGGACCCCCAGAGGACCCCACCACAGGCAGCACAGCCCTGATGTGGGAAAGGATTTGTCCCGCCTTCATTTCAGCACAGCCCCAGCCACAAACGTACAAAACAGCTTGACAGGAAAAAAACACCAGCTTAGGTTGAGGAGAGGAGAAATAAACACCCCAGGCGTGATTGCCACATATGCCCAAAGATATAATCCAGATTTGCTACTTGCCCTGGCTATGGCACCCTATTTTTTTTTTTTTTTAATAAATTAAAATCTCTTTTTGCTGCTGAGCATAATCAGCATTAGGGTGAGGGGAGGAGGAGCCTTTCACTGTCCTCTGCAGGATCACACACGAAATCACTGTCACAGCAGCCTGGGACTCTCCCAGTGGCACCATGGAGTGCTGATGGCAGCAGTCCCCAACCCACACACTGTACTTGCCTCCTCCTGGCCATTTTCTTAATTAATCTGTGAGATGAACTGAAAGGCAGAAGATGCCATGGTCAGGACTTCTTCATTCCTTCTGGTTGGACAGGTCTTGGCTTGGAAGAACCACTCCTCCTCCTGTGCCTCACAGGCTGAGCCCTGCGTGGCTCAGTTTGGATCTGAAGGTTCAGGCAGAACACATTCCTGGACAATCCTGAAGGAGCTCAAACCAATTGTCCTTTTGTGTGCCCACATTGCCATGGTGAGCATCTGCACGGAGCAGCCCCAGTGTCCTGCTCCAGCTCACAGGGACAGGGACAGGCACCCACCATCCCCTGCTGTTGCTATAGAGACAGAAGCTGCTTTTCTCCACAGCGATGCTGGTTGTTTCTGAGCAGCACCTTCGGTGTGGCAGGCAGGGAGAGAGGGATCAGGAATGTCTTGGCTTGCTGGGCTTGTCTCAGCCATGGCTAAGGCAAGGCTCTGCCAGGCCTCTCCTGGTGCCCCTGTGCCCAAATCCACACTCAGCTTGTGGGGGGTCTCCCAAAACCTTCCCTTCAGTTGCTCTGGGCACTGAAGTACTGTGGGAGAGAAGGGGCACAGGCTGCAGAGGGGCTGAAGGGGAAGATTCCCCAGAGAAACCCTATGTGGGAGAAAGCCCTGGCCTCTGAATCCCAACTCACCCCTGGAATAGCCCCAGCTCACCTCCCCCTGCTCTCCTGCCTTGCTTTGCAACCATGTGCTAGGATGAGACCAGCTCAGCTGATCTAACCCACTGTGGCAGCTTCTCCAGGCCATGCTCTCCTGATTACACCACCAAAGATCAGGAGCCACTCCTACAAAGCCATCCTGCCACCCTGGATATACCAGGAGAAGACAACACAAGTGCAAGGAAACCTGGACCGGGTGGCACGACTGTAGAACCATTCAGTCTATTTGCAAAGGTTCAGTAAATTCTGGAGCTACAAAGTGAGTTTCCCACAAAGCCATGGGGGAAAATGCACCCCCTGCTCCCTGCCCCTTCAGGAACCTGTCATCTCCAGCTACACATTGGTGCATCACCCACAGCCAGAGCTCGGAACCCGAGCTCCATCCTCGCTGGGGTGAGGATAAACTCTGCGTGTAGTAATGCCTGGAAGGAAGAAGCAGCACCACAGCTCACTTCTTCAAGGAAACCATTGCAGGAGAAGGAGGCTGGCAAAGGAAAACCCTGATGGGAAGGTAGCACATCGCTGCTCCCACCCGCAGCAGCAGGAGGGGAGCAGGACAGCAGCCGCCACCCACGCTGCTCTGCCTGCTGCTGCACCAGCCTGCAGGGACAGCCCTGAGCTCTCCCCTCTCCTCAACACACTCGGTGACAGCCCTTCCCAGGGGACAGCTCATCCGTGAGCTCCGTGGGAGGCTTAAAGGACAGGGATGCCCTCCTTAGCACACTCCTGCTCCAGCCTCGGAGCCAGCAGCTCCCAGGGCTCTGCTCCCAGCTGGAGACGCATGCCAGGGATAGATTTTCTGTTTAGCTTCTTTTCATATTAATCATCAAAGAGCAACAAATGTCAGCAGCTTGCAACAGTCATTAACTGAACGTCTTCTTCTCACCAGCCCCTGTAGGAAGAGGCTTCCCAACATGCAGGGAGAGATGACAGCACACGACCCAGCTGACTCCTCCCTGGCCTTGCAAGGCGGGTGTATTTTGCTCACTTGGGATCCACAGGAGGACTGGGCTGACAGGATCCCTAAATTCTGCAGGATTCATCTGGGCAGGGAAGGTGCTATGTCTGAGAGTATCCATCACCTGCTAAACATCAAACTGTCTCCTAAAGGCAGATAAACCACAGAGAACTGGCACGTTCTGTTCAAAATATGGGATTTTCTCACGGCAGTTGTGAGGGGGGATCCAGTTCAGACACAGCACATTGAGCACGGCCATCAGCTGGATAAGGATCCACCAGGCTTCAAGGAGGCCACTTGTCGATAATGGGAAGAAACAGCACCACATCAGGGCATCGTGTGTCCCTTGTCAGACCAAAAACTCCTCACCCACCCTCACAGAACTGATTTTCCTTCAGTGTCCCAAGCACCCAACTAGGCCCACCCCAAGCAAAAGTTTGCATCTCCTCAGGCAGCAAGACTGCAGGACCTGCTCCGTGCTGAACGCATATCTCAAAGCCACACTGGGCTGGTTTTATCTCTTCCCTCACGATAAGAACCAAACAGGGTAGGATTTTTATGATTATTTATTATCTGTAAAGTGCCAGCAGTGTCCTGACTCTGTACAAGACACAACTGCTGGGCTTACAAAAAGAAAAAAAGCACTGTGGCCAAAATCATTTATCCTCTAAAAAGTTAACGAATGTGTTCTCAGGAAGCTCTCAGGCACTGCCCATCCTGAGGACATACCAAGGTGCCAATGTGAACCACCTAAAGAAGGCAGACATGGAGCTCATTTCTCTCACCTGTAAAGCTTAATTAGGCTGCTGTCCAAACACAGCTTGAGAATACGGCCAAAACACAGGTATGGCCCTTGATTGCTAAAACCCAATCCATTACAAGAAACTTTTTTTTAAAGGTGGGGAAGCGACATTAAAAAACACCACTACTCATGGAAGTTACAACTGCTTCCAACAGACAACACGTAGAAAATACTGGGAGGGGGACTCTCAAAGTATCTTCTAGTTTCCAAGTCCTCCACGTTTCACCAGATGGATATCAACATCTGACACGTGTTGGAAGACATCCATATCAACTCCACCAGCCTGAACTGCAAGTAGCCAAAAACAAAGCCGGAGAGAACATCTGTGATGTGGTGCCGTCCGATCATGACGCGGGAAAAGCCCACGCAGAGGGCCCAGAGGACCAGCAGGATGCGGAGAGGGATGGCCAGGACCAGGTGGTTGAGGAAGAACTTGGAGAGCATGGCCACCCGGCTGGCGTGCCCGGCGGGAAAGGCGTAGGTGTCCATGGTCAGGTAGTCCAACAGGCCAGGGTTGACGTCGTAGGGGCCCTTCCTCTTGGCCAGCTTCTGCAAACCTGCCACAATCATGATGTCCAGCAGCAGGGCTACAAAAATGGAGACAGAGAGGGAACGGTGAGAGGCAGAAGAAGAGTTGAGGGAAGTTTTCGAGGCAGAACGTTAATGGGTTGTCATGGTGTTTAAATAAAAATTTGGGTTCGGTTCCGGCCAGATGTCCACGGTGCAGATGCACACAACTTCCCCATCCTCAGGTCACCACCCAAATGTTGATTAACCCTCCCAGTTCACCCACAGAGGAGGCAAATACTACTGTCACCATCTGACAGAGGAGAGCCCCAAACCACAGAGGCGAGCGATCCACCTGGGGAGGAAGAGAGCAACTGGCAAAGCTAAAATTGAAACTCTTTTGGCCCTCAAACCACCACTCTGGGCGTTCTGTTGCTGCCTCCACCCTGTGCTTTAGAAACCTCGTGCAGCAAGGTCCCTGCCCAGGGCTCTGTGCCAGGGTGACCAGGCTGCAGTGATCAGCCTGCTGGAGGAAAGGTGCCCCACAGCACTTTCCAATCTTGTCCCTTGTCTTCTCCCAAGCCCACCAAATCCTCCTGCCCAGAGCAGCCAGGGGATTGTACCACGCTGATTTCACCAAGAAAAGAGCCATTGAGCCAAGAGGAAAGCCACACAATACAGAGAAAGGGGCTTCTGTGTTAGAAACAGCACCACTGTATGTTGGAGGGTGGGCAACATCCTCCTAGATATCCCACACCCATCCTTCTTCCTTTGCCAAAGCATCAAACACCCACCAGTCATTTCTTGTTTGTGCTCACCTCTTGCTCCCTGTGACTTTCTCCCTGCCAGTCACCCCACACTCCCCCTTCCCTGTGCCAATGCATTGAGGGTAAGACACCTCCCAGCCCCAGCAAACCCAGGCTTGTGATGGCACAGGCACCATCCCTGCAGCTGCAGCTCTCTCCACCAAACCACCTTTCTTCCCTAACAGCTTCAGGAGTGAAACCCATCAGCACTTGTCTACATCATCCTTCTCTTCAGCCCACCTGCTTCGTCCCAGCCGACAGGTACTGTCATTTCTATTTCCTAGCATCAATTTTATTTCTCTTTAATCCCCTCATCTGCTTTTTCCCAACCCTCTTAATTAGTCAGAGTGCTGATTTCAGCTCCCTGCAGCAATGACAAGGACATACCTGCCATCACGAGCACAGCCTGCTCCCTCAGCAGGCATGCCAGGGGCCAGTTGTTTGGTTCCCAGGCCCTGGTAAAGACCATTCCTTGAGAGCTGACAAGGTTTCAGGAGGATGGATGGGAGTGTGGTGGTGGTGGGGATGGGAAATGAGATGGCACAAGGGAGGCAGCTCCTCCTGCCTGCTCGGCACCTGGCAGGAGCTGGGAACTGAGGAGCTGTCACAGCAGCTCAGCTCGCCCACCTTCCCCGTGTGCCACCCCCAGCCCCCGGCTCTGCTTGGGGAAGGGGCTGGTATTTATCCTGGCCAAACCCTCTCCTTACAGGAGACTGCTCCTCTCCCTCGTCTGCAGGGCACCTTGCATGGGGAAGTGGGACAGCAGGACCTCCCTGGACCCTCTGCCCAACAGGTCATGCCCTGAGGTCTCAGAGCTGTGGAGGGCAGATGGAGCAGAGGAAGAGATCTGGATACCAGCTCCTCCCTGGCATGGACAGTAGCAGGAATGCAGGCTAGACAAGAAGGAGGAGGCTGACAGGGAAGAAAGGTTCAGGGGTGGCACCTGAAAAAGGCGTTGAGGCTGCAGCTGGCAAGGAGGCTGGTCACACCACCAGCAATGGGTTTAGGAGGACAAGGACAACCAGGGACTGCCCAGATCCTGCTGGATGTCACCTGCGGGCAGGGAGAGAGCAGGGGGAGGTCTGCAGCCCTCCAGGACCCCAGCACTCAGCAGAGCAGTTTCTGCAATTTGCTGATTTTTTTTGATGGGCTGGCCAGGGGGGAGAAAGGGACGGAGGGATTTCAGACACAGGCTGTGGAGCCCTGCAGCTGCCACTCACCCTGGCTCCCTGGTAAGGTCAAATGCTGTCAGCCCAGGCCTGGCTGACCATTACAGGGCTGCCTTGCTGTGCACAGCTCTGCTCAGGCTCAGCTTCCTAAATCACCCCCAGCCCAACCCCTCACCCCACCAAGTGACCCCCCCGCAGCCCTGATCCAGCAAAGTGCTTCAGGAGATGATTCTCAGAGCTCATCAGCTGCATTTCCCTCCAGTCCCATCTCACCCTGGATGAGAACTGTGTGAAACCGAAGCTCCAGGATGCTCTCTCGGGAACCCAGACTCATCAAATTTTCGGGAACCCAGAAGCATCAGAGAGATGATGCACCAGTGCTGCCAAGAGAAGACTCTGGCCCAAGCTGCTCCTGCTGAAGTCAGCACCCATTGCATTGCTGAGGAGCCAAACCAGGGTTCCAGAAGGAGTCTGGGCACCTCAATGGATCCCGGTGTCTTCTCCATGGTGTTCAGTAAATTCCCTACAGACCATTCCCCACCAAACCTGCCCATGGATCAGAGCACAAGTGCCATGTGCTTTAGCAACGTGTGGTATTCACCATTGCCCATCAGTATTTTGCACTGGCAATATTTTTTTAAGGTCAAAGGTGATGTCAGGGCAACTCGAGAGATGCAGGCATGTGTGCATGGAGGTGTTCGGGGCATGAAGAACAAGCCAAAGAGCAGTTTTAATAATCCTTTCATTCAGAAGATGAATAAAATGGGCCTTCAGTACTGCTAGCTTTGATTTTCGTCAAATGATGCACAGAAAGCAAAAAGCCTCGTTTGCCCACATTTCAAGATCGGAAAGCACGACAGCATTAAAACCGGGGGTTAATTTGCCGTTAAAAGAAAAAAAAAACCACCAAAGATCCCTCCGTCTGGTGCTTTTTCTGTCACTTCCCCTTGCACTTTCTGCTCCTTTCATGGAGATTTCTTTATGAAACAGCCCCAGCAGCCTGCCCTGCCCCGGCCCCCGCGGCGTGGGGGTCCCAGTGCCCTCTGCCAGCGCTGGGTCTCCGCTGTTCCCTTCCCTCTCCTGCTGCTGCTGCTGCCGCCGGCGCTGGCAGGGTGAATCAGCAGGCAGCACTGCTGCCCATGTGCTGCCAAGGGCCCATCCTTCGGCAGCAGACACAGACAGCTCCCCAGCAGCCCATCCCCAGCCCTATTCCCTTGCAATCCCATGCCCTACATACCCGCTCGGACCTCGGCTCGCTTCCCTCCTGCCCTTAACGCACATCAAACCCTCCCTGAGCAGGTGGGCACCGCGTTAGGCACGCAAGGGGTTAACCTGATCATGGGTCCCCTCGGTCTCTGCACTGGGGACTGTTCCTGCTGGTGAACCCACAGCCCCCGAGCCTTGCGCTGCCACCTGCACATCAGCAGGGCCACCTTGGCTCCGTCCTTCCCTGGTCCCTCACACAGAGCCCCGAAAATCCTTCAGGCTGACCTGACTGGAGGCTGGAGCAAGCACAGCCCCAGGGGAGCCTGCACTGATGCACCAGCCTGCACTGGCTGCTCTCTGGGGACCCTCGGGGCTGTCACAAGCACAGCAGAGATGGCCGAGTGCCACCTGACTGAAGGTGAGATGAGAAGAGCAAGAAATTTTAATTTGAAGCATTTTTTTCATCATGCCTTTTCCCCAAAGGCAGGTAGCACTGGATTTAAACCAGAGGCACCACTGGATGTAAAATCCAGGCAGTGCTGTATTTAAGAGCAAAGGAAGGATTTGCTCTTGTCCATTCTTGCTCCTTTCACATTTTTCTGAAAAAGATCAGGAATTTCCCTGTTGACCTGGTGTTAAGGGAAACAATCCTTCAGATTTCCAATGCAAAACCATCCGATCCCCAAATCCTAAATTAACATCTAAAACTTCGCTAAAACACGAAACCAAAGAGCAAGTCTCTTCTTGCCTGTGACAATTTTAGCATCAGAGATCACCTTGGTATTGTAAAAAGCCAACATCTGGCATCGGATGCACAGTAAATGAGCTGAAAGTGAGCCCCCTGGGCAGGCATTTTATATCTATTAATAAGGAAAGGAAAACAATTATCTGCCTTGCTCCTACCACCAAACGTTAGGAGCCCATTAGGAGCAGAGAGGTGAGCAGAGAGGAGCCCTGTGCAGGCAGGGCACAAGGACAAACCTGAACCATCGTCAGCAGAACCAAACCAAACCCCAGAGTTTGTATTTAAGAGAAATCCAAACAGTTGGATGTCGCCCACCACCATAAGGTCCTTTCTGTCCCCGAAGTGCCACCTCTGCTGCTGTCCCTTATGGCTGGAAGAGGCTGAGGATGGTGAGATGTCCCTTGGGGCCAACGTCTGCTCCAGGTTGGAGCCAGGCAGTGTCTCCAGGGACGGAGGCAGATTCCAGCTGGGATGTTTATATAAACATGTTATCAAAACCACAGCTGAAAAACAACCTGGGTGCAGTGCTGGGGGCAGGGGGGAGGAAAAGAGGAGAAAGCCAAAAAAGCCCTTGGCCTCATCTACTCCTGCAGCCGAGATCCACATGACTTCACACACATGGGGCTGCTTGGATGAGACAAGGCTGCTCCCCAGAGCCCAGCCTGTGAGCTCGGGATCAGAAACAGGCACAGGCTGGACTCAGCCTCCCAGAACCACAGCTGAGCACACGGAGAGAGGAAAACAGGGAGGTAAATGCCCAGGAATAAAGAGGGAGCCCATCTCTCCCCAGTGTGGGAGCAGATGTGCCTCAGACAAGATGTGCACAGAGCAGAGCCAAGCTGGTGACAACTCATTGCCTGGGCTTCAAAGCCAACGTGCTGGAGGTGGCATGTGCTCCCCACTGCAGCTGCTGAGGCCACGTGCAGGGCCAAGAGTGGCTTTGAAGGTCCTGTATTGCCCAAATTACCCACCCTCACTCAGGAGTGAACTCTGCACAAATGCCACCATTCCCAGGACACAGTTTCTTTAGCTCCGTAATTAGAATTCATACTTTTTTCCCCGTTTGTCTTTTTACTTACATGCCCCCTCCTACTCCTTCTGAACTTCCCAAATCTCCCGCAGGCATTAGGCTCCCTGACCTGGAAAATGAGCTGTTTGCAGCCCTATCTCGTTGACATTAATGAAAGATGCAGGTTTCAAAAGAATCTTCACCCTCTCTCCAGTGGAGTCAGCGGCAGCTGGAAGAGGTCCACTCCTCTGGAAATGAACCCCTCCATTCCATTTTGTTCCCCAAATGTGGCACTATTGGGTGTAAGAGCTGACAAAAAGCACAGATGGCATGACACATTGAAGAGTCAATGAATCAGGCATTGTGGTGTTTGGGGGGGGTTATTTTTTGGCTGAACAAGCAGCAGCGTGGGGTAAGTGGTCATGGGGAGGTGAAAAAATGGTGGAAGGCAGAATTGTGCAATTAATTAAAATAAAACCCCACAACAACTTAAAATAGATTTGCTACATTCTAGATGATTAGAAGCAGCCCTGAGTGCAAACACAGGCTGCCTGGAGTTCTCCCCTTGGAAACACTGTGCCCTGGGAGCTGGGAAATTTGTACTCAGCATCAAATACCGAGTGTGGCTGCTTCACTGGGGGTCTGCACAGGCTGGGACGAGATGCAGGCAAGAGGGGGAGCACAGTGAAAAGGGCTCGTGCTGCTGGGGAGAAGGAGCTGAGCAGCCCCAGGATGGCTCACATGCCTCCCAGAAGGGCTCTGACAGCTTGAAATGCCCCTGTACCCCACGGCAGCAGCACAGGTACCACCAGCACATCCCAGGACCACACACACCAGCACCAACAGCACCGTACAGGATGAGCTGGAGGAAGAAAAGTGCCTTGGGCTGAGGACCAGCAGCACGGCCCAGTCCACAAAGGCTGGGCTCCTTGCTCAGCCTCAGTGCTGTTTGGTCTTGGATTTACACCCCACTGCTTTCAAAGAGGCAAACTGGCNACGGCAAAAAAAAAAAAAAAAAAAGAAAAAAAAAGGTCTGATTTTGTGATGCTCAAAGGGTCTCCAACCATCACAGCTCAGTGTGGACCCAGACCAGGTACATCTGCCAGCATCCCTGTAGAGATGGAAATGGTTCTCTGTTCCAGGTTAAAACATGGAGGTTTCCTCAAAGCGGAGGAAAAAAGGAGAGTTCATCTGATCCCCCTTTCCCACCCCATCCTCCACCAATCCTGACCCGCAGCAGGAGACCCGACGGGCTCTCCCTGCCTGCTGCTCCTCCCAACAACTCACCTCACTCCCCCACCTTCCTCTTCCCAACCACTGCTCCTGTCAAGGCGTGTTAGAGGCAAACACACTCACCCATTTCCCGGGATCTCCCTTCGGGCCAGAGCCTGGCTCAGCTTCTCCAGCTCTGCCGGAGTGGAACAGCCACTGTCCCCTCTGAGCTGCAGGCAGGGGCAATGGGAAGTTGTTCCCGGAGTGACAGACATAAGGATGACTCATTTCCCATGTTTATTCCCCCTCTTCCCATTCAACAACCCTCGCACTTCTTTTCTCTTTCGCTCTGCATTCAGGCTCGGGAACGTTTCGCTGTTTGCTCTGCGAGGGTTGGATTCCAGCTCGCTGCACATTCCCCAAGGGCTGCACACTGATGCCTGCAGGGCTCGCAGCATCCCCAGCAGCTCAGGACCGGAGCAAATCGGTGCTGCCTGGTACCGAGGGGCTGATCAGACCCTGGCTCTGATGGAGACACTGTGCAGGTCCCTGGAAACACCCCCGTGCCTGCTCCAGCCGCGGTCAGAGGAGTCCCAGCCTGTCACGGACTGTCCTTTATGCAAAGGGACACTGCAGGCTCGCCAGCCTGCCCTGCAGTGAGCAGGATCCATTCCTGTGGAGGAAGCAGGCAGGAAGGGGGGCAGGGAAGCCGGGAGAGCTGGGCATTGCTGGCTGTTCAGAGATGCCTGAGCTCATCAGCTGTGAAGAGATGAAGGCTGAGCACGGCACCCACCAAAGGACCACGGACTTCAACTGCTGTATCTGGGCAGAACAGAGGCAGATTAGCAGCCTGGAGTGATGAAGAGGAATGCTTAATGCCAGGCTATGTCTAAATGCTGGATGCAGGGAGTGGGCATCTGCGTTGTTCCCTCAGCCTGGCACCCTCCATGGGTCACTTATATGGGGTTATTTGGCATTTAAATGTTTCCACCTCACTGGGCAGACGTGCTGCTGGCTCAGTGAGACCTTGGTGGGCACTGGCAGGGCTGGGAGGGGAGTGGGACAGCGGCTGAGCCCCCTCTGCGTGCCAGGGTGTCCAAGAAGGGATGGCTCTGCAGGGCACCAGCTCCCGAGCTGCTCTCCCCTTCCCTGACAGAGCGTCCTCTGCCCTGCCTGGCCCAGAAAATCCCTGCTCTCACAGTGGAAAAATGAAAGGGGAAAAAATAGATACATCTGGCCCCAAAGCATCTCTGGGGCTCTGGGCTGAGCAAGCTCTGCTGCATACAGACTGATCCATCTGCCGTGCAGCTCCCCGGCCTCTCTGCTGGGTCTGGGCTGCCCTCAGGCTCGACAGGATCAGCTTGTCTGCATTGCCTGGGCATTTTGTCTGCCCGGTGACCTTTACCAGCAGCGGGCTGTATTGTCTGGATTTTCATCACACAGCCTCCAAAGAGAAGTACGACAATACCTGAAGCACATCCCTACTGCTAGAACAGGGTCAGTGGGGTCTCCAGGGGCTTGGTGAAGGCATTTCCTGCTCTCTTCCCTTCCTAGTCCACCAATTTCTTGCAATCTGGTCTTGCTTGGAAGCTGCTAGGGTGGGACCACAGAGTTCTGACCATATATATGTATTTGTAATTTTCTTTCTCAGGGGGTCTGCAGGGACTATGCTTCAGAATATCATAGCTTGGTTCCTGGTCAGAGTGAAGCTATGTCAGTATTCAAGAAGAAGGCTGGACAGAGCAAGAACTTCCTCCTTACCGACCTCCAGGAGTGGAGAGGCAGCCCTGGGCTCCCTCCTTTCCTCCTCCTGTGGCATTCACCCATCCCCAGCCCGACAGGCTGCTGGATGATACATCCACGCCCCGAGGCACTGCTTTGCTTAATGGGATAAATGCTTAGTGACAGCACCAAAGAGCCATCCTGCCCCTCCAAGCGGGATGCAGAGCCAGCTGGAGATGGCTGAGCACCGGGACCAGCGTCACTGAGACTGCAAGCAAAGAGAAGACAAGAGCTTTCTCTTCTCCTAGGCTGGATACCTCTTCCAGAGAGCCATGACCACAGCAGAACCAGCTACTGGTACTTCAAAGCAAACACAAATACAATTTCATGTGCAACGATGACCCAAGCAGACACCTCCCAACAGCAAAGGCACCCAGCTGGGTGGCAAATAACCAGAAAGGTGGTGGTTTGGCTCTAAACACAAGAGATGGGCTTCACTGGAGTGGTGACCACTGCGGCTGGGTTACCATATTCCATCCCCAGTGACCACATTCCATCCCCACCGCAGTGAGAAGGTGCCTGGATCTGCAAAGACCATCAGCTTAACGAGATCAATCTGTTTAGCTTAATAAATAGGAGGTGAAGAAATTACTTGAGCACTATCCAAAACACTGAAAGGTGGAAGAGAGGTTGGCTGAAAGAGCTGTTCAGCTGGAGGGAGAAGGGTATGGCGACGCAATGAAGGGAAGAGTCCAACTAAAAGCACTTGTGAGGATCCCTACCACTGCAGTAATACAGAAATGGCTCTGACAAGTTCACCCTCACTTGTAACTGTACATCAGATTGAGTGTTTGGGTTTTTTCCCTTAACAAATTGAACAGGAATAAATTAAGGGATGTGCTACAGCCTGTATTTTGCCGTGGGTTAGATCGATGATCCAAATGTTCTTTGCTGGCTTTGCAGTCAATGAATCACTAAATTTGGATCCACATCCTCACCAGATGGATCAGAACCAGAAACCGAGGTACCACTGCCCCCAGGGTTTAATGGAGTTTATGTCTGGTTCTGAAGCAGATCTGGGCATTTTACTGGAAGTTTTATTACTGCTTTCCCCCTGCAAGCCCGACTGCAAGGTTCAAATGAGTTTCTAAGCACCTTAGTTTTCATTAAACCCTTGTGATTGCAGAGAAAAGCTTGAATGGTCCTAAAAGTTCCAACACTGGCAGACAAATAAAATGAACTTTATAACTGGGGAGTCTCCTGAGTTATGATTTTCTCAATTTAGCCAAGGGGGTGTGGACCTTCTCCCTGACTTTTGCTCAGCCAGGGCTGGTGATGCTGAGAGTCTTCCTGAAAGCATGTCCTGGCAGAGGGATTTTCACAGTGGGCACAGATATCTGGTTTCTTCCATCTCTTCAGTAACAGGCTGTGTGTGCTTCTCTGGCTGTTTGGCATTTGCTGGAAAGGATTACTGTGAGAAGGGGAATCGATAAATTCCATCACAGTTGACAAACATGGAGGGAAAACATTGCTTGGGGTTGCTAATCAACATCTGCAGTGGGGATGGATGGAGCAGCCCAGGGTCAGACCCCTTCACCCGAAATGCTCCCACATGTGCTGGCAAAGCCCCCGTCAAGAGCTCCTCCTCCATCTGCAGTGGTGCTTCTGCCAGGTTCCCAGTCCCATTTCAGCAGTCTCCTGTCTCCTCGCCTTGGAAGCCTGATTGCAAATCCTGAACAAGCGCTCTATGATGGGCTGGCTCCCTGCCCAGAGACTGCATCAGAAATTCTGCTTGATGTATCAAACCCTCAGCAAGCAGGGGGAAGGGAGGAGAGCCCGGGGAGGTACGGAAGGGGTGCCACAGACAACCCCAACTTCCCGGCTTCCCTCTGCCAGCAGGGAAGCACCAGGAGGTTCCCTTCCCTTTGACCTGTGCCTGTCCAGGAGGGCTTTTCACCACATCCTGGTGGATTTGAACCACAGGAAAGCAGCAGCAAGAGGGACCAAGGACACCAGATGCAGCAGTGGTGCCATGACCTTCCTGTCTATCCAAGACCCCACTTTTCCTGGGATCTGTTCAGGTCCACCAGCCCCAGGCTCCTTCTCCACCAGCAGTGAAGGTATCATGGCAGCAGCTACTCAGAAACTCTGAGTTCCTGACTGCAATCTTAAATATCAGCCCAAGGCCACTCTCACAGCAGAGATCTGCTCTGTGGGGTGACACAAGCCCTGCTGCAGGAGCTGTGACAAGAAAGGCTGAGGGCACCTTGGGCAGTCCCACCAGTCAGTGCTGTCTTTTCAGAGGGAGCAGTGGAGCTCTTTTTTGGAGGCTGCCAGACCTATGGAACTGGTCCTTCACACCAATTAACTATTTCCTTTCTTGGCAGGGGGAGAGGAGGGGTGGGAGTAGTGTGTCTAGGCAAGGATGCAAGACTCCAGAACCCCCAGCTTGTCCCTGGGCACCACGCTGGAGCTCGGGAGACCTGGAGATGTGGGTGGTGGTGCAGGCTGAGCTCTCCCAACCACCACTCAATAAAGTTACAACATGACCCCGAGCTGGCTTTGCATTTGGCCTCCTCATATGGCAACAGAAAGGTGAGAAAACCTTCCTTGTTTTTAACCCAAAAGGGGCATTACCTCTTTGCAAGGATCCCAAATATTTTGGAGTCAAAACGGTCGGGGTTCCGGCTCCAGCCCCATCAGAGGCTCTTGGGTCAAGAGACATCTGGAAACTGTGCTAGCTGCTTTAGTCACCTACTATTTCATCCTCGTGCCCTTTTAAATGGATCTTCTCTTCCCAGCGAGGGGCTGACCCCGCGCGCCGAGGAGCCCCTGGAAGAACTGCTGACGTTGGCAGGCTCTGCATCACGCTGGTGCTATTCTGGCTTCTTCCCCACCACGGCCTCCCCCCATGAGATGTCACAGCACGAGGACAGTCTCCTCCAAAGGCACAAGGGAGAAAAGGCAGCTACCACTGTGCTTTTCAAGCCAGTCCAGCTCAGTCTTCATCCTCTCTGAAGGATGAACTTGTGAAAAAAAAACCCAAAACCTGGGGCCACGTTGCTGAGCTGGATCGTGTCATAGTCAGCCCCTGCAGACAGGACGTCCCTTTCCTGTGGTGCCTGTGAAGTAAAGTGTCCCTACAGCCCCTCAAAATGCTCCCTGAGAAGAAAGTGTCTGAATCCAATGTTTTCAATCTGTCCTACCAACCAGAAGTGGGATTGATGAGTTGTTAGGGAGGGTGAAACACCAGGGTGGGTCACAGCCAGAGGAGAGGGTAATTAGTCACAAGGAAAAATAGAATAACTGGACCCTGTGCCAAAGGCAGAAGAGCAAGGTCCTCAGGAAGTCGTGGCCTGGGCAGGCTGGGGCCAGGATCTAAGCAAGTCACAGCTAGAGCTCATCCTGGGCACTGGTGGGACATCAGGGTGGCATGGGCCCTGCACAATGGAGAAGCCAAACCCTCCAACACATCCCAATCTCCAGAAACAGGGACACTGACCACCACCATGCAAGGAAGGACTCGCAGGAGAGCCAGAGGCATCTCAGCCTGCCTACACAGCCTCCAGGTCAAATTAGCACATGGAAATGGGGACAGCAGCAAGAAAGGTACCCAAGGGAGGGAGGATGGGAGAGAGAACTGCAGCAGGGAAGGTGACAGGACTCCATCACGTGGAGCCAGGGTCTGGTCAAGAAGGTGGCAAGGGGATAGAAATAACATCCTCAGAGATTGATCCAAATATCAAAGACTAGTATCTTTTCATGTTTTCCCCACCTATCAAACACCAAGGCAGGTGACCACAGATTAAATAAAAGACATCACTGCTGGTATCCACCCTCCCACCACAGACACTCCCATGGTCTGACTGGCCAACCCTGCCCCATGCAGGACCAGGGGCCTGTCCCTGCTCCATGGGTTCCTCCATCCCTCTTAGACAACTTCTGGAGACATCCATCACCCACAGTACCTGGGACTAAGAGGACCAACAAGTGCAACATTTACCCCAAAGGTCACTCCCCGCTTCCCGACCACATCGGATGCTGGGAGCACCCAGAGGAGGAGTCCCAGTGCTGCTGTCCCTTGTGACCAGGGCTGGGCTTTCCTGGCAGGGAGGGAGGTTTGCCACTCACCTAGCAGCAGGTTCATGAGGACCTCTTGGCCTGCCAGCGTGCTGCTCTTCACCAGGCAGATGAGCGTGCCCGCAATCCAGGGGATCCCGTGCCCCGTTATCCCCAGGAGGTTGATCATGGAGCGGGCACCTCCCCAGGAGGAGGCTCTGTTGGCACACACTCCCAGCCTCTTGGACATGCAGATGTCGATGGCCAGCAGCGAGTTGAAGGCGATTCCCTTGAAGGAGGGGTTGAGCTGCATGCAATCCTCCTCGGGCAGCTGCTGCGACTGCCTCCGCTCCTTGGGGCTGCTGTTCTGGGCACCGGCTGCCCCGGCCTGGCCGCTCTGCTTCCTGCTGGAGCTCCTGCTCTCCTGGTTCCCCTTCAAGGGCTGATTCAGGGAGAGGAACTCAGCCCTGTTGAGGACATTGTTCCTGTCTCTGGCCCTGGACCGTGGCTGGGATGCTGGCATTGCAGTCTCTCGTTAACGCAACCTGCTTTGCAAATACCGGGAAGGAGAGAAATCCCTCTTCTCCCTGCAGAAAGCTTCCCCCACTCCCACCCTCACAAGCTGTGAATTTGGGAAGCTACAAAGGTTCCCCTCTGTTGCAGTTGCCCCCAGCACAGACTGCAGCTGTTAAATATAGAGTAAGGAATGCACATGGCTGTTTACTTCATGGGCCTAGCAAGCTTGGGAGGAAAATTAATGCCAGGCTTGGCAGCCACTCCAGTGCCAGGGAAAAAGGTTGGACAGCCAATAGATATGAAGAAGAGGAGGGAAAAACATTGTGCCAAAGGTTGGTTGCTTCTGGCCTGGTCTATTTAAATCTTCCAATTGCTTATTCCCCTGGGCTGCAAGGGAAACTGGGAAGCGTAGTTCTTTTTGTGCTGCAATTCACATTTCAGTACCAGAGCCAGAGCTGGAGATGATGGCATCCCCCTCCCCAGGGCACCCCGCGGGGGGCTGTGCTGCCTGGCTTTGCAGCACCAAGACCAGGTGCTGCCCAGGGGCTTCCCCTCGAGGGGCTGTCCCCCAAATCTTCCTGCTTAACCTATTCTGCAACTTCTTCCCCCCTGCCTGGGCACCCTAAATACCCGCTCCCATCCTGGCACGGATACCTTTCCAGCACCGCTAACCCCACCCTCCCTCCCCGCTCAGGATGCGTCCCTGCGGCGCCTTCCATCACTCACCCCGTTCCCGGGCGAAGGAGAAGCATCACCTGCCTGCTGATTACACGGCGAGGAGCCGCTAATGAATTCCCATCCTCCTGCCCCCGGCGCTGTGCGTGGCCTCGATACCGCACGTGTCCCTGCCGTGTCACCCAGCAGCCCGTGCTGGAGGCAGGTGACACCAGCGCCCGTGTCCCCCACAGCAGCACCCGGCAGCATGGCCGTGGCGGCACGGGCAGGAGGGAGGCTCTGCCAGGCCCCGAGGAGGACAGGGAAGAGCTGCTGTCCCTCCTCCCACCCGCACCGCTCCGTCGCTGTCAGCTGCCACCTCCCCGCCGCAGCTGGGGCGAACCCCTCGGGACATCTGCAGCCCCTGGGAACATCCCAGCGGAGGCTGCAGCTCCAGTTCTCAGGTGTGAAGATCGTGCTGCAGCCCCCGAACCGCAGCTGTGCCCGTGTGAGCCTCCAGAGCTCTGGGAAACACCATCCATCTCAGCTCCTGCTGCCGGCAGGGTGAGAGCCCAGCTGCAGCCAGGTCACCTGCACTGCCACCACCTTCCCCGGCCTCTCCACACCACCCACAGGCTCCAGGATCATTCCCATGCAGACAGGCTGGGAATCCCCCGTGGATGGAGAATTGGAGAAGATGGATATTACGGCGAGGAGCAGAACAGCCCTGTCTCTCGGAGCCAGTGACATTTGCCTTCACAACTGTCCAGTTACAGAGGTCAGTGGCTCTACAGGTAACCCTGGGAATTGGGCACCCAGGTGCCTTTAAAGGTCTTGTCCAAAATGCTCTGGGGAGTTTAAGTGCTAAATGGAAGGTGGTTCTTTGGCTTCCAAGGATAATAACAAAAATTTTACGTTTTCTTCGCACTTTTATACATGGCTCTCAAAATTCTCTCAGTGAACTGTGCATCCAGGCTGTGCCCATCTGACTGATAGACCATCCAGGGGACAGCAGTGCTGGCACAAGCAAGTGTCTGAGGTCCTGAGGAGCCCTCAGGCTTTGTTCACATTTTCCTCTCTCAATGGAAAATAATACACATCAATTTATTTCTGATTCATACCCTCCAGGAACTTATCCCTAGTCAAGGGAGGTGGTTCTGCCCCTCTACTCTGCTCTGGTGAGCCCCCACCTGGAGCACTGCATCCAGCTCTGGGATCCCCAGCACAGGGCAGACATGGAGCTGTTGGAGAGAGTCCACAGGAGGCCATGGAGATGCTCCAAGGGCTGGAGCCCCTCTGCTCTGGAGCCAGGCTGGGAGAGCTGGGGGTGCTCACCTGGAGAAGAGAAGGCTCCAGGGAGAGCTCAGAGCCCCTTGCAGGGCCTAAAGGGGCTCCAGGGGAGCTGGAAATGGAGTGACAGGACAAGGGGAAATGGCTTCACACAGGGATAGATGGGATATTGGGAAGACATTTCGTACAGTGAGGGTGGTGAGACCCTGGCACAGGTTGCCCAGAGAAGCTGTGGCTGTCCCATCCCTGGAAGTGTCCAAGGCCAGGTTGGAGAGGGCTTGGAGCAACCTGGGATAGTGGAAGGTGTCCCTGCCAATGACAGGGTGTTGGACTTAGTGACCTTTAAAGGTCCCTTCCAACCCAACCCATGTGATTCTATGATCCCAGCTGGAGGAAGAGCTCATCCCCTTCTCAGCCCCCCTTACCCAGCCCATAAACCACAACCCTCCTGCCTCAGGTACCTCGTGGGGCTGTGGCAGCCCTGGGGTTGCCAGGAGCTGCCACATCACCAACACCCACCAGCTCCTGCCTGATCCCAGCCTGCACAGCCAAACTCTCACGCTATCAGGGCAGTCAGCACCCCATCCCTGTCTGCCTGCCCTCATCCCACTGCTCGGCTGCCAGGCGTGTGGAAAATCTCAGCCTACCTGGCATCAGCCAGGGGGAGAACTGTCACCACTGCTTCCCCTTGGCTGTAGCCATCACCTCCCAGTGCGTGGCCTCCTGGATTCTCCCACTCTGTGCAAGGCTGCTGCTCTGTGGGGCTCTGCAAACATCAGTGGGCAGAGGGATGAAGGCACTGGTGGCCCGGACCCTGCAGAAACAGGGAGACTCCTGCCCAGCCTGGTGCTGGGGATGCTGAGCTACAACTGAACGTCTTCCTCAGGAGCTGTCACGGGTTAAAAAATACCTTGAAAGCCCTGGGAGTGAATTTAATCTGGTGCCTGTCTCTTCTGCTGACACTGATATGAGGGAATTTCTCTGCCCCAGCCTCCCCGTGAGACTCCAGCCCAAGTTCTGAGCAGGACGGGGCTGGAGGAGGAAGGGCAGCATGGGAAGGATGCAGTGCCAGCAGAATCCCTGTCAGGGGTGGAGTGGGAAGGGAAAACTCTCTGGTCTCTCCTACAGCCAGGTGGGCTGTCACTGACAGTCCCAGCTGGAGAAACTGAGCTCGGGAGGGAAAAATCCCTGACCCCACTGGGGCCATGAGGAGCCCCATCCTGCAAAACCAACCCGGGGGTTTATAAATATCCCTGTAGACAGGCTCCCTGCTCCGGCGGGGCTATTCCCGTCCTGACACATGATCCACAGGGGTCATCAGGCACCTGGGAGAAGGCCCAGACAGACAAATCCGGCATGCTCCCCGTGCCCGGGCTGCTCAGCCCTGGCTGTGCTCCCCGCTGTCCTGCCCACCCTGCCTGCAGGGCTGCCGGCCACAATTCCCTGCGCAGCCGTGGCCACACGCGGTGTCAGTGGCCAGCATGGCCAGGAAAACCGCGCTGGAATGTGGGTGGGACAGGAGTGACAGCCCCATCCCCTCTCTCTGCAATTCGCCGGCAGTGTTGGTGCCTCCCCACCTCTGGCAGCAGCTGGCCGAGAAGCAGCACTCGCAATCAAAGTGCACCCAGCAAACCTGCAGAGTGCCCGGGTGGGATTCTTCCAGGGACAAAAATAAAGCTTGGCCAAAATTAAATATAATATCCTGCAGTATTTATAGCAGGTGGGCTGGTGAGGGGAGAGCCTGTCCTTTATAAATCTGGCAAACCTGCTGGAAAGCCACAGAGCACAGTGCAGGCCGTGCTGGAGCAGGGCCAGGTTACCAAGAGACACGGTCAGGTGCATCAGAGGGGCAGCAGAAGGAAACACAACTCACAGCATCACCAGCCACTCCTAATTCTTACTTACCACAGCCTGGCCTCGCATCTCCAGCAGTGCCATCAGAGAGAACCACGAGCTCAGGCACGGGAACCCTTCTGCACACGGAGCTGCTCCAGGGTGGGATGTGCTAATGCCTTAATCACTCACAGCAGCGTGAAGGAGACAGGCACGACCAAAACCCAACGAGAACTCCAGATGAAGATGAAAAGCTGATTTAATTAGAATGAGATAATGCAATTTCCTAGTTGACCAGAGTACCAGAGACAGCCAAGCTGAAGCAAGACCTGGCTGAAGCTTCAGTGAAACTGGAGTTGCAGAACATGCAGTTTCACCAGACTCAGGATGCTCTGGGAAACTGTGACAAGCTTGTTTGAAAAGTGTGAAAGAGTCTTGGAAATGTCAAAGGATTTCAGCACCTTCTGGAGGCTGCTGGATATTTCATTCGGAAGATGCTAATTTCATTCTTCCTTGTACTACATGATAGTAAGTGGCTTGTAACTTGAGCAGGTTCTTAGTGTTTCTCTCTGTCACAGGAGTAGTGACTAAATTGTGCCTTTCACAGCAACTGGGAAGTTTAAAATAAATACTTCTCAATGCTTTGAGAAACACACGAGGAGGAAAAACATGACAATATACTGGGGTTTTTTCCACCTGCTGCGGGTGGAAAGAAGCAAATCTGCCTCCCCTTGAACTGTGACATTCACTTGTTAGGATCACCTGGTAGCTCCAGTCTCTCCTACCTGCTAAGGGCTAATCCAACCTGCTGAGAATGCAGGTTGGGAAGGACTAAAATACATTTACAGCAGCTCTGCGCTGCTGTGCCACACTACAACAGCACTGGCAAAGTGATTTTACCTCTCATTGCCCCAGGTTTCCTAGTTAGAAACAAGTGACAGAGAACACACCCACCCAATGTCCACTGTCCATCGGCTATTGCTGAAAAGCCAGACAATTTCACCTCACCTGCTGCTCGGATCCTCAGCCGGCAGCATTACTCCTAACACTGCCTGTAATAGAAGTTTACAACTTTCCCACAGGCCACTGCTGCCTCAGACGCTTCCCACTCCCTGCTCCAGCTGCTCCTCAGTCCCACTGCTGCTGTGGAGAGCTTTACATCGTTCGTTGTTGGAATTACAGCCCATCCAACCTGGGGCCACAGGTTCTGCCCATAAGGAGACCATCCCCTCTGGTGCCCTTTGGTTGGTACCAAATCTACCCAGCCGGGAGAGGAAAATCTGAATCCAAAACCCCAAGAAAAAACACACTGCAGCTAAATTAAAAAATAATAATAATAATAAAGAGGGGGGGAAAAAAAAGGCGTTTCTAAAATAAAAAACTACATTACCCACAATTCACGGACATGCGGGAGGAAATGCTGTTTTTTTGCAAAGGAGGTTCAGCTTCAACAGCTGCAGTTTAAAAGCGAAATACAGGGGGAGGGATGGGACTGGGCGAAGGAGGGCGGACAGGGCGGCGGG
>VZRO01005933.1:689729-761315 GCA_013397915.1 Daphoenositta chrysoptera
CGGCCGCTTCCCTCTGCGTCCGCCTATTTCTAAGGGGAAGAAAAAAAAAAAAAAAATTTAATCCCCAAAGCCCAGAGATCGCTGGCGGAGGAGCCTCCAGAATCGGAGATTTGGCGACTTTTTGCATTTTCCAGCCGTCGTTTCTTTCTGTTATTATTGTAATTTTGTGCGAAAGGAAGTTATGAACAACTGCAAGTCAGGAAGTGGAAATCCACACCGGTTGTGACAAGCTGGGGCTAAAAACTATTTCATTATTTATATAGATGTGTCTATCAACATTCTGCTTTTCATCCAAAGAATAAAGGGAAATACCGGCTAGTCCTATGTTTGACGGTGAATGACAGACCGCATCTGAGCAAAGGAAGGACTAAATATATCAGCTAAGAACACCACCGTTATTTATTGAACTCAAGAGACTTTTTTTTAACCCAAAGACTGTTTGAGCAAGAGGTTTAATGGGTCATTAAAAGGGGAAAAAAATTTTAAAGGCCCTTTTGCTTCTGAAGCGCAGCTAACCTCAAAAATAGAAGCAGTACTTGTAAGACAGATATTCAAATTAAGGCTTTACATGATGAATTTTCTATCCTATGGATATCAGTTTTGAAATTACAAACCAAGAAGATCTGTAATTGATCTAGCACCAGATAATTTCAATGCCTAATATTCCCCAGGATTGCTGGAGTACCCTAGGAGCTGCGTCGGACTGTACTCGGGGTATGCCATGGGCTGTATTCAGAGTATTAGCTGCAAATCCAAAGTTTTCCGGGAAAGTATTTCGGTGATTGAAGTCAAAGCCTCCATTGATCCCATCCCCACCAGCATTGACGAGTCCTCCAGCGTGGTCCTGCGCTACCGGACCCCTCATTTCCGAGCCTCTGCGCAAGTGTTGGTGCCCCCTCTTCCCAAGAAGGAGACCTGGATCGTGGGCTGGATCCAGGCTTGCAGCCACATGGAATTTTACAATCACTACGGGGAGCAGGGAATGTAAGTATTCCCAGGAGCGCGTGCGGGTGCGTTTGCCTAGCGGGAAGAGGGAGCGAGAGCACCGTGGCCTGGTTGGGAAATAGTGGATTAAGCCAAAAATTATAGTCCATGTTTAAAAACCCGGCCCCTCTGAAACTTAACAGGACTTTCTCATGTGTTTAAAATACAGGGGAGCTTGTCTCTGCCCTTTTAAAGGAGTGGGTGTTCTTCTCTCCCAATGGGAATTTGCCCAAGCCCCAGCCAAACCCCACTTGTTCTGGTAGGAACCCAAAAGCAACACTATTTCACAACAGCTTTTGGGCTGCTCAGGAGATCCTGAAACCCTGGGGGCAGCCCTGCCACGACAGGCACCCCTGCTTTGGTACGTGTTTGACACCAGTGGTTCTCCTGACCTCCAGCTCCTCTTGCCTGCATCCCTCCCCATCCCAAAACTGCGCATTGAGGAGCCCCGGGGAGAGCCGAGGGCTGACACTTGTGGCACGGAGCCGTCCCTGGTGTGCTCTGCTGCTGCTGCTGCTGCTGCTGCTGCTGCAGTGAGCCGTGGCTGGGAGCTCGGTAGCCCACCAGCCTTGGGAGCACATTTAACGTCACAGGAGGAATCCTGCTCGCTTTGCCCACGGTAGCAGGCAGCCCACAGGGAAAGCACAAGCTGGATTTAACCCGTTGGTAATTAAACCATCTGCATCACCTTGGAGCAGGGCGCAAATTTCACATTACCCTCCTTATGGGTAACGTGAAAGGGAGTATGTAGGTATATATGTGAAGTGGGAGGAATCCAGGGGCTGTTTGCACACCAAAAATCCCCGTGTTAGTGGTCAGACAAGTCACAGTGAGACAGGAATGAGTCAAATCAGAATGTCACCTCCCTGCCGAGAAAAGTCATCTCTCCCCAGTTCCCCACCAGCTTTTTCTCCAAACGTTGCAGGCTTTGGCCGACAGCTAAATCAGCCCCAGCACCTGATCCCCAAGTGCCTGCACAGAAGGGCAATTTTGCAACTCACGGTGCTGAGCAGCACCAGGTGCAGCCTCCTGGTGCAGCAGAATTGTGTCTGTCCGGCCGCGGGGACAGAGCCCACGCGGAGCCGCTGCTGGCAGATGGGCCAGGGGCGGGAGGTGCTGATGCTGCCCAACCTCTGGGGCCGAGGGAGGAAGGACGGCAAGGTCAGCTCTGAGCAGCCTGCTCATCCCCAGCGCCCCGAGTCGGGGGGATGCTGCCTCAGCCGCTGAGGGTCATTTTGGGCGGCTTTAAAAACCCGTGGATGAGGAGTGCTGAGGGAGGAGGGGGCACGGGGGGCTGGGGAGCAGGACGGGCTCTGAACGCAGCGCCCTCCTGAACATCTGCACGCACAGCCCGGCCCTCCTTCCCTCCCGCCGAGGAGACGGGCTCAGCATCTCGGCATCACACGGACGGGCTGCGAGGTGTGCACCGCAGGGAAGGGCACGGGAGGAGCAGCCCGAAGCGACAGCAGCCCCCCCTCCTGTCCCCGTGTCCCCTCTCTGCTCAAGCAGAAAGCGCCTTGAGAAGGGAACTGGCACCTGGCAAACACCAGCAGTGCAGAGCGGCTGGTCCTGATTGTGAAAGTACTTAGCAGGCCCAAAATCTGTAGGGTTTTTGGCTCCAACAGCATCTTTAGCAAGGACAATTTGTTGCTCAGATGTTCCCAATTCCAGGCCTTTGGGATTTGCATGTGTAATTCTCAGGCTCGTTTAGGAATCCTGTCTTTAGTGACCAGCTGCAAAGGAAAATAGGAAAGTCCATGTTATATAAATACAGCTCAGATGCACTGAAATAGAGAGGACTGGGCACAGAGTGATGCTGCCTGTGCTGCTGTGGGCTGCAAATCTCTGCGTGGCCTTTTATTTCCCTGCACCTGAGTTTCTCTGTGTTTAAAAGGAGGATTTGGTACAGTCTGCCCTTGCTGGAATGTTTTGGGACAAAAAAAGAAAGGAGTATCTAGTAGCTGCTGCTGTAAACAGGTAGAATGAAACACTGCAGCTATGTATGAGAGCTTTTAGCCAGAAAATAATGGAAACAAAGATTTTTCCCTAGGAGGTTCATTGACATTTAACTGATACCAAAAAAAAAAAAAAAGTTACCCAAAGACAAGCAGGAATTGGTCTGTTCCTGCACTCTCTTTCTATGGAGTCATTGCCATCTGAAGGCTATAAATAAAGACATTTAGGAGGAAAGGCCTCTTCAATGCCATTGAAACATGGGCTTGGGAGGCCTTTACAGAGAGAGACAGGACACAAACCTAAGAGAAAGGATGGGCCAGGGCTGTCGCTGGTGTAACTGGATGTAATCCCAGTGACCTCCACAGAGCTGCAGCGACTGATGCCAACAGCCCCAACTTTCCGTGATAGGGAGAGGCTACTGCCACATCCATGTTTTTAATCCCTGTGGTGACTGGCAAACAAAAAACCCCAAATAATCAAAAATCAGTCAGCCAACTGAAGCACCAATACTTACAGCAGGCTTTGGATTAATTTTTCACTTCTCTGCTGGGAAGTTGTTAGCTGTGCATAAGCTGGCCATTACATTGAGGATGGAAACAGCTGAGAAATAGTGGAGCAGATGGAGCTGTGCATAATGCTGCTATAGGGACGGGAGCTACGGAGGGGATAATTTAGACACGCACGTTTAAAGTGGCACTGACAATTTGGGGGCTAAATGCAGCGTTTTTAAATGCAAAGGGAAAGAATTAAAGCTCAGATAACACATAAGTGCTGGCATTACTTTACATGGGAGTCAGTAGATGCTGCAGGGAACATGAAAACCCCCAGCATGAGGATGTGGAGGTGCTCTCTGACCCCTCTGTGTGCAGTGCTGGGGCAAACTCCTGTTCACCCCGTGGCTGGTACTGCTGCTCCCCCATGCAGGATTTTACCCCTGTCCTTAGGGAATGATGCTGCTGTGCAGAGGGAGGCATCAGGATCAGGCCAGAGCTGTGACCTGTGCAGGAGCAGCTGGACCAGCTCCCTGCTGGCATCTCCTGGGGTGGGTGCTGCTTTCTGCACCTGTGTCAGGGCTGGGCCATGCTGGAATGGCATTATCCAGCTCCTCCATCTCCATGGAGATGTGCAAGAAGCGGTGCAGATGGAGATATGCAAAAGAGAGAGATAAATAAATTGGAGTTGGAATATGATCAGCCAAGAATCTGGAGAAGTTTCATGTGGATGTTTCTCCCCCTGGAAGACCCGATGGGGCACTTGCATCATTATATTGTCACTTCTTCTTACCAGGCATCTCTCCCTGGTGAGATTGAATCTTCCATGCCCTGCAGCAGGGACACAATGAACTCAACTTGTCAAGAGAATAAACCCCCACTCCCCAGGAGGGAGGACAAAATCAAAATTCACCAAAAAAACCACAAGGGCATCTTTTCCAAAGGCAGTGAAGGGAGGTCAGTTCACTGTGGGAATTTACCCCTCAAGGGCTTTAGAGGAAAAGGCTTTGCTGGCCTGGAATGGCCCCTGGCTCTCACCTGTGTTTTGAGCACCCACTGTGGCCCAGTTACACGGGTTCTCCAGTTGGACTTGAGTCTGCTCCCCTAAACCAGCAGAAATTGTTCCCTTTCTCCTAATGCCAGTTTCGTGCTAGTTTTACTCCCTGACCCAGCCATCAAACACTGCTGCTGGTTCAAGAGATGAGGCAGGAACACGCAGCTGGAGGGTGGGAGGAAGAGGGACCACAACAGCACAGCTCTGTCAGCCGGGGATCAACATCTTAAATTTCCTTCCTGTTCTTCAGTCTAACCCTGCCTTGACTTGCCTGACATGCTGGAGTAGGTAAGAGAGGCACTCTAAAGGAGAATTTCAAATGAAGCAGCTCTGGCTATCAGGTTTTCTTTCTCTCAGTGAGTCCCCGGTGCAGGCCAGTGGTGGAGGGAGGCAGGAGCAGGGATGTGAAATGCCTGAGACAGAGTTTCCCTGCACCCACACATGGCACTGGTCCCTGCACTGAGCAGGGGCTGTGTCCCTGAGGGGCTGCTCTTATTTAGGGAGCTGCTGGAGAGGAAGGTGTTGGAAAGCACAAGGTTATGCAAGTCCATCTGGCCTGTGACTAATTAGGAGCTGGCTTTAAGCAATTGGAGCTGAGGATGCAATAGTGCCTGGTGCCTGTCTGAAAAGGTTCCCTGGGTGTCTCCACACTGCTGGGTGCCCAGGGCTGGAGGCTGCTGTGCTGGGTTTGCTGTCACTGCCCTGGTGGGTGCTGTGGGACAGACATCTGGGAGCTCAGGATGAGCTGGGGGATTCGTTCCGTGTGACAGAATAGGAAAAAAGTGTCTGAATGAGAACTGGGAAGCTAAAACCTACATAAAGCTGCTTGGCTGTCAGCAGCAGGGCTCTGGTTGTACCACAAGAAATAGCTCAAAGTTCCTTCTGGTAGCAAGAAGACATTTGTTAAGAGAGGTTTCTTGGCAGCTCCAGTCTCTGGCGATGCCCAAAGTGACTCTGAAGGTTTCAGAAGAGGCAGAAACAGGCTTGTCAGTGTTATAAGCCAGAACCTACTGATCCTGGAGCTGATCAGTGAATCCACGAAACCAGATAGCTTGGTTTCTTTTCATGCCTCCTTCCTGCTATTGTCAGCAAAGTGTTTACTGGGCACTTTCTGGTCTCTCCTTGGCTCGACACTACCAGAGAAAGATGCTGATGCAGCCAAAGATCATTCCACAGCATTCTTTCCAAAATCATCCAGTTGTTGGCATATTATTCAACATGGACACGCTCTGCAAGCAGAGGCTGCCAGCCTGGCTGGCACAGAGGCTTTGCTGTAGCACCAGGCGAGGGGCAGCTGCCAGCAGCAACCACCGTGCAGCCTCTGCTCTGCTCCAGTCATGGGACCATCATGAGGCCTCGTTTTTCTGCTCATTCCAAGCTGTGCAGATGAAGCAGGATGGTTTTGAAACCCTGGGGTTAACCACACTGGCTAGAATTAGGCACAGCGTGCTCTGTGATGAAACACAGGCTGGTTTCTCCTTCCCCGTTCCTGCCCAAGCCTTTCCTCGAGCTGGGTGCTCTCCTGGGCCACCCTGAGCCCAGCCATGCTCAGCTTTGTCCTGGGATGCTGCAGGCACCATCCTGCTTCCAGCATCCTGCCCGGGCCCCGACACAGCTCCACCTTTGTGCTCTTGTTTAAACCCTGGGCAAATCCTGAGAAGCTCCTGCAATTCCATGCTGACCTGGGGCACTGGGAATGAAGGTGACGAGCAGATCTCAGAGGAGCTGCATTTACAGAGCATACTCTACCAGATTCTCCTGCCATTCACCCACCAGCTCTGATCTGAGCAGGCTGGAGCAGCCCAGGAGGGTTCTCACCCTCTGTAACATCTCAGCTCCAGTTTGGCACCTCTGTACCTGCAGCGCTGCTGTGGCTGCACCACTCCTGTCACCTCAGAGGCATCCTCTGGGACACTGTCACATCTCATCCCTGGGTGACAGCCAAGCTGAGGACCGGCCACTGTCTGAACGGAAAGTAATCCTAAACCAGCTGCTGAAAGGGAGAGAGGAGCCCCCAGATGGGGTTTCAGAGCTGGGCTGTGCAGCGAGGAGGGGTGGGGGCTGCAGAGCGCGACCTCCGCTCATCCATCGGCGAGGGCTGGGTCACCAAAATCCCCGGAGCCTTCCTGGAGCCTTCCCGGAGCCTTCCCCTGCTCAGCTCTGCCTGAAGGGCGTGAGGGTGGTGAGTCAGGATGACTCCGGTTTGCAGAGCAGAGCGTACAAACATCTCTGCAGTGCACAAGGGTCCTGGCAGGACTGCTCAGGGATCTCCTTTTGGCTGCCTTCACTAAAAATTTTCTTCCAGGGAAAGGACTCCCTCTGCCTGCTGGCGATGAGCTCGGGAGGAAGGGATTGCTGCAGCTGCGGTGCCGTAGCTGACAGCAGCCTGTAAATCTGTGCAGGGAGATGTTGTGCTTGCATAACCCCTGGTCCTGCGGCTCGGAGCATCCCTGCAGCCCCCGGTGCTGCTGCTCAGAGCATCCCCTGGCCCTGCCGCTCCCAGCATCCCTGCAGCCCCCGGGGCACCCCACGTCCTGTCTCGCACTTCATCTCCTACTGGGTAGGTGTTTGCCAGGACCCCCTGCTCGCGTGGAAAAAATATCAATGAGACCTTTAAATCCCCCACGGTATCCTCTAGCCAGAGCCAGACACAGCTAAGTGCTGAACGATCCAGCGGGTACAAACATGGAGGCACTTCACGGTCATTAACTAATTAACAGTCAAAACAGCCTCATGAGACGGTCACATCAGTCCTGGCCAGAGCAGCTCATCCCAAAGCTGTGTGAGAGCCAGCCAGGCCGACGAGTACCCCCAGCCACAGCCTCCTCTGCAATCAAGGGGCTATTTTAAGCTGCAGCACCAGACTTATGAAAGGCTTGGACAGTCACCCTGACCCTGACGAGCCTCAGGGCGTCCCCTCTGTGTCTCTCCAAGATAAATCATTTCCCATGTCCCAGCCTGCAGCAGGCAGCCACAAGGCTTGGGGGACTGGAGCACAGCCAGTCCCAGGGCAGGGTCAGGTGCAAGTGCCACTGCTGCTGCCACCCAGTCCCTTCTGCCACCTCGAGGGCTGGGACATCATCCCTGGGTGGTGGGGAGTGCTGATTCACGAGGGAGAAGGTACATGAGAGCCACCTCTGCCAGCCTGGTTTTCAAATACTGTCCTTAGAACAGCTGGCATGCACTGAGCGAGTGATTTGTGGCTGTGCTGTCTCAGAGCAACCATCCAGCCCTTCTTCTGAGACATTTACAGCAGTTTGCTTCTATTGGCAAATCTAATCTTAAAAATTAAATTGGAAGTTAATGAAAAAACCCACTCCGAGTTGTGCATCAGCAGTACAAGGTGACAGGGGACTGTTTTCGCTTACATTTTTGCTAGAAACACTGACCTTTCTGTTCCTCTCGCAGGTGACTGGTGCAGGCAGCTTTACAAGCAGCTCAACCTCGGGCTCTCTGATTACTGTAACACCATCCCCAGCCCAGAGCCTGCTGTGCAGCCCTCGAGCTGGGTCCTTCCAAGGGCTGGAGGAGGATGGGTTACACTTCCAGCGCCAGGCAGGCAGCGGGGAGGGACAGTGCCTCATCCAGAGAGAAATTTAGGGGATGAAGGGATTGAGAGCAGGCCTGACAAGAAGGATGCTTTTAATGGCAGGGATGAGCTCTTTGAGCAGGGTGGCACGAAGGGCACAAATTCCAGTGAAAGCTGGAGAGGGGATGCATCCACAGCTCTTCCCTCTCCTGTCTAAAGCCCGGCATGTTCTTAAACTAATTAATTAATGCATTATCCATCATTTGCTATTGATTATGGCAGGTCAAGTTGGGAGCTTCCAGATCTACTGGACGGTAAAATCCAGGCCATCAGTGACTCAGACGGAGTGAACTACCCCTGGTATGGGAACACCACAGAAACCTGCACCATCGTGGGGCCCACCAAGAAGGAGTCCAAGTTCAACATCAGCATGAACGACAACTTCTACCCGAGCGTGACGTGGGCGGTGCCCGTCAGCGAGAGCAACGTGGCCAAGCTCACCAGCATCCACCGGGATCAGAGCTTCACCACCTGGCTGGTGGCAACCAACACGGCCACCAACGAGATGGTGACCCTGCAGACTATCAAATGGCGCATGAGGCTGGGCATCGAGGTGAACCCCAGCAGGCCCCTGGGGCAGCGTGCCAAGCTGCAGGAGCCCTCTGCTCAAGAGCAGCCCCAGGTCCTCAGCAAGAATGAGCCAATACCACCCAGTGCCCTTGTCAAACCCAATGCCAATGATGCTCAGGTACTCATGTGGAGGCCAAAGGATGGACCACCCCTCGTGGTGATACCCCCAAAACATCGGTAATACACACCTGGCGTCCCGGCACCGAAAGGGAGAAAACTGAACCCGAAGCAAAACAATCCCGTAGGTATTAGGATCCACACGTATAATCTGAGCAAAATCAAAATGCACTTTTTATTCATTCAACAAATGCAACCATTCTACCTTCTCCCATTGGGACGGATTTCACTGTGCTAAAGCTAAAGAGGAGACCTTGGACTGGGTCTGTCTCATCACTGGATTCCTAAGGGAAGAAACTAACACTGATGTCTACCCTATAGCTTTTTTTTTTCTTCCCTACTTTAGTTCCCGTTTGAACTTCAGTCTCATTAGCTTGTCCAGAATTGCCCAGGACAATAAGAACATTTTATTTGGGATTTTAAGAATTTTTTTTTTTTTTTGGTTGAGAACGAAACAAGTTCCTGGAGCAAAAAGTTGACTATTTAAGATAAGGTATTTTTTTTAAGCTGTAAGGTTCTGAGTTGCAAATCCAAGTCATGCGGCCTTATGTAGACTTTGCTTTGCATTGCCAAACTTTTGCCTTAAAGCTATGTTTGGAAAAAAAACCCAACAACAACACCACCAGGCAGAATGTCCTTTCTATAGAATTTTGGAGAAAAAGTTTCAGAACAAGGAATAGATTGTCAGCATGGCACGGGCTGACGGATGAAAAGGGCATGAAATTGGAAGAAGCAAGAAAATCTTCCTCTTTTTAAAACCTGGAAGGAGGAAGCACGGAAATAATCTCAGTTTCAAAGCAATGCAAATAACAAACCTGCTGTCGGGTGGCTCTTGAGGGGGAGCTCCCAGGCCATCTCCCTGCTCTGCAGGAGGGGTGGGAAGCTCCTCGTGCTGCTCACCCGTGGTGGTCTCAGCCTCCCGTTAGCAGTTTAATATGGAATAACCTCACAGCTGGAATTGTGGCCCTGGGAGTCAACACCAGTCAAGGGGGGGGCATGTCCCACTGGGTTTGTCTTTAGGACCCACAGATGTTTTCCCAGCTAGCCCACAGTCCCACCTTCTCGTGGATGAGAGCCAAGGGCTCGTGTGCCTGCTGCTGTTGGGTGAAGCTCTGACGCCCCGTTTGCCCGTGAAATCCCAATGACAGTGCTGTACGAAGAGCAGGGTGTGAAAAGGTTCCTTCTGAGGTCACTGCAGACACAGAGGTGTCAGCGAGGGCAGATCTCACCTACCGAGTCTGCCCAGCAAGGTCTGTAGCTCAGGAGCAGCCTCGTCTGAAAATAACAGCACCCATTCCCAGCAAACAGCAGCGACAGCTGTGGAAAACTCTTCTCTCTGTGGTCACCAATCACACTGGGATTAGTAGATAATTTTCTTCCCAATGACCTCACGATCTACCTGACTGTCAGGAATGAGGTACAGGCAGGACCCTGACACCGTCCCTGTCTGCCATGGCACAAACATCCACTGTAGCAAAGGGTAACACACGAGAAGGTGCAGGGAGGGCAGCACCTGAGCCTTGGGTGTGGATCCTCAGTGAGGAAGGAGCATTTGGAGGAGGAGGTGAAACCTGTAGGTTTTAATAAGGACCAGATGGCTTCTGGGATAACCAGATGCTCTTCTGCAGAGGGGAGTGATGCAGCAGAGCTGTTTGGCTGGGAGGGTTTGAAGGCAGAGGAAGTTCTGTGGTAGAGGTGGCATCTGGAGGCCAGGGATGGGGAGTGGAGGATCTGCCCTGCTCCAGCACGTGACCCGAGGAGATCACTTCCCTCTGCAGCTCCTTCCCCCAGAAAACATTTCTTCCTCTATTAACAACTTGCCTCAAGAGCTGGGACTAAGGAGAGCTCTGCGTGCCAGGTACAAGCCCGGCCCTGCTGAGCTGGTCTGAACAGGTCTCACAACCCCACACACGCTGCTCAAAAGGCTCTCCCCTCGGAGAGGCACTAATTAGCTGCTATTCCCATCCTCATCTTCCACACGGGACGTTACCAGCAGGAAATTCTCCTTCCTCACTTCTCCACAGCCACACCACCTCCTTTGGCAACAGGTTCGACATCACCCCCCGCCCGGGGAATGCACGCCCAGAAGTTGTGTCCCCCACCAGGACAGCCTCAAACCAGCAAACAAGGATCCTGGGGCCCTGCAGGCATTCCTGTCTCCAGGGGAGCCCACCCTCCTCCATCCACTGGCTTTCAGAGATGCTCAGCCACGGAGCTGCTCCTTTCCACGGGCAGAGCTCCCAGGTGGGAAGTCCGGCTTGCAAACGACTGGACTGGATCAAACCCAAATCCACAAGCCAAAGGGTGCCTAAATCTCGGCTTTGGGACTATAGAGGATGAAGCTAGGGAGACTTGGACTTGCACAGTCACTCTATATATTAAACTCCATTTTCTTATCTGGATTCAGATCCAACTATAGCTCTACTGGCACAGCCCTTTGGGACTTGTCTGTATTTTCTCCGAGGCAATACACGCAGAAGAGGACAAACTGTGAGCTGTGGGTGAATAGCTGATCATGCTCTCACGCATCTCGGCTGCTGCTGAGTCCCATGGGTGGGAGCAGAAGGGGGATTTGTGTCTGGTATTCACTTTGTCTCCAGGTGCTGAGTCCTTACAGTTCTCACTGATGTCAGCATGGGTCGAAGGAATCGGACCCAGTTGTCTTAATTAGCTGCACGAAGGAATTCCAAGGAAAGATTTCTTCTCAGTCACCAAAAACCACATTCAGGGAACACCTATGTCCTTTTCCACTTAGCTTTGTGTTGGACTTAGTCTCCCAGTGCATTAAGTAAATCTGGTTCCTCCTATTCCCTCTACCTGGTGGACTGGATACATCCATGCAATTTGATAGTAACTTCCTGGCTAATTTGTCCTGTTGCACTGAACGGACCCAGCTAAGCAGTAAACACGAAATTCAAATTTCATGTTGGGGTCGGCTTTGCATGGACTTCTCCCTTCCCAAAGAATGCCTTTATCCCGTGCCTAGGTCGAAACGTGCCCCTCCACCTCCATCTGCATCACCAGACATGGCATAGAGAGTGATGCGGCCTCTTTTGAGATTTCATGCGTTGCGATTAAAAGTGATGTTTTTCCAATGCTGCTTCATTACCAAACTGATGGGGACAGATTGTCTATAACAGGAAGGATGGCTGGAAGTAACAGGGGCTCTAGACACCACTGTTGCTGTGGCTGGTTAATGGCCACATGGTTAGAACAGGGATTGACGGGGTCCCACTGGGGACTTAAATGTCTGGGGACCCAGGGCAGAGTGGTAAACGAGCAGAGGTAAATCAAGCTCCTTCTCTGGCAGCTTTTTGCAGAACCAGGAATACACAAAGGACACTCTGGGAAGGCCTTGGGGCACCGACATGGGATACACGGCTGAACGTGAGCGTGTCTCTGCCTCGCCCTTCCCTTCAGTGATGCTCTCAGCTCTTTACAGACCCAGATCCGCACAGGGGCTCCGAGTGCAGCCTGGCCATCGCTGGAAAGCCCCTCGTGCCCCAGGCTGGGAAGCAGCCCTGGCCCAGACCTCACCTGCACCCAGGGCCGGGCAGGGGCTGCCGGGCACGGCCAGGGCACCCAGTGGGTCGCGGACCTCGTGGTTCTCCTTCCTTACCCTTGACACCGAGATGAGCGCGGGAAGAGAGGGGCAGCCCCTCGGGGAGTCAGGGCAGACCCTCGGCAGCCTTGGGGAGGGGTAGGGACCTGCCGAGCCGGCGCCAGGCTGGGTCCAGCCCGGGGGGAAGGCGAGGCCCCGCCGTCCCTCCCGCCCCGGCTCCCGGCGCAGCAATAAGAATCGTCCTTGGTCTTGCAGAGATACTGTGAAAACAAAACCAAGATGTACCGAGTCTGGACACTTACAGAGATGTAAAAAACAAAACCCTGCTTTTATAACAGACAGAGAAATAAAGTGAAATTTTCAAACGCGTCTGCCTGGAGTCGTTTGGGCGGTGGCTGTTTTTAAACAAATGGCTCTGCGCTCACGTTCCGAGGCAGCGAGAAGCGCCCTCTTTACCACCGGTGCCTTCTCTCTCCGTGTCAAGCTCTTGGGCTGCAGCAGCCAGAGCCAGGAGGTTTCTGGTGAAAAACACCAGCCAACATCCTGCATTTTGCATCCCCAGGCTGCTGCGCGTCTCGGGGCGGCCGGAGCCGGGCTGGTGGGCGCAGGCAGCGGCTCAACTTCCGCACATTTTGGTTTCCTGACATCGTTTGCTTATCTAGCAAAAGCCAGGTCAGATGCTCGCTGAAGATACCACATGTGGAGAGCGGCAGCAGCGCAGAGCCCTGGGCAGAGGAGAGGGTGGAAGCTGCTGCAGTCCGTGACTGCTTTTCAAACACCACCTGTATTCATTCCATTATTCACTGCCCGCCCCCGAAAATTTTCACGTTTAGGTTTTGTTTGCTTTCCAATAAAGGAAAGTGCTGACATGAGTTCTGGAGAGCAGGGGGTGCCTGGCCAAGCGGCCAGCACTGCCCAAGCAAGACTCCCTTAAATCCACACGGCCCCACTGGCACCTTCCAGCTCTGTGCTCCAGCCCCTCCTGCCACAGCCCGACCCCACTGCGGGCTCCCGCCCCACCGGCTGTGCCCAAGCAAGACACAGTTTTCTCCTTTTGACATTTTTTTTGGTCTTTCAGAAGTTTTGCTGCTCTCTGATCCAGCCGGCAAAGCAGCATCAAAGCTTCTCCAAAAAGCACCAAAGACCTGCTCCGTCTGCTGTGGTATCAGTGCGGTGGCAGTGACACAAACCCGAACGCAGGAGGGGAAGAGCAGGAAGGAAACTCCCGGCTCGAGAAAAGGAATGTGCAGGGATGGAGCTTGAGCAGGGGAGAGGACAGATTCTGAGTGGGATTCCTTTCCACAGTGGAAACACTCCAGCCTCATCTGTTGATAGCAGGTTAAATTTAGATGTCCCAGTTTTGGAGGGAGGGAGGGGTGGGGAGGGGACACCAGCCAACTCACAGCTGCTTTGGTGCGATCCTGAAAAAGCCGAAAGCTGCCGGTCACCTCTCCCTGCGCAGGGACACTGGGAAAGCCCCTGCGAGGGATGAGAGGGACAGAGGGAAGGTGATGCTGGGTGATGCTGGAGCCCCGTTCTGGTGCTTCAGGTAACACCAATCCTTGACTGCAGCACATCTCAGGCTTCACCTTTGTACAAGTTTTGTCCCTTGGCTTTGTGATTTTCTAACCCCAGTTTTAAGCAGACTGAGGCAACAGTTCCTTTATTTGAAGAAACCCTCTGACCTCCACAGTTCCTGCTTGAAACTCTGCAGGGACTTTCCTCTGCTGATGCAAATCAGGTTTTGTTCCCTATTTCTTCTCTCTCACATCTCCTTAAGCTGCTCATGTGCAGCAGCTGCAAATACTCCTTTCATTCCTTCATGTTTTCAAGTTTTAAAGCAAAACATTTTTACCAATGCCCTGATGACCCTTGAAGCACCTATTAAAAATAAAATAAAAATACAGTGCCATGAGTTGACACATGATTATAACAGAGCTCCTCAAACAACCTGCATTGAGATTCGCACGGCTGCCTTTAGTAACTTTTGTAAATTGGTCTCCACAAAGCTTTTGGTTACAGAGTCCTGGCAAAAACGATGTCCCTGTGAGGGTGGTGAGGCCCTGGCATGGGGTGCCCATCCCTGAAAGTGTCCAAGGCCAGGTTGGACAGGGCTTGAAGCAACCTGGGATAGTGGAAGGTGTCCCTGCCCATGGCAGGGGGTGGAACAAGATGGGCTTTAAGGTCCCTTCCAACCCAAACCATTCCATGATTCTATGAAGAACCCAAATTTGGGAGAGCAGCACTGGAGAGTCAGGTCTGACTCTACCATGATTCATAACTTTGGGGTTGTCCCACATTTCCCTTTCACCTCTGCATCTGCAGAGAGGTTCTGAGAGGAGCCCTAAGTGGAGCAACTGCAGCACCAGAGGGTGAGAGAGGGTGGTGTAGGGGGTTCACTGCTCCTGTCCATGCTGGGATGGGTCTGTGAGGGAGCAGAACTGCAGCCCAGGCTGGAGCAGCAGGAGCTGAGCCCCAGCCCTGAGCTTATCTCCTGTGCAGGGAACACACGAGTCCCGAAACAGGCACTGGCAGCACAGAGCCTGCAGGAGATAAGGGCAGGCAGGGGAAGTCCTGGCTCTGCAGCAGGGACAGACACTCGTCGGCAGAGAAGGAGCTTTGTGAACTGCAGGAAAAGGAGGTGGGGATGGGGCGAGGTGAGGAATGTGCTGAGCGTGACCCCAGAGCCCCCGGGGAGCCGAGCCCACGGACACACGGGGGTGTGCAGAGCTGGAAGATGTGTTGGCACATCCAACAACTCAACATCCAAGCTCCAAGGTCATGGAGGAAGAGTCACCGAGTCACAAAGGTTGGAAAAGACCTCCAAGGTCATGGAGTCCAAGCTTTGATTAAACACCCCCATGTCAGCTAAACCAGAGCACCGAGTGCCTGCTCTCCACGGCTGCAAGAGCCCGGAGCCTCGTGGCTGTGGGAGGGAGGACAGGGATGGACTCAGGGCTGCTCATCCCTGCGAGCCACAGCCGCCTCTCCCCGGCCCCTGGGGCTCCACACGACATTTATCTAGGAACAAACCCTTCCCTGGCACTCCCAGACTCGCTCATGCCAAAGCCTCATGCAGGATTATTTTTCCTTGTAAGCAATGCTGGAAGCAATGCACGAGGGACACATGAAAACTAAGAAGGGATAAATAAAATGTCACTTCAGCCTCCGAGCCTGGACACGTACACGGCTGAGGGGAGAAGGGAGCTCTGCTCCAGAGTGCTGGCAGGGACAGCGACCAGTGCCCTGATTCCTGGGCAAAGGGGTGGCAGGAGAGGCAGTGCCACTGCCTGCCTTCACCTTTCCACAGCCCTGCTCCCAGCATCTGGAGCAAGGGAATGTTCCACCCCACTTTTCCAACCTCCATCTCTCACTGGGATCCTACTCATCCCTGAGACTCACCCCACACCTGAACACACCACGGCAGCTCCCTGTTGGGGCTGAGCTTCCCTTCCTGCACAGGATGGTCATGTCAGGAGCATGGTCTGGGCTCTCCCACGGAGCATCACCAGGATTTTGGCCAGGGACATGTCAGCTCTGGCAGAAGGTGGCCGTGAGGGACAGGCCAGCCAAGGGATATAACCCAGCAGCACGGGATGAACTCCAGCCCTGCCATCCCCTCCCAGCTCAACAGCAGCAGGGTGCCACTGGCATTTGTCCTCTGGTCACCTCCACACTGTGGCACAGAAGGGTCAGAGGAATTATGTCCTTCCCTTCCCAGGACACAGAACCAGGCAGACCAACACAGCCAAGACCACATTTTGGAATACCAAGCATTATACAACAAAAACCTTTCAAATATGAGATTTAAGTAATTTTTTTTCCTACCTCTGTGACAAAGCTATGGTTTTGCATTTTTTCTTTTCCCCCAGAAAAAAAGCTCTTTTCTTTGTTGTTTTTTTAGCCTTCAAGGAAGCAGAAATCCCTGTTTTGGTCTCCCCATGGGTTTGGGGAGATCCTCTCTGTGCCTGAGGCTCCCCTCTGCCCACCAGTGACACCATCCTTAGTGCTCTGCCACAGCAGAGCACTGCCAGCACTCGGCTTCCCACTGCCTTGAGGCCACAGCAAGGTCTCAGGGGAGGGGAAAATAAGTCTGTGCTTTCATTAGAAATAATTAAGACTTTGATAAAAGCCTTGGAAGATTTCTGCTCATCCTGAAACAGCAGGAAAAAAGAGGCACAGCCACCTTAGCACTGTTCCTCCAGAACAGTGGAGTGAGGGCTGTTGGTTATCCAAGGATTAACCAGCATGGACAAACTACTGGTTACTCCTTGAATTCCTCCCCAGGACTGCCAACACCGGGGGTTTCTGCATTAGCAGCTTTGCTCTTTGGTGGATCTCCACCCACAGAGCACTGGGCAGAGGCCTCATGATCAGAGGCCACTCAGCACAGGTGACACAGCCTGTGACAGCTTCTGGCAGCCACCACGCCGCTGCCACACGCCCATGCCAAGTCCTTGAGTCATCTAATGAAAATGCAGATTTTCCAAAGCCGACTCTGCTGGGTTTTGTGCATATTCCTGTGGGCTTGTGGTCACGATCAGCCTCTCTGCACTGCTCAGCTCCTCCAGCAGCTACTATGGAAACAGGGAGCAGCACCTGTTTCTCAAGGGCAGATAGTTCAGGGGTTGGGCTGTTTCAGCCAGGATTTGGGAAGCATTGCAAGAAAATCTGTGTTCAGTCGGGGTCTGGGTTATTCTAAAGGCACTTCACCTGCCAGGAGTTAAGCATGTACCCAGCAGCAGGGCAGGGACACCCCCAAATGCTCCCATCATTCCAAAAGAGGAACTTTAAATGGCTCAGCGTGCCAACACCACATTCTTACCAAGCCAATCTTCTCCATAGCAAGAAGCTTCTGAGCTATCTGGGGGAGCACAGCTGATATGGCCTCTGAGGAGGTGTCACATGCCACAGTGAGGGGAGATTAATGCAAAGAATTTAAGGTCAATGGTTTGGGCCAGCTGCTATTTATAAAGAGGAAGGAAAGCACAACAGCAGTTTCACCTCTAGGCCTTAAGAAATGTTGTCTTGTCAAGGAGAACACACTGGGAGGGGCACACTTCAGTCCATCTTCAGCTTTTCTTCACCTCCAAACCAGCCAGTGTGGGAATATTCTCTCCTCTGTCCCAGTGCTGTGGTCCCTGGATTGCCAGAACTCTCCCCCTTCCACCGAAGGGACTGGGAGGTCACACCCAAACCCCAACAGTGCTGCCTCTACCATGACCCAATGCACACCAGAAATCCAGGGCATTTGGAAAAGCCTTGGAGCCCATGGCCTTGCAAAGCCTCTCCACAGCTAAAACCAACCCCTCCTTGTACACTGAATTTCCCACATTTCTTCATTTTTGAAGGAAACCTGCCTAACACCATTCCCAGGTGCAGAGACAGAAAGGATACCTGGCACAGGCAGGACAAGAGTTAGGAAAACATTCTTTAGGCTGACTTGAAAAAAGCACTTTCTTCAGGAACTGTTGACAAATATAAGTAGTTTATAGTGGATATGAAAACAAGAAGTTATCAATTATTTACAATTCCCAAAAATGATCACATGCCCACCAAACCAGAAAATGTCACCTGTCATCATATCATGTGATAATAAAAAAAAGGAGAAAAAGAAAAATTAGAATGTTTCTACTGAAAATAGAAAATACAGAATTCCCCAAAACATCCTAAGAGGACCAAGAAGAAAAGCCCATCCAATCTGCATGTACTCAGCTAACACACGAGCTGCTATTTCAAATGTGTTATTCACAGAGCAACAAAACCTGATTACATCATTTGGAGGCTCCATGGAGGTCAGCTGCATCAAATAGAAAAAGTGTTTGGCCAGAACCCTTCGGGGCATTGTTTAAAACATTTGTTTAGTATGTTCAAGTATAAACACATGAGAATTTCACAAATGATATCGACTAAAGCCAAAAGGTACAGGGAAAACGCACAATCTCATCCCTGTTAGAAAAAAAAAAAATGTATCCAACAGTAGAATCCAAAAGCCAAAGCCAAAAAAAGCAAAATCACTAATGCCTCTGGATGGAGGTCACATGTCTGCTTCCAGGGCCAGAAGTTTTCCCCAGAACCTGAGTTCCATTTTTTGAGTTCTGTAAGCTTTACAGAAAGGTAAAAATAGGAGAGCTTTTACTTCCCACCTCTTTGCTGAATATTACTGCCATGGGAACGTGCTCTGCACGCTGCCAGCTTCTTCCCAGATAATTTCCTATTTCTCCACTAAGCCTCTGGCTCACACATGACTCAGTTTTAGCACTTCACTGAGATAAGCATGTGCCCCATCCTAGACTTAAAATTAGCAGGGCAAACCTCAGCCCCTTCTTCAGAGCCTGGGATAATCAGGCATTCTATTAATGAAAAATGTGCTGGTTTATGTCAGGAACCAACTGGAGCTACTCCCTTGTGTAGGCAAGGGATGGACAAGAGAAAGCTGAGCCCAGCATAGGGCTGGTAAGTCCAGCATAAATCCACCTCCTCTTGATGCAGGGAGATAAACCCTTCCACCACAAAAACATCAAGCCAGATAAAATAGTTTAATATAGAGCAAGAACAAGTATTGCATAAAAATAAGCAAAATCTTTCTCTTAAAAAAAAAAAGTCTGAGAACTCGTATTTAGAAGAAAAGCTGGTTGGGTATCGATCATGTGGGTGACTCATGAATGCAGGAGCTACAGGAAGAGTTCAGGATGTTCCTAGCTTCTCCATCCACTAAATCCAGAGGAAGATCTGTGGAGCAAGATAAAACCACAGCAGTGAGTGCTAGAGCCTCCCTCAGGCAGCATTAATTCAGCAATCTCTCAATCAAACCTCCAGTCTCCCTAGTACCAGGAGCTTTTTATGAGAACTCACGAGTATTTCCAGCCTCTTTTACCTGAGCCTGCAGCAACACACACTGACTAGATATAATTGTGCTTATTCTAGAGCCTGCCATCTGCAGAGATCCACGCTCTCTTTATCTGACAGAGAAACAAAGTTTAAGAAACTTGCTGGAAGGGATCCAGCCAGGCAGAGGCAGAGCAGATGACAGAGTTAACCTTTAACTGTAAATCATCATCTCACTTCAGCCACCAAAGTACCAATTTATTTCATTCCTTGTTTCAACCTGATAAATGGAGCAGACTCCTGATTCACACACGCAGCTTGAGCACACACATCATGTCCCTGAGAGGTGGAGAAGGAGCATGATCCAAGTGGAAATTTTCTCTTAAGAGACAGATAAACCTCACTGGAAAGCACACATCCAGAGCCTGGACTTGGAGCTCTGCAGTACCACCAAAATGGAAATCAGAACTAGTATTTAAATGCTATTTTCAGAGTTTGTTCTTGTAAACCGTTCCACTCTTTATTCTGATTCAATTCGTATTTTTAAGGAAGAGCTAAGACACAAAATGGTACTTACGTGTTAGCTGATCCAAAACCAAAGCCTGAAAGAAAAGCAAGATAGAAAAATAGTTGGTAAAGGGGAAAATGAATGCGTAGGATTTGTAGTAAATGTCCCCTCCCACACACAGATTGAAAAACACTTCTTTCCTGCCTTAGGCCAGGAAAAAAGCGATGGGCAAACAATGGAAGTCAAATCTCCATCTAGAAGAGAAGTGACTTGCCTGGCTCCTAAGAGGGCTTGGCTTTCACTGCTCATCAGCCGGGTCACTCATTAGCAGCCCTGCAGACAATGTGCCTGGTCTGTTCCTCTCTCTCTGAGCTCCTTTCTGGAGGTGGTTTGTGCTTAATGCAGGCCCCTGGTGTCAGGCAGCCCCATGTGAACGTGGCCTTGCACGGGCTCTGCTCTCAGCCCTGGTGAAATCATTGTGGCTTCACTGAATTGCAGCAAAAACATTTGGCTGTTGGTGTTCCCGCTCAATTTTGCAGTGCATATTCCCCTGACACTCAGTACTTACACCACAGATACCCAAGAAAGTGGTACTGAAGAGATATGCCTTATTTCTCAATATTTTCCTTCGAGGAAAAAGAGCAACTCCACAAAAAGGGGTGAAAAGCAATAATCTGAGGAGGTGTGCAGAGAAGTAGGGATGTGCTGACACTGCACACAGCAGATCAGTGATGGAATTAGGAGCTGAAGGCTGAGAAGGTGCTACACCCCACCCTGCACCTCAGCTCTCCTGGACACGGTGCCTTCCCTACAGCACCACCAGGGCCAGGCAGATTTTTGGCAGGGAGCTGAGGAGTCACACCCAATTTCCAGGGAGAACCAGAGACACAGGGGCTGTTAGGGTGATTATATTTTATCCTCTCCTACCTCCTCCACCTGTCCCAAAAGCTGAGAATCCACTGCTTTGTGTGCCAAAGCCAGTGCCCTGCTGGGACAGGGAGCCAAATGTGGGGGTGTTTTGGTTTGCCAAGGTGCCAAAGGACGCCGTGTTGTTACTGGTGCCACCAAACCTGCAGGTTTGAAAGAGAAATTCTGAGTTTGCAAACATCCTCTCACTTACACTGGAAGCTTGTCCCCATCCCCATGATAACAGTGCACTCCTTAAATGAGGATACATCAAAAGGTGAGCCCAGCTGATATGGATAATTGTTCATTTTGGAAAGAGGTTTCCTGGTTTGGGAGAGATTATTGTATATAGGAAGGTCTGTTCAGCTCCCATTCTTGACACACACTAGACAGGAAGGCAAATATGTTCATGCTTATACAAGGTTTGTTTTCAAGTGCCTGGAAATACCAACTCCAGCCATCAAATGGAATATTTTAATTCACTCTGTGTGTGGTTTTCACCAAAATTACAGCATCGTTTCGTTTCACAAGTAGGGCAGCAAACACAATTGGTGAGAGCTGCCCAAAGCCAGAGCACAAAGCAGAGCCCAGATACAGAACCCAGATTCCCAAATTTCAGGGGGTACCTTCCCCACTGCCCATGTAACCATCAGCAGGTTTCTCAATTCCTTTCTCTCCCCAGCCCATTTTGAACCACACAAAGTTCCAGTGCTTCCCTGAAGATCTGCACCTACCTGGCACTTCTCCCCACCACCTCTAACTAATCACTTCCCTAATTGCTTTTGGGGACTGAAATGAGAAACTCTTTTATAAATGGAAACGTGTCTTTCTCCACCCACTCTGTCCAACCAGGCAGCACAGAGCTCTCAGTGTGACACACTGACGAGACCATGACATGCAGCATGGTTCTCTGCCCCCTCTACAATTCTCCTCATTCTGAATGTAAAAAATGCTCTCAAAAAAACGACCTTCAAGTTTAACTTAAACTGGTCAAAATGCAGACACAAGATTTCCAAATGCCAGGCTCGGCTAAAGCTCTGCAAGTGCACAACAATCCTAAAACCCAGCAGCAGCCTGAGCAGAGCAGGACAAGTCAGAGTGTGCCAGCTCTGCAAGGCTGTGCCTCACACAAGCTCCTATCATTTCTCACTTAAAACACGACCTGACAGCACATTAACCCATCTCTCCATCCATCCACATCTAGGAGACTTTAAAAAACCCAAAACACAAACCCACATCAAAAGCCATCTCTCCAGCTAAAAGACAGCCCTTGTAGCAGGGTGACAAGCAATTCACCTGGTAAAGGACATCACCTCTCCTGTCCCAGACACTGCCACGTGTGCACACTGCTTCCACAGACAGCAGGGGATACCAGGGGCAGCTCAGTGACTTTGCATCTCTGGCTCTGCTTTGCCTCCTCACCCCTGGACTCGCAGGCAGCATCAGCTCAGAAACACCAATGTGCTTTTCTCAGGAAAAGCAGAACAGGTTTCTTTGAGTTTTTTTAAAAAGAAGCAACATTGGGTGATGTGTTTAGAAGAAGAGGTTTTAGAGTGCTCCATCTTCTCAGGAGCATGCCACAACACACAAATCCTGTCTGTCTGGTGTAAGGAAGAGGAGGTGAAAATAGTGACAGAACTTGTGGTTCAAACTGCTCCTTTCAGTTGCAACCAGGAGAGGCCTGTTGGAAGGGCTGCACACAGTATAAGTAAGGAATGGCTTAATATGGGCAGATTTTTTTGCAGACATATAAAAAACATGACATGCAGTCATTGCCTGGTAACAATTTAATCCAACCTATCTTTCCCAGATTTCCAGGTCTTTTTTAAAGCTGCTGTGCAAAACACAATTGAGATGCACTTGAGGTTAGTTTAGAAAAGCAAAACATTATTTGCCCACCAACAGTTGGAACTGCAGGCTCTGAAGAAGTGTAGTGGTTTCTATTTCTGACATCCCAGTCATTTATTGAGTGATGCAGATTTTTGAGAATTGAAGCAGTATGAATCACAAGTATTTAAGTCAGCAGAGTATTCTCAGGAATTGGAGCTAATACAACACCATGTACTTGCAAGCAACTTCTTTGGAATTGGGATTTTTAAAGTTTCACTTGAAGAGAAAGGCAGAAAGGAAGTCCTGCACAGATGCTACATTATACTGCAGAATTAAACTATTGCTCAACATTTTGTGGTGAGATTTGGATTTTTGTAAAGCTGCCTGGGAATTTTGCACACTCTTTAAAAGTTTCAAAAATCAACATCCTCAGTGAACTCTGAAAATATCAGACTGAGTCTGTACCTTTCTAGTAGAGAAAAAATTGTCAAAGCTTCCCACAAGTTAAGTCACTGAATTATCTTTCTTGAGTCTGCAGACTGCTTATGCAAGACCTCTTTTCCATCAACATGCTGCTTGTTCTGAATCCCATTTTATCTTTAAGCTCTCCATGTTGTCACAGAGCACATCCAGTCTCAGTACCAAATCCTGCAGCACAAAGGCTGGATATTGGAACTGAACAAACTACCAGTTGATTTAAGCTACGTCATCCCTACAAACACATCCTTGTTTGTGGAGATTTAATTAAGCTGCCTGTATTTTCACCCTTTCCAAAGGGACTCCCCAATTTCCTGCACATTTTGGACAGCAGGACCACCTGGCTGTAGCCTCCCCCAGCTCAGGGGTACCTGTCCACCCCTCAGAGGGAATTAACAAGTCACACTTGTGGATGTCCCCCTGTGCCTTATGTAAAGAAAGTTCCTCCTGAAACCAGACAAAGAGACAAACACTTGTGAAATATATAAACACCAAGATTGGGAAGACATCCGGTTTCCTCTCCTCACTGGAAGTTTTTCTCTTTTGAATTGGCTCTGTTCAGTCTGACTCTAACTGCAGGACATGAAGGAGTGTTGCTGGCTGCTAGCACAGTGCTGAAGAACTGCATTTGCTGCCTACTGCAGAAGCTGCTTGGCAAGGTTTGGAATTTTTTATTTGCTGAACAAAGCAAGGAATAAAGTGCTGTCTGCTTTGGTGCCAAGCACAGGCTTAGGGGGTACAGGAACAGGTAAAAATAGTTAAAAAAATCAGTGAGGGATAAACATAAAGCACTCTGGGAGCACAAGCTGTTACAAGTGCCTCATCCCACAGGTGAGAGAACAGCCTGAATTCTCATCAGCATCTCTAGCTCAAATCTAACTAGAGGATAAAGTACCTGGACAGAGTCACAGATAACAATACTGTTATTTTCTTTGCTAGGCATAGTTTGTAGTCCTAGATTTGCACTCATTAAATGCACACAGAGAGAGAATACCCCTGCATTTCCTCACGCAGTTGCAAGCTGACATCTCTAAAGCTAAAGATTCAGCATAGGAGTATCAGCATTAAAATGATCACACACATTCTCTCCTTTGGGGTGCGAGTTTTAGTTTTATGCCTTAACTGTTTTTTTCTTTAAGACAAACAAACCAAGGACACTCTGAGCTGACCAATCAATGACTGAATATATTCTTTATGTTACAGCAGAGGTAACCAAGCATAATCCTGTCATGCAAGAAGGTTGTTTTCCCTGGCTTACCCAAATCCTCCAGCGCTGGCTGCTGCTGTCCCCTCGCCGAACACTTTGCCTCCCGTTGAGCCCAGAGGGCTTGAAAAGGTTGGGGCTGAACCGAATGCTGGCACCCCTCCAAACCCAGGGGATCCCCCAAAAGTGGGAGGGCTGCCAAACACTGGAGCAGCACCGAAGCCACCTGAGCAAAACAGAGGCAAAAAAGGGGACAAGAACATCACATAAACAATAACGCAGAGAGAGAAAACAAAGAGCAGATTTCCAAGTAGATAATGGGGCGGTTCATCTTATCATATGGACACCAAAGTGTTTATAGAACTAATTCCAGGCTGCAGGGTGTTTTACTGCAAAAGATATGGATAAGAAGTGCCTGAATGCATGAAAGGAAACTGCAACTGGCAAGTCTCCCCCATCTTGTAAGATCAGAGGAGATGCAAACTTGGGTTTTAGGTGCTTCAGTGATGCAAAGATTCAGGAGGCAGGGTATGATCTAATCCTGGTTTAAGTGGTGGAAACTAAAATGGAAGGATTAAATGCCAGGTCAGTGGAACTGCCTGCAGGGAATCAAGAACTTATCTCTGCTCCTGGCAATTTCTGTTCAGGGTTTAGCTGCCTCCTGCAGCTCTGAATGGATTTCTACCCAGATTATTTTATTCTGTGTTCATCTGCTGATATTATTGGCCTGTTTCTAATTGACACTGTGGAACGTGAAGGACACCTGCTCTTTTATTTGATCAGGGATGATGGGATACCACGGCACATTTTAATATCCAGGGTGAAATTCCAGTCCATGCCAAGGTAATGGATACTGTTTGGCTGTAAACACAAAAGGTCTGGAAAAAAATAAATGCTAGACCTGAATTATTTAAACACAGATCAGATATTTTGTTACCTCTGTCTCTAGAAAGTTAAGAGCATTTATCTCAGGGGCTGAAGCTTTGCTTGGCAAGCATGCACTTTTGCAATGCATATTAACATGTTTCACTTTCCTTTTTCCACTATTTGTAAGTAGTGGAAGGAGGATAAAAGAGGTTACAAAACCCAGAGTGAAGTTTGTAAGATAATATTCCAAGGAAGTATCTAAAATAATAAAAATGTATTCAGTTCCATGTTCTGTACTTTTGGTTGTACAGAATATAAGACCAGAACTAAATTACACAGCTCTCAGCTCTTAAATTGCAATGGGAATTTTTGGAATGAACACCTGAGCATGTATTTTACTGCATGATTCACAAGAGAGAGTAATATTCTGCCTTGGACCCGCCAGCTAAAGCTCCATTCACTCAGCCATTAGTTATTTTTTATTTATTGTTCAGAGACAATTCTTGTCCGTGCTCCGAGTCCAGGCTGTGGACAGCTAAGTGGCAGAACAGCAAATATGTCCCAGACAGTGTGGGTTGTCCCAGTGGGTGGATTCCCAAAGTACCTGCTTTGTTTGGACTGGAGAACCCAAAACCTTGGGAAGCCACACTCCCACCACCAGAGCTGAAAGTGCCTGTAGGCTTCTGCTCTCCAAAGGAGGAGCTGCCAAATCCAAAAGTCTTTGCTCCACTGTTTCCAAATAAGCTCGAAGAATCTGGGGAGATGAAGAATATTTATAAACAGCTAATACTCATAGCAGACAATATTTTACACTGCACTTCATTAGCTGAAGCAGGAGAAAGGAAAATTACTTTCCTTTCCCAAACCCCCAAGCACACAATGAACATCACACTGAAAACAGCACAGGGAGAAGCCAAGTTTTTCCTTATTTCTACAGGACTTTGTAGTTCCACCAATGATGGACCACTAACAACCCTTTATTGCTGCAATCTAGTAAATCACCAGGAGGGATGATTTGTTTAGATGCATCCTGTGCCCCAGTCAGTAAAAGACAATTCCTCAAGTGAGAAATGCCAGCAGCTACAATCAGTCTCTCCAGACAACACAAATATCAGCAAACCACAAATTAAAGATTCTCAGCTGTTTTGGCAATGCTCTGTATTTCTACACAAGATTATCTAACAGGACCTTAAAGTAGGAGCCAAACTTTTCCAGCCTTACTGAGAAATAACTCATTTTTTCATCCTTCATAAGCCTACAGGGAGTTTTTGCATCTAGAGGCAGGACACAGAACAACCAAAGCTTTTCTCTGGTGAACCATCTGTTTTGTTTCATCACAAAACCCAGAACTGCATTAAATGATTAAATTAGCAAGGTTAGAAAACTGACCTCAACCATTAATCCCAATGGATCATTAAAGATGTAATAAAATAAATGGATTTTCTCTCTTAAGGCTTGAAGTGCTACTTCTAACCACTTGCAGACTAATTTTACAGCTTTCCTTTGTTTCCCAACTTTCATGCTTAGCCATTGCTTCCCCTTCTTTGTGCTTTCTACCTGCCTATCCATATGGCACAGCAAATTTTGATGAAATATGCTGCATGTGCTACATAAAGATATTAATTTTTAGGCAGAGGGTAACAAAAATTCTATCCCTCCTATATTGATTCTTAGCAATTTTTACAGTCTTAGGGCGATGAGAGATGATCAAAGCTTTTTAACTTCCAACCAAGTTGGAGGCAAGAATTTAGAGTATTCCATTTTAAGGAAGGATTTGGCCAAGAATTCTCTACAGAATATAGATATTATTCACACTTCTTGCATCTGCTTGTTTGTTTCAATGGCTTCCCTACTCGTTTTCCATAAACCTAGAAGAAAAATCCTGGATTACACATCACACATACTCTGGTTACCCCCTCAAAGCCTTTCATATTAACACAGAATTTACTCAAAAACAATTAGCAGCAGAAAAGCAGATGGGATCACAAAAGCAGATGGAAATCACAGCACATTTTGTATTCTTGTTTTTTTTCACTTACTCTGGGAAGCTGCAGATCCAAATCCTCCACTGGAGGAACTGAAGGGATTCTTATTGGCTGCATCCTGACTTGGCTTTCCTCCCAAACCACTGAAGAAGCCTCCACCTCTCCCACCACTTCCAGCTCCAAACAAGCCTGCACTGGAAGAAGATGGCTGCTAGAACACAAAAAGGACAAAAAAGGGATTTAAGCAAAGTCAAAGCAGCACGTGTTCCCCCCAAGGCTGCTCTGTGCCTGGGCTATTTCTCTGGATGTCTGAAGGGGCTGACAAACCAGCCAGCAATCACCTTCCAAAATGGAATGCCATGAAATTTTATTTAAGTCTGTCTTAAATCTTGTCCACAGCACAGAATAATGCCTTTGAGACTTGCCCTACACTTGCCCTACTTTCCACTTAGCATGGAATAAAGGCAAGAGACTTACTGCATCTATCTTATCTTGCACGTGATAAAATGTTTGTGTCTCCATACCCCCTGGAGTATTCATGCAGTTGCTGCTTTGGTGATCAGCACAACAGCAAATATCTCCAGTACAGACTGGGAAACATTTTATTACACACATCAAATCGTATTTTTAAAAAATATATCAGAAATAGGGAACCCTGACCAAGTCCCCCACATGTAACAACCCTTTGTTCCTACAAAAAGCCATAAATACTTGCCTGGCCAAAGACAGTGCCACCAGTATTTGCTGCTTGCCCAAACACAGAACCTGTGTTACTAGAACCAAAACCTAAGAGAAAAAAAGAAAGTTAACCACCAGAACTATTACTAGAGTGTAAGACATTCAGGGAGGTGACACTAGGGAGGACAGGGAAAGGACAGGTCTTCCATGCCAAAACACAGGGATACAAATGATGTTACCAAACATATCTAGGCTAGACAAATACAAACCATGTGCCAACACACAAATAATAAATAACACTGAAAGTTTATTTGAAAGTCATTCTCACTCTCTCTTTGGCCAACTTAAAAACAGACAGTGGAAGGCCTTTTCACCTGTGGGATTGTTGCTAACACTATGAGAATTGGATTTCTGTTAACATGGCTACAGTAATACTGCAAGTCGTGCACAAGCACTGGAGCATTCTGATTGCCCTTGTGTAAAGAGAATCTGAGCTTTGTTACCTGAGGACTCCTGTTAAAGATAATGAAATGTTTTGATTAAAAAAAAGAACTCCCCTTTCCATTTCCCAGTTCACTTAAATGTGCCTTTTGTAATAAAACTTGCATTTCTATAATTAGGAACACCTTTCTTGAGCAGAGTTCACTTCCCCCATTTTAACTATTCTCTGCTACTGTAGTTAAAATGAGCAAGCAGTTGCCTGCAGTGCCATAATTTTTAATTAAATGAACCTAATTAGTTTTTCTTCCTTGGAAATACATGCTCTCTGTTATTACTATGTACCTGTCACTTTTCCCTTGGAGGTCTCTGAAGATTGTACAGAGAAACCTTTGGAAAAACCCCAACAATACACTGAGCATGTGGAGAACAAAAAGGGACTGACCAAGGAGGTTTGGTCTGTGCAAGAATCCAATTTAACTGTGTGGACAGGTAGCTGATGCTCATGTTATTGCTATATCTAATTTTGAGACGTTTCCAAATGCAAAAGCAGATCTAACAGGTTATTCCCTGCAAACCCATCACTTTGAGGGTTTAAATTATTTTTGGCCATCCTAGCTGATGTACAGCCACTGGTGCATGTGTTCAGTGCAGGCCACTGAAGGAAGTGTTGCATCTGTATTTATTCATTGCCTTGGTTATGGTCTCAGAGCTGCTCTGCCCCTTTAGTGCAACCATTTACAGCATTTCCAGTTATTGTGCAACTGGCAGGACAATATGTAATGCAAAACTAAATCAAGGTAGACTTGTAAGTATAAAATGAAGGCAGGATTGGATGACAAGGCTCCATTCAGAGGCCTGCTGATGAACAGTGAAGCAGAGCAAAAGCTTCTTTGCTCTCCTACATTAGTCTGCTTCTCACATACACTGCAGCTCTTGTTCTTGCTAATTGAAAACAAAACAAAACCCAACCAAACCAATGAAAACCATCAGGTGCCATAGGGGAAAAAAAGGCTTTAATCCCATCCTGCTTTCCCCACTCCAAGCCAGGCAGTGCCACTGGGACAGCACCCTGCTCTTACCTGAGGCCTGGCAGAAGCTGAAGCCAGCAGAGGACGTGGTGGTGGTGACAGCGGCGGTGCCACCAAACACAGATGCCCCTTGCCCAAAGCCAGTGCTCTGCCCAAACACAGGAGGGCTGCTCTGCCCAAAGAGCCCCCCACCCGTGCTGGCCAGCTGGCCAAAGGAGAAGGAGCTGGCACTGTTGGTGCTGGCCGGGGCTCCAAAAACATTCCCGCTGCTCGAGGCTGCTGTGGAAGCTGCTGGCTGGCCAAAGGCTGGCATTGTCCCAAACCCAGACTGGCTGAAGGTAAAGCCACTTGAAGAACTGCTTGCAGGTTGCCCAAAGATGGGTGCTTGCCCAAAGGCTGGCTGGCCAAAGCCCCCCGTCGTGGTGGTGCCAAAAGCAGAAGTACCAAAGCCTGAGGTGGCAGCCTGGGTGGTGGCAGTGGCCGTGGACAGAGTGCTGGTGGTGAGCTGCCCAAACGGAGAGGATGCTGTGGTACCTGCTGGGAGCTGTCCAAAAATGGGTGGTGTGGAAGGAGTGGCAGCTGTTTCCCCGGCAGGCTGAGCAAATGCTGAGCCCGAAGCGCTGGAACTCGGTGGCTGAGAGAACACGGAGGATGCAGAAGTGGGGGCAAACACGGGGGCACCAACAGCTGGACTCTGCACACCTGTAGTAACCTCAGAGGTAGCAGCCAGAGCACCCGTGGCTTCTGCAGGAGAGGCAACGCTTGCTGTGGAGGTTGTTGCTGAGACATTCTGATCTGGAGGGGTGGCTGCAGAGACAGCAGGAGGCACCGGGGCCTTCAGATCGCTGGTGGAGGTGGAAGCAGCCCCGGGCTCAGGGGGAGCTGGTGCCACTGTGGTCCCAGAGCCCTCGGGGACAGCGTCCCCAGCTGTGGCCTGGGGTAAGGCGGGTTCTTTAAGTGCCTCTGAGAGCTGTGCCTGGGGCTGTGGCACTGGAGGTGAAGACCCAGCCGCTACAGCTTCATTTTCAGATGGTTTTTCTGACCCAGGTGGTAATTTGGCATCCCCTGCAGACTTACTGGAAGTTGCAGCAGGGACAGCAGTTTGTGATGAACTTGAGAAACCTCCAAACGAGAGGGATGTTGAAGCAGGGAGAGTAGAAGGGGTAGAGGTGGTTGTGCTCATACTGTTTGTTTGCTGAATACCAAATGAAAAAGGGGGTTTGTTGCCACCAGAGCCTCCAAGATTAAACACCCCAGAAGAGCCTGTGCTGGTTAACTGGACATTGCCAAAGAGACTGCCTGTGGCACTAGTGCTGATGGACAGGGATGCTGTGCCAGCTGACGTGACTGACGTTGAAGCAGCTTCTCCAGCTTTTCCTAATGCCAGGGGAGCAGCAAAATTAAACCCAGAAGGTATTGTAGACACTTTAGTTGACTGTGTTCCTGCAACACTCGTAGATGGTGCTTTAGTGGTGGTCTTGGCATTATCATCTACTTGACCAACCCGTAGTCCTGAGAAGCTCCCAAGAGTTTCCCCAGCTAGATTGCCCTGAAACAAGTGATCTCCTGGTTTGGATGGAGCAATATCCAACTTGCCAGAGGTTGTGGGGGGAGCAGAAGATGTTGCAGCAGCTTTGTTTGACTGGGTGCCATCTGCTGAGGAGCTACCTCCTACTACACCTCCTGGAGCACTTGCTGACTTGTGGGACCCAAAAGTAAAGGAGGCCTCAGGAATTGTTCCAAGTTTGGAACTCCCAGAAAACAGAAATGAATCCGGCTGGGCAGACTCTTTTGCAGGGGCTGTCAGTGAGAGAGACAGAGGGAACAAATCAAGTTAGGGTATGCAAAGCTCATTTATCATTCTTATGATAATGGTCCATTTTAGTGCTTCACAGACTGTCAGTGCTCTTGCCTCAAAACTATAAAGCCTCTGTCCATCAGGTAACTGCAAATTTCATATCCATTCAGGACACAACAGTGACACCTGAAGCCTTTATGGCCAGGGTGGCAGTGACAAACACTGTTACTGTCACATCATAGCCTCCACTTAACCATCCTTCTCTTTAAGTACAGACAGCTCCAGCCTTTGGCTCCTATTTCCTTTTCAGCAGTTTGATAAAAACACAAAAGACCTGGTTATTACAGATAATTTTATATTGACACCACTTTCACCCCCTCCTACTTGGTTCAGGTAAAAAATTACTGACATTTACTACAGCACTTTCTTTCTAAACCAATGGCTCAGAACAGTTTAGGTCATAAAAATACCTTCTGACACTTGAAGGGTCTTCAACAAAATCAAATCTTTCTTTACAAATTCAGCTATTTATAGACCACCAACCAGTTTCTATACAGCCTGTTTTCAGCTTTGAAAAACTAGAGAAAAACTCTCAAATGCAATTGCCAAAGCAGCTCCACTTCTAACATACACCCAGTCCAACAGTGTGAAACTGCTTAAGTTTTAAGGGAGCCTGGGCTAGTTTTATTTAATGTAGTATCATTTCATTTCTGAGCACCAAACACAAATTCTGACTTGAAAACATTGCATTGATGTTTGGACACAGTATAGGAAATCTGCACGGAGATCAAACAACAAAGAGCAAAAGCTTCTTAGCAGAGCTGGTATTATCCTTGTGTTTTCTCCTATATTAAGTATATTTAAGTAATTGACACTCAATAATGTAGCTTTTTTTTCCTCCTGAGGCCCTGAATTACATTCTGTAGTTCTCCATCACCAGTTACAAAGGTGCTACTACCAGTTCACAGAGCAGTGAGAAGTACCACAGTGCTGTGGTTTTCACATCTGTTTCCTGCACCTCTCACTCCTGCTTTATCTGTGTTGTTTACCTAAGCTTTTATGTTAATCTTCAAATTTTGAGCCCAGTTAATTCTCTCTGCCTAACATCAAGAGTATCATTAGCATTACTGTTGCTGTGGTGGTCTAAGGACAAGGCAAGATTTGTATGAAGAAAAATGGTATCTTTTATCAGAGGAACCAATAACATTGGGAATAAATTTTTGGACTGTATGATCTCAACTGCAAGACTGAAATTAAAGGCAGAAAGCTTCAAAACTATTACAAAGCAGATTTTATCAGTTCCCTTTTACCAGACTGGGCAAATAGGATCTACCTACGACATGGAAAGGCAGCCACTAATGTCACTTCAATTTTAGAAGCAACACAAAGCCATTCCAAGCATTTCCCTCTGATTACTAAATGCTCACTGGATGACAGGTCTGTGTCAGTCCACCTCAGCAACTTTAAATTTGCAGATTAAAGACAGCAGAGGAGACGACTACAGATGTTACCCTTTTCATAAACTAGTGCCTCCTAAATGTTCTTGGCAACAAATATTTTGCATACTCTTAATTGAAAGGCAGGTGGCCCAGATTATTACAGGGCAGAACCCAGCATATGTATGAAATGTTATTGCAATTTTAGCAACAGAACTGCAACACAGAACAAGAACCACATGGATTAGGAAGAGTAAACATTCTCTTAGAAGGGAAGAGATGCTGTTTGCACACTCTCCCAAACTAACCTTGTGAGGGAGTGAGGCTGGGAGGCGTCTGTGATGAAGCAGCTGATGTGACACCACTAAAACTAAATACAGACCTAGGAGGAAAGAGGAGAAAGGGAAAGAATGACTTAGCTCAAAGTGTTGAAACTTCCAACCATATGATGAGGACAACTCTGAGACTCAGATTTCCAGTACAGACTTGCACAAAGCCAGGCACACAGGCAGAGTTTCTCCAAGGACTAAACAGAAGAGAGAAGCACACACACACTGTGCTCCATTTGTTTCCTCTCTGAAAAGGCTTCTAGAGGGTTAAAGAGAGTCAAAGTTCTTTTGACCACCCCTCATCCTCCCATGTTCTTTCCTTTCTGCTGTGTATTTCTTCCCCATGCAGCTCTGCCACCAAACACCACGCACCAAAACCTGATGGATTTGGGGAGACTGGTGAGAGGAAAAACCACAGGGGCAACTAGAGTTTAAAAGAGCTAAAAGGGAAGAGCCAATGCACGTGCAGAAGGGAATAACTGGATCCTACCATCCACCAAAAAGGAGATCACTCATAGCAAGACAGAAATGAAAAGTTATCATGACTATTTTACACTAAAAATATTTTGTCTTGCAGAAATACTGTGATCTTTCATAATGAGTCTGGCAGAGATCTTCATTCCCTGAGGCTTTTTAAGTTTTCTCTGATTCTCAAAGACCAGCTGCTGATACAGAAGTCAGGCCATGGGACTAAGACATCACTGACAACAGCACTGTATTTAGCATATGGTTTACACACTGAGGCACTGCACATGGGACAAAGGCAGGGTTGTTTGCTTTTTGAATCTGAATTTCCATCACTCAAAAGGACTCTTTTAGCCCTCTGAAGAGCCCAGCAAGGCATTTGGGTAGCATCCACTTAACAAACGTGCAGAGAAATGGGTAAGACTGAAAGAAACCAGCCATTTGAAAGTGTGTGTTCTGAAATTCTGGATGATGCCCACTTCACAGAGAAATTCACTTGAGTGTTAGAGCAGTAAACATGCAGAATTTCAAACAATCATTCCTAAGGAATTATCCCTCTCCCCTAAACATAAGATATAATCAAATAAATATTTTGCCATCCCTGAAGTAACATTCCATAAGAGAGATTTCAGAGTAACTGTATGTTCATAACATGTGCCTTGCTTTGTGTTATTGTTATGTAACAGATATCACCAGATGGCTTGGGGCCCCTCTTGTCACCTTCATGAACTGATTACTTTTCAAGCCAAAACGCAAAATTTGTTTTGCTGCATTAAAATAAGTAAGTAATTCAGCAAGTGTAACCATCAGCACATATTTCAAGTCATAATTTCAAGTATTGGGAACTTGTTCAACAGTCAACTGCAGATAAACCCCAAAAGCAAGCCAGTCATCCTTTACTCTTGATTAGTTATACACTGAAAAATCTCAAAGCAACATGATATTGTGTCAAAGTCTCACAGACCTTCAGACCTCACTCAGGCTTCCACAAACAAGGTCTTCAAAGGACTCTGGTACAACCCCTGCCCTCCCAGTCTAACGTTTGCAGGTGTCATTTTACAGTACTGCACAGCCTGTTGGTAACACCCGCTGTAACAGCCAACATTCATATTTAATGTCAACTACAAAAAATCTTAATGTTCATACAGACCCCGTAGAAGAAAACAACGTTTTGCTAAGCTGTGAAGTTGTTGCTTGTACTGATGTCACAGTAGAAGAAACAGCTGTAACCGTTTTTACTGTCCCTTGTCCTGTAAGTTACAAGAACAACAGATAAATAAACTTCTAAAATATATTTACAAATAAAAAAAATAAACAAAGCATGCTGTCATCCATCTATCAGAAAAGGAGGGATTAGCTTGCACACACAGTCTGTAATTTAATAAATTTCAAATAAAAGGAAGTGCTATCAAATTCAGGAGCTGACATTTTCAATAAACCAAAATTTAAGAAGCATTTGCCAAGTCAAATATGATTCCTAGCTATTTTTACTGCTTCTTACCCCTGGCTAAGAGGCAACCTACATCCACGGATTAAAGGCAAAAGACCAACAGAGATGGATTTCAGACATTTATGCAAGAGGCTTATAAAACCATGCCCAATGCAAGCATTATTATCTAATACACATTAAAAATCAATTGCTTTCTTCCCCTTATGTTTCCTCTTTCCCTGTTAAGTTGTAAACGGAGCATTCCTTTATTTAGAAGCTTCCCAGCTCCATGAGACTGATCACTGTGTCTGAACTGGCTCTGAAGTTGGTCCTACAGCACAGGAATTAGTTTACTTCAAGCTTGTTCAGGTGCTCCTATAATGCTGTGTGTCTAAAAATCAAATCAGCACATTTAAAATGTTTAAAACCATGGTTTTCGTGTTTTGAAAACAAAAGAGCTGCTTTTAGCTTGCTGTCAAACCACAGTAGCCTTGTGGAAGAAGTGCTTTCAGCATTTCCTGATAAGAGTTACAAGTCCTGAGTCCACTCTGAACAAGGAATTGTGTCACTGAATTCTAGAGGCAGGAACAGACAAAACACAGAGAGTACAGAAAACCACTCTCCTGCGCTTTCGTACCTTTGCTTTTCAAATTCTCCCCCTCAAGACTGGCACAGCAGCCTCTCAGTGGAGGCAAATCTTTTTTCCTCAGTATCCTCATTCTCTGGACTGTGCACCCTGACATGTGGCAAGAGATATCCAGGCCTTATTTCCACCTCCACTAAAGACAACTTACCTGAGACCTTATTGCCAGATGGTGCTGGACCAGCTGTGGATGTCATAGGAGAGGGTCCACACACAGAGGAAGGTGGAGTCTGGCCCTTCATCGAGCCTGTCAGAGGTGTCTAAAAACACAGCACCACTTCAGGTCAGTGCAGTCTGTCCATTTACAAAGGTCCTTCTGACATTGGTTTGGTATTGTCATGCAGTGACTTAAGAATAAAATAGAGGTAGGTGGTCAAAGCACTTAGAAGAGCTCTGCAATTTGGGCCCATTATGTCTTGACACATAAATACAGGGTCAGTCCTCAACCTTTTCAGCAGGTCAGCAAGCCTCCATGGGCAGCAGCTCAATGATTGCAGAGGACAGAGACTGCTGCATTGGTTTTTTGATGCATAGATACAAATCCCAGCAGCTTGTCAACCATTCAGCAATGTTTTCAGTAGAATAACAGGGTAAGTAAAGAGCTCTCTCCCTTGATTGCCTATCACTTTTATTCTTTTAGTGTGAAATTTAGTTGTATCTACCTAATACAGCTTCCTTTGCTGGTAGCTGCAACCCTCACTGCAGCAAGGCTGGGGCCATTAGAAAGCTGCATGTTTTCAGAAGTGAGAAAAAGCAAGACATAGCACAGATACAAAGAATGGAGGGCAAGCTATGAAAATTAAACCCCCAAAATCTGCTGAGCATGCACACCCAGGTAGAGTGTTCCACAAGGAAAGGGTTCTGTATCAAGATACCTGTTTAGCTTGATTTGTAGCAACAGTTGCCAAAACCTGATGGACTGCCTGGGCTGCAGAGTGAGGTACAGATGATCTTAAAAAGAAAAATTAAACAATTATATGAATAACTAGTCTGAAAGAGGATTTCCTTTCCTCTCAAGAAGCACAGCTTCCAGAAGCCTTGAACAACAGCCCCTATTAAAGATTCCACACACAACTCCAAACGAACAAATCTGATTAGAGAGTAAACCTCTTAAATGAATCAGCCACATTTAACAAAGGAAGTCTGTAAATGTGTTTAAACCTCTAGACTTAAACGATCAAGTCTTCTCCAGACACTCTTGTCTCTGAAGAGAGTCAGGGCTTTCTATTTTACAGGGAGCTGATGAAAAATCAGCAGGTAAGGGGATTACAATTTTATGCCCAGTGGATAACAAATTTAAGCAGCTTCCTTTATAATGTGGAGTCCAGACACGTACATGCAATGCTTAGAAATGCTGAGTAAGGAGACAAAGTTGGGAGGGGGTGAAGGGAGCATTTCCTGTCTTTGAAGTGCACTATAAACACTGAAAAAGTCATGGCAAGAACTATGATAAAATTAACCTGTATTCCACATTATGGGTTTGGTATTTTTGATGATTAAATATAAACCCCCAGACAATTGCTGCAGACTGGCAGCATCTCATGGGGTGCAGCATCTGACCTTGGCACCATGGGGCATTAACACACCAAACCACTGCCCCTTGGGAACAGCCAACCAGTCTTAGCATCTCCTCAAGTCTGTGGCCCACCAGGTTCAGAAGCTTAAATTCAACTGTGATTGCATTCTCCTGGTGGAAAAGCCCACCTTCCTTACCCAGGCAGGTTCTCTCCATCTTGACCTGGACCAAAAGTTCCCTAAGGCAATAACCAGTCTCTGGCTGAGGCTGCAAATCCCAGACTGTGAGCAAATGTGGGCATCAAGAGTCGTCTGCCTGCTAAAGCATGAGGATTCCCAAACTGCATTTACTGTTTGGTCAGCTGCAGGCCAATTCACAGGAATTTTCTACCATATTCCAAAGGAAGAGAACACATGCATGAAACATTTTGCATGGTTGTTTGGTCTTGGATATGGTTTTGTGCCTTAAACAGCTTTGCTTTACTAGAAAGTCCTTCCTTCCTTTCAGCAAGGAGTACTCTCTCTCTACATTGCATGGCCTGGATTTACCCTCTGCCCAAAGCAGAAGTACAACAAACAATGAAAACTTCAAGATTAACACTGGAAAAAGTTGGTGTTGGGATGGTGCAGCTGAAGATTTCAATTTTATACTGAACAAAGAAGAAAACAACAGAAAGTCTGTGAAATTCATGAGAGGGTGGGACTTGATCTCAAGATCACTTGACAATGCTACGAAAATGCTGGGTTTGACTTCAGTTGTGAAGGATTTTTTTTTTGCACTGAAAACTATGTATTAGTTGGTGGACTGGGACCACCAACACACCCAGTCACAGGCCACTGAACAACTGATAACAACTGAAAAATCATTCCTGCTTAACAACCCAAGAGTGTGCTGTGGCAGCAAAAGGGAGCCAGGATGTCTGAAGTAGCAAAAACTGGTGAATTAACTTTGCTGGGTGAATGCTCTTCATTTTAGTGCTGAATCTGACTGGCAAGCACGGTTCATTTGGGTAGAATTTTTAGAAAGTACATTTTTATGAGGTCAGCTGTAAAGTAAGACTGTAGAAAGCCTCCAAGATTTTGAGCTAGCTGGTGCTCTATAAATTAGAGAGATCAATCAATACTGCCAGTCTAAAACTACTTGGAAGTAAGACAGGTCTTTAACTACAGTTCAAGTGAAAACCAATCTCATTACGTATTGCTCACTCACAACCTTCTCTATGCACAGCCAGTACTTTCTACTTTTTTCATCATATTTCTGATGAATCAGAGGATGGAAAACTCTTCCTGGTCACAAGACTACTTTTAGCCAAAAAAGTAGAGTTGTCCAGATATTTGATATTCAAAAGATGTAGCAATTCCCCTCCCCATCTGAGTTTATCACTTTTAAGAAGAAATATAATAGCAAAAAGTGACCAAGCTGTTTCTCAATTAAAATGCAAAAGAAGCCATGAAGCAAATGCCAAGGTCAGCATTTGAGTACCACTGCTTTGAGACTGTTCCCTTTTTGAAAAGCTGCATCAAAGGAATTTCACCTTTTTTTCTTTGACAGTGAAGAGTACACACAAATGTGTGAAAGCCAGTCATGATGCAACAGCAGCAGTTGTTCCAGGAGCTGCGTGAACAGCTCAGTTATATGGATAAAGCATTTGCAACTCCATATGAACTTATAATCAGAGCTATGTGGTGAATTTATCCCTCTTCATGCAGTAAGCCCAACTTTGCACAGACTTTTCAGTAGTGTCCTTGCCTCCCCAGCCCAGAACTGGCCATGCACTGCCCTGGTCTTAAGCAACAGCAGGAACTTCAAGCAAAGACAGTTTCAAGGTCATTACAACGACAGGGAAAAGGCCTAGTCCTGGGCTGGTGACAGAGCCTGGTGATAAGACAGAAATCTCTGGAATGAGCTGAGCTGGCTGTGGTCTGCAGGAGGCAGAGTAAGGAAGCCAAGTGTTACAGCTAACTCACAAGAAATGGTAACAAATTCAAGGTTAAATACCAAAAGTCAACGTTCCTAGTTTACTCATGAGGAGAGCCTTGCAGCTTGGTAGTGTTCCAAAGTGACTGACCCCCAGTGACACCCAACCCTTCAGTCAAAATTCTGATGTCAAAACATTTGAGACAAGTTTCCAGAAAAGCCAGGGCACAGTTCTCCCTCCCTCAGGGGGTGAATCTGGGAACAGACAGAAGAGGCATAACTTTAGAGAAGGTTTTCTCTGCAAAGGATGACAAAGTAGAAGGAAAACATCTGGACAGCCTCAAGTCACAGACCACACTGAGTGACAGAGGGCTGCACTCCCCTCACTGAAAGAGGTAGAACAGAGGTAGTGACTGGAGAGATACCAGGTCCAAATTTCATATTAGCAGTAAAACCACTGAATCCCAAAAGGAGAGGATGCACATAAATGCATTTCACAGACAAATGGAGAAGGAGGTTAATACTGGTCTCATCATTTGTTGAGGACAAGCCATTAGCAAATCCTTGAATGACCTGGAAAGATCTTTCCTTCTTTCAATCCACAAACCCAATGCTCTTCTCTAAATGCACCCACTTTAGGTATTACACAGCCAGACTCAGTAAAACACTGCTACTGCTCCCCACTGGCAGATGTGCTCCAGTGCAAATGCTACCAAAGGCCACCAGAAAGATGGGCAGCACTCACCCTATCACTGCAGAGACTGCTGGTGTCAGTGCACTGGAATTGAGTTTTCGAACATTCACCACCTGAGGAACATTCTTCAGAGTTGATTCAGTCAAGGAGGTGCTCACAGCTTTAAGGAACAGAAGAAAACCGAGGGGAAAAAAAAAAAAGATGTAAAGACAAACTCCATGTTAAGCATTTAATTTCATTCAATATGGCCTGAATAATTCCAAAAAGATCCAGCCAAGATTCTAGATCATATATAGTGTACCTGGCCCAAAACATTTGGAACATCAGACTTCATTAAGGACAAGAAAAGTGGGCAGCAATCTATATAGTTGGTACATTTTTTGTTGTTTGCTGACCAAATCTAATTATTCTTATGAATTCCCTCTTACCTACATTGTAATATCTACTGTTAACAGAAATGGGAGTTCCTCAGGTATTTTGTACTAGCAGCTTACAGAAAAAAGAAGACAAAGCAACACTGGATTGCTCAGAGGTTCAACAACCACAGATGTGCACCACATTTTGTATGATGATCTCCTCCTTTGAGAGCACTAAATCCCTGTGAAAGCCACATTCAGCTGCTCAGAGGTCACTTGGGCAATCAGCCATCCTTTTACCTGGGGACTGGTTAGCAGCCATCTGCCTCTGCAGAGCTGCAGCAGCAGCTGCTTGTGGTGCTGGAACAGTGACAGTGGGAGCAGGGGCCCCGTGTTTCACAGTCTTTGTTGCAAGCATGGTACTGTCTGCCCCTTGTGGGATGATTCTGTTTGAAGATGTAGGCACTAAAGAAACAAATTAACAAAAGTATTAGTTCTCTGTTTCTGTATAAAACAGGGAGTCTTTGAAAGCCTTTGCTGAACTGCAGTTCCTCTAAGTACACAGCTTCCTTCTGACAAGACTGATGTGTAGGCCATTCAAACAATCAACACAATCTGTCCCTGGCAGTTTTGGTATATCCCAAGGAATTTTGTAAGTCTCAATAGATGTCATTTTAATGCATTAGAGGACTTTCAGTTTGCTGTTACAGACACTTCTGCTGACACCTTATTTTCCTCTCTGGCTGCAGAGATTAAAGAAACCTCTCTTGCACAAGGAAAACTGAGTGTATACAAATACAGTTCTTACTGAGACTTGCTGGGCTCAGAACTCCTAACCCTGGCCACATCAACCAAACACAGTAGCACTCCAGCTTCTTAGTCTTTGGGCAATATTTTAGGTCACTGTAATCTGAAAGAACCAAGCTATCACAAAAACACAATCAGTAAGTCAAGGTGTTCTAGTGCTTTTAGCTCAAGCTCATGAGATTACAAAGCCACTCTGTTACTGCTCCTGGGAACTTGGCAAAATCTGTATCCTGCAATCTCATTCCTCCAGGGCCTGAAGTACTGGCAATGGATACAGTGGTTAAAGCTACCCAGGAGACCACAATGAGAAGTGATACTGCAAACACAACTCACACGAAGTACCCAGGGAGAGGTGCTGTTTCCCAAAGGACGGAGACTGAGCCATCAAACCAGGCTGGATTGAGGGAGTTCGGACCACAGGAGCATGACGAGGGACTTGGACTGGAGCAGCCTCCTCTTCCTGGTCCACTGCTTGTGAATCATCATTCTCCAGTGACTGGGAAACTGAGGACGTTGAGCTGACTTCATCCAAATCTTCGTAATATCTTGTGGACAAGAAGGCAGATCGGGACAAACTTGCTGCAATATCAAAAACAAAATTCAGTATTAAGCTGAGGGAACCATCCAGTGTAACAGCCATGACAAATGCACCCTATTTTAGGATGGTCTTCTATTGGCTTGTTTTACTCCTGCATTGATAGGATTTGACTTCTTAACTGCCTGGAAAGGCAGCCTTCAACCAAACAGTGGCTGAAAGCACATCCTCCTGAGAGCAGATGGGGGAACAGGAAAGGAGAAGTAGGGCTTGAGAAGTCAAAAGCTAATTTCAGGTCTTTGTCCCACAGCAGATAAGTAACCCTCCTGGAGGGCATTTCAGACTTCTATGGTCACTAAAGGTTTACCTGGAGCTGTAGACCTAATTGGTGGAGTTTTCCTCTTGGCTAGAAAATTCCTCAGCTGTGCCTGCTTCACTGGGGATAACTTAGCTGGAAAATGGAAGACAGTTATTAGTCTACAATCAAACTGCAAGTCAAAAAAAGGTAATTCACATTTATGGTGTGAATGCCAGGATGAAATAATAAATTACCAGGTGCTTTAGGCAGAGGTTTAGCATGTGATTTCAAAGTAGTTTTCATCAAATCGTTGCGCAGGCTTTCAAGGTCACTGTCAAAACTGGGACAAGGCAGAGCAGTGATAAAACAGCATCAGCAGAAAGAAACCAACCAAAGCAGGAACAAAATCGGGCCAAAGTAGCCAGTAGAAAACCACTAGCATATCTGGAAGAACAATTGGCTCCTCTAGATACTGTGTGATGCATCTTTAACTATTTTGGAAACTTGAAGAGCCATTCACTTCTTCCCCTGAAGTCAGATAGACAACCAGCAGTATCTCAGCCTGGAGGCTCTATTATCCCATTTACTATGAAACCCCTTAACTTTTAGGGGAAATTTCTGCTAAGCATCAAACAGTGTGTTCCAGAATAACAACCAATGAGCTTATGTATTACCTGGGCATGGTTTAGTGTAATTTTTAGGATGTCCTGTCCTCCCATAGCACGCCCACAAAACATCATTCTCTGGAGGATGCACCCTTGCACGTTGCTGGGGGCAAGAGAGAAGGAGGAATTCATGTTGCACATACCTCTGAGCACTGTTTAGAGATGTGTCACTGGGAACACTCCACTGAGAGGTCTGGTTGTAGAGGCGGAGCTGCTGCAGGCTGTTCACCAGGTGGTTCAGTCTCTTCCTCTGCTGGTTGATAATTTCCCTGTTATTGGCCAGGGTGTTGAACAAAGTCTCTCGCTCGGGGACTATCAGACGCCTGCAGAGATCAGATCAAGAGACAGGGATAAGGACCATTCTGTGCATCTGGGTCACAGGCAGGCAAGCAAACACCAATGGTTTAGTGGTTCTGGCTACTGGAACTCAAGGAGGTCAAACACCAAAGCAGTTCAGTTCATCTCAAATACATATTTCTCCTTTGAATATACTGCCAGTTTATCTATTATCTGTTTTATCTATTAGGAAGGTTTCATTAGCTGCCATCAATGAATTTCTAAAAGCTCACAGGTTTTTTCTATAAGCGCTATTTGCAGTGTACACAGACACAACGAGCTTGTAACATGAATGAAGTCAGAGAGTCTGAATCCATGGCTCCCATTAGGTGTCTTAGACAAGCTTTACTCCCAGACCCCTGGATAAAGATCGTGTTGCTAAACAGAAAAGGGTCTTTGTCTGTTGATTAAAGACCAATTCCCAGTTCACTGATGTGTTCTTTGCAGTAGCTCTGTACTCCAGTTTCAATTACTTACTTCTGCTTTCTCTTCTGTTCCAGGTGCCGATCCCACTCCAAATCCAGAACGTCATTCACGTCCTGCACAGCAAACTTCACGTACTGGTGCAAGCGCCGGATTTCCTGCCATGCAAAATAAAGTGAGTTTTTAATCTTCAGAAATCTCAGTTTCCACTGAAGAAAATCAAGAATCTTTGGGCTCATTCAGTCCAAGCCATAGAGCACTAGCCCATATTTCTGCCTGGAAAGTTTTCCCAGCACAACAGAACCCAACAAGGTGAAAAGTTACTCAACAGTCAATGGGGTACACACAGGGTTTGGCCTAGACATTTTACCTCAGCTCCCAACTGAAAATAATACCGTCCATGATATTTGCAAAACACTGCCAGGTCTTTACAAAAAGGATTTTACAAACATCAGGCATTATACAAAACAATCCTTATTTCAAATGCCACTTCCAGAACATGAGTCATTTGCTCCCATCTTACAACATTGAAACTTCTAACAATTATAAGTGATCAAAGCTTTGCAGGCTACTCACATGGCTCTAGAATATTAGCATTCACAGACTATGATTCATGAAAGCACTCACAAATACTCACACCTCCCACATTAAGGCAAGGAATTAATTTGACTTTTATAGGTAGGAAAATAAAAAGAAATAAAAAGCAAGGACAGAGAATAAAGTGACTTATCCATGACTACACAGTTGCACAACTGCAGCAGCTAAGCCAGAGAGACCTCTGGCCCCAAAGCTCTGCTCCCTAAACAAACCCAGAGCTCAGTCTCACTCCTATGATCCCTCCTGCCTGGCATGGCATGGCAAGGCACAGCTTGAACTCCAACCTTGTAAAATGGAAATGGAAACTGCAGTTGGTTTCAGCTCATCTCAACAGAATGTTCATCTAAATACAATGAAGCAGCCAAGGAACACAGCTTGGGAAGAATGCCACTGCAAATGCTTTCAAGATATAGCATAAAACTCTAGTGGGACAACCCCAGCCTGAAAGCAGATCCAGCCCTGCTGTGGGCTTAGTGTTAAACACTGCCAAGCCCAGGTCTCCTCTCTCCAGCACCTATATAGCAGCAACTCTCTGGATGCCAAATTGATACAGATGGACATCAGAAAAATCTCAGGGTCTTGAAAACTTCACTGAAAACTAAGATACAAAGCTGACTAAGGGAGCTTTTCTCACCCAGGACAATGGGGATGATGGAGACCGAGCAAAATTTAAGAGTCAGCACAGAGCTTTCTCAAAGCAAACTTTCACTAAGTCCACCCAAAAGTTCTCTCCTTCCATTCCAATCCACTTCCACTTCTCTCCCTCTGTGTTATTCTTTCCTCATGGTCCTTTCTCTACACAGTGCAACACATACTTCAAGACTATCATCTCTCTGAAGTCACAAGCATAAGCTTTAAATGTCACAAAGACATGCTGGACATCAAAGCAGGCATGCAATTAAGACTGTGAATCAATCAACAGAATCCAGGTGAAGATTAGAGATCAGACCTAAAAGAAATTACTTAGTGTCAGCTGATTTCTAATAACTGCATGCATGGTCTTGATACCTACTGCCACAAAGATGACATTCAATTATGCCTTCAGCCTGCCAGTCAAACCTCTTGAGGGGAACTTATCAGTGTATAAAAGACCAAGTATCATTTGTAGGGCACATTCACTCTATTTTGCTTAGGGTTAAATAGCCCTCATCACCAGAGCTGTAACAAAAAGTGCTTCACCCCTACTTTCTTTCTTGTCTTTGAAAGCCTCTTTATGTACTGCTGGTTATTTTCCTTTGTGTCCCAGCTTTCAGAATATCATTAAGCTTTATGCTCCACCATCCATGAAATTAACCACACAATTCTTCAAGTCATAATAAATCATCGAATTGTTCCATAAGGCACTTGCTGAAGATAAAAATAATTCCAAGAACTCTTCTATAAAGTGTGGAAAAAAACCCAATATTCTTTTAACTGAAATCCCTGAGCAAACACTACAGGCTGAGAAGGAACAGGATGTCAAGAGTCACATTCTAAGATTAGAATAGACTTGGATCTCAGGTGAACTACATCCCTTCAGAAGGAGTTTTGAATCATCACTGCAAAAGGCAACAACAGAGAAGAGCTTCAAGAGAGGATTTTCAGCATCTCTTGCAAACTCATGGAAAATAAAGCTCACCACACATTTACTAGACTATGTTGAAACAGCAAATACTTAGAGCAGAACAACAATGCTGGGCACTTGCACACACAAGCCTAAGTTTCATTTTATTTAAAACTATCAGAAGCTGGCTGACATGATTCATACCTGAAGCTGTGCTTCACTCTTGGGATCCAAAGGTTTCTTATAGAGCAAGTGTAAATACCCCGAGCTACGATTCTGTTCATTCTGTTCTTTAGCCTCTTCTACCCCTGCAAATCCCTCCAGCAAGGTTGTCTTCAGAATACTGATATCTCCATGAAGTGACTGCAAGGAGAAATACAACAGATTCAAGGGACAAGGTTCAAAGTAGCATTTTCCATTGCCATCTCTAGCACAAGGGCTCCTGCAAGCATCTGCCTGACAGCACAAAGGCAAATGTCACCCCCTTATTAAGGCAGCAGAGTCTGATGTTCCAGCTCCAGTTCAGCTGTAGGAGGTTAAGGAGGAACACCAGGTGAGGAAGAGTCACAGCTGGCTCACAGTCTGAAGGTACTCTGCTCACCTCTGTTGTCTCTTTAATTTCCAAGAGGAAGGTGTGAAGATCATCTGACTCAGTTCGCAACATCTTCATTTCCTCTGGGGTTCCAACTTGGAAACAGGCTTTGGAAGTCCGGGCCTTCAGCTCCTCCATCTCCTTCTGAAAATGTGCAATCTGCAAAGTCAAGAGGAAGAAAGGGCAGCCAGTGAAAACACAGCAGGGTCTGGAACAAATGTCACAGCTCTTGGATCTTGTTTACACCGTAAACACCGCTCACTTTGCAGCCAAAGCAGGAAATTCTTCTTGAACATTAACAGGAAAGAATACTCCATCTTCTCAGCACAGTGACTGAAGATGACTGAACAGGACACACAAATAGCAACTACAAACCAGGCTGATAATCTCAGAAAAAAATTTCATTCTGATTCCTAGACTACTTACAGACACCATCAGAACACAGCTGAACTGAAGTGTCTGTGTGGCATTATAAAGAAAACGGAAAAAAAATCTCACCTCCTCCCTGATTCCTGCTATGACAGGGTCTGACTCCTTCCACTGGTGGCTCTGTTTCTCTAAAGCTGTGCTGGGGAGTGCTGATTTGCCCTGGGGGAAAAAAAAAAAAAGACAAAACCAAAACCAACATTAAGTATATATCCACTGCAACAGGGAGCTTAGAATACCAAAAAAGGCCTGATGTTAGAAACTCCATTCAGACACCAGACACTCTGTCAGACACAACATAGGTCAAAATACAGCTCTCTGAAGACATGCAGAGAACATTGTTTTAGAAACACAGATTTGCTACTATTTCAAAGTCAAAAGTTAGCTAATTCTTTGACCTAAGAACACTAATTCAGTCCAAGGAATTCTAAGCAATTTGTGGGCCATGCACAACATTCACCCTCCAAAGAACCCAGTCAAGTCCTGTTACCTGAGCAGGGCTTGGCTTTGCTGCTGACGGGGTGATTTTGGGTGTCTTCTGTACCAAGGAAGCTGAAGGAGTATTTTGAGCAGGACGTGCCACTGGAATTTAGTAAGAACAACAGTAATTTTATGAATTTATACAAAGCTTGAGAAAACAGGCTGTGATTAGAAACAATCACCACTGCCAAATCCAAAAGCAGTAGTGCTATGGGCCCCAATGCAAGAACACACCTTCCTGAGGTGCCTTTTCACTTCCATCCAACTTCTCTGTGACTACTTTGAACTCTAGTCAATGCAGATGGAAGGTAAGGCACTGATTTGTGTGACTGCCCAGAAACATTCAGAATCAGAGCACTGAAAATGCAAGAACTTGTGGGGGAACTTAAGCAGCTGAATATAATTATTTCACATATGGCTCTCTGAGGAATAAAGAGCACAAATGGAAAAATCGCTCAGTTTGAAGACTAAATGATTCACATCATGATGGTGTGCCAATCAGGAGGGCCTCTACAGCAGGAAAAGCAGCAGGAAAAACAAGAAAGAAGCCAAATGAAGCTCATTGTGTCCTACAACTTTTAGAACGTTTTTTATAATGCATTATTCCCAACAATAGGGATCAGACTCCTACCCGTGGCAGGCACAGGGGATGAAGTCTTCAGTGGTGTGGTAGGAGGGGCTGTGACTGGCGTGGACTGGCTCAGAGAACCTCCAGGAGCAGTTTTGGAACTGGTTGAGAAGGAAAACATCGTGGAAGTGCATTGACCACTGCTGCTCGTGGGAGAAGAGGTGTCTACAGCATTGAACCTGCAACAGAATGAATAAATGAATGAGTGAATGAAGAAATGAATGAGCATCCCCTGGGATCAGCAACAATTCAAGCTCCAGATACAAAATCATGAGTGTAGCTTCTGGAGATAGTGGGAAGGAGCCATTCAGGATTATTTCTGAATACATGGAACCACAAAGACTTCTATCTTAGATCCACCCAGGAGCAAAAGGTAACTGCCAGCAAAAAGCACTACCCTGCTTCAAATGCACCTGGTCATTTTGTTCCAACTGCAGCAAATCTGAGCTGCCCTTCAGTGTCATCCTCAGAGTAAGGCTCAAACAGAAATTCTGCAAGAAAATATAAATTTCTATTCATCTGCAAACTCAGCTCCTCGAGGCAGCCAATTTAAATATTCAGCCAATTCACTGGCGTATCATTTGCTTTATACACAAAATATAAAAAGCCCTAAGAGCTCCCATCAGATCCTGGTGTAGTAAAGATTTTTCTAATTAAAAAATAATCATTTGAACCATCAGAAATTTCTTATGATGCATTTACATGAAAGTTCTTCTCCTTAAAAAGCAGCTCCAATTAACATAGCTCTGTGTTTTATACCACTTTTTCTAAAAATAGAGAGCAAGTCTCAAGAGTTGGAGGGAAGAGTGAGTATATGACATCTGAGAACACTCACTCAAACCCATTTTGCAGAGTTTCTAATCAATATTAGTTTTTTTCAGTTGGTGTGAACAAGCTTTGAAGATTCCAGATCCTGTGGTCAGTGAGCAAGTGTCCATTTAAGAACATAACCAAAAGGTCTAACACCTTCTCTGCTGAACACAGAGTGGCAAAGCAATCCATCAGCTGTGGCTCCAGCTTCCTCTGAGGCTGGGGGCAAGGAACCTTCAACAAACAGAGAAACTTGTGCTATCGCCACCCCACTAAACAAGTCCCAGACAGAAGTGATTTCCCAGCAGTCTTTAGCCACGATTTGCATCAAACCAAAGCAAAGAACCACTGTTTGATGCCTATGAAACAAAGATTAAAAAAAAACCCCTAAATCTCTGGCAATTTATCAATCTAAATTTTTGGCATTGTCCCTTGACTAGTACCATGCCTATGGACATAACCTCTGGCATGGGAAGCACTGAGGGTTTTCACAGCCAAGACAGTCTTGGATAAAAAGGGGCTTCCTCAGTGCTTTCCTGGGAACATGGGGAACAGCTGTCAAAGCAAAAAGCCAGACACCATCTTCAGAACTACCACACATTATCCATGCCTGCAGCAATTTAACAAGCATCCAGCCCCTGCATTCACTGCTGAATCTATTTACTTCTCATTGAGGTTCACTTTGACTGAAGAAGCTGAAGGTGCAAAAGATGACTTCTGTGCAGCAGGTGCTGTGGAGAGCGACGGCCCAGAGGAGCTGTCTGCAGCTGGTTTAAAGTTCATGGACCCAAAAGAAAAGGAGGTGGCAGTAGCTGTTGTAGTGGTGCCTACAGAAGCAGAAGTCATGGATGCCTTGGAAGAAGCAGAGGAGAAAGAGAATGTAGCTGCTCCAGTCAGAGCAGGAGTCTGGGCTTGCTTGGAGGCATCAGTGGCAAAGGAGTATGGTGGAGGATCACTGCCCGTGGAGCCAGGAGTCTTCACAGCTGAAGGCATGAAGGAAAAAACAGCTGCTCCACTCCCTGCTGGAGGCTGGCTTGAGGTGGGCACAGTGGGAGCAACAGCTGGTACCGTGTCAGGCTTTAGAGAAGTTGGAGGAGTGGTTGGACTTGTGGCAGTACTTCCTGGAGAAAGACAAATGGGAACGGAGAAAGCTCATTTGGCTGCACTGACTAATGGCAGAAGGTATTGCAAGGCCAAATCTATTTGATGGGGACAGCTCAGCACTGCTGCTCTCACTGGACAGTGAGGAAGAGGGATGGCAGAGCTGGGCTTGCAGTCCCCAAAGGCAGCAAGTGATACAGAAACTGTACAAAGTCACGATCAGTATAACAATGTGTCCAGATTAATGCTGCCTGCAGTTTCCTGTGAAAAGGCTTCACCTTCCTCCATTGATTTTGATGAGGTTCCTGCCATCTCAAATAAAATAGGCAGTCAGCACACAAGTTAGCCAGCACTGCAGGGAGGCAGACTGCCAAACAACAGCATTCTGGCTGGGGAAGGAGAAGCAAATTTGGGCACAGGGAAGAAAATGGTGCATTTGCAATTATTCCTCCATGCATGAAAACAAGTAAAACAATCATCTTACCTGCTTACATCACACTACACAGGGCAACACATCTAGAACTCAAACAAAACTACTCCTTTTCACCTGCTACACAATTTTCACAGCGCTGAGGAAAGCTTTAAATAGGATTTAAATAGGATTTTGTTTAAATAGGATTTCGCTGCAGCCAAACACCTTAGTTCATGTCATGACCTCCTGTGGCAAAACTATGGAGGAAAACCATCACCTCTGCAAAGTGTGCAGGCCATGCTCAAAGCTGGGCAAAGAGCCTCCTAAAACTGGTTTGGCCCTGTTCTCCAAAGGCTGATCACACAGGAAAGTCTAAATGCACAGCCTGCAAAGTGCTTGAAATCCCACCAACAAACAGGTTTAAAAGTTGGACTCGATGATCTTAAGAGGTCTTTTCCAAACTAAATGATTCTGTGATTTCATGAACAGGACTAGATAATTTCACGCAGATGTACAAAAGACAGAACAGTCCTGAGAGCTCAAACACCCAAGAACTGCTCCCCATTATCATTATAAAGAAAAAATATGTTTTCTGTGACACATGTGTTTGACTAGTGAACTGACAGATCAGTGTAACAAAGATCCACAAATCCAAGTGTTCCCTAACCCACTGGAGCACTTACCTGCTGACTTTGGAACTCTCTCCCCTACCAACTGCAGTGGCTCCGGGGTCACAATAAGTGATCTGACCCCTGGGTTTTGGTTGATCATGTAAAATGGGCAGAGCACACCATCTGTAGAGAGCAGGATCAGAACTGGAGCTGGAGCAAGGATTTTCTCATCACCTGCCAGAGAACACACAGATAAGTCCTGCAGTTAAAGCTTCCTATTCTGTTCCTGCTGGAATTGCCACCTTCACGTGACTTTCTTCACACAATATTTCTTACATTTCTCCCTTCTTGCTTTCATTCGCATCTTTGTTCCCTTGCTTCTCTGTCAATGCTCAGCTCTCTTTCTTTTTCCTTTTGTATTCCTATCTGTTCCTGCCTTCATGTTTCATAAAAGGGTTATTTTGACAATCGAATGTCATCTCCTGAATGACAAAGCCCAACTTTCACCCATGAATTCCTGTGCCAAGCTTTTTCAGATTTTGAAGCAGTCCTTTTTCCTCACTGATACTTTGCTCCCTCCTTCAATTCCTTTCAGCAATCCCCACATTCCATTGGGCCCTGCCACCTCATTAACATTCATATGCATAAACTACAAAATGGAATTGCTACATAGGAAGCTTTTTAACTTTAAAGAAAGCCAACATCAAACAAATATCCTCATGATCTGAACCACTGATATAAAATATTTGTGTTTTATGCAGCTGCTTTGTGAGTCTGCTTCAGTACAAAAAAATCTCAGCACAGTTAAAGGCCACAGAACACTTTCTATATTTCTAAAAAAAGTTCTGTCATGGTTTAACTGTGCTTAATTAAAAAACACAAACCCAACACATTGAGAGTGCAGGAAAAATCTGCTATAATCACAGTGCTTTGTTTGTCAGGCAGTGCAATGGATGGCCATGCTTCTTTACTATTGGTTCTTCAGGAAGAGCAAGCTAGGGAAGAGCAGTTTCCACATGGGAACAAGCTCCAGGACAAATCAGGTTTCTCTGCAATCTAAACTTTCTGTGAACTGCAAAGCCAATTAATGTGCAGCCAAACCCTTGTGTCAGAACACAGAGAAAGTGTTAGCAAAAAGCTTCTCCAAAAAACCTTTCTAAAAACTCTGAGGCAGCATAACATAGGCTTTAAAAAATCTGTCCTGACAGATTCCTTAATCCAGTAACTGTATAGATTAACAGAGAAAAGGCTTCAAATTCAATTTGCCATTCAAGAACAAAGTTTGACCTCAATTCCCTACTGTAGGTTTTCTTTCAGGTAAAGTTCTCAGTTAACTGGCACCCTCCTGTGCTCTTCAGGAACTCCTGACTGCAGTACCTTCCACCCTGCCTGAAGGCATCTCTATTTCAATCTGTCCCTGGGCTTCAAGGAAGAATTCTCAGAATTCTTTAAGATACAACACAATAGCTCAGATGTAGCTTCAGACTCTGACAAGGTACTTTGAAGAGCCTTCAGGCAGCACAGAAGGTACAGCAATAATGCAGCTGAGTAGATGTAGAGCACAGCAGGATTTAGGCAGTACAGACCCTGTGCTTTAATGCAGAATTAAAACCCACGCATTCACCTCAGCAATCTTTGCTGTTTCTGGCTTTGAAACCAACCCACTTTTCCTTTAGATCCGTGCAAATGTACTTGATACAAAACAGTTCTGCAAAAGGACATAAGTGACAAGAATAAAGAACACCTCACAGGCAGCCTGAAATCCCCAGTGCTGGAACAAGACTCCTTTAAACTCACTATAATCCCAGTTCTGGGGAACACAGATGAAACTCAGGAGCTTTGTTTGCCATGGCTGTTGGTGTTGTACCCCAGGATGCTGAAAGCTCCAGGAAAGAACTGTATTTAACACTTTGCCACTGAATCCTTACACAGAAGTAAAGCCAGGTGCTGTGGGTTTGGTATAAAAACAGCAGGAGGTGTTGGTCTCCCTTTCAGAATGATCTCCCAGAACTCTGAGCACAAGGCTGCCCCTCAAAAAATATCAAATATACTGAGATTTTCTGAACACTCCACAAGAAAGACTAACAAGACTTACTGATCATGATGGGCATGTTACTGGTGTAGTCTACAGCAACACCAACGGGCAGGGTGTCATCGCTTTTATCTGTCACAGGAAGTTCTGCTCTGCTGGAGTCCTCCAAAAGCCATGATTCCCAGTTCTGCAAAAAGTAAAGTTATTATTGTATTGACTACTCCTTTCCTGTGACCAGCCTTCTTCAGCACTCCAGCCTAAAACAGCTGAAACACCAGCTAGAGAGTATCTACTTAAATTTGTCAGATTAACAAATGCCAGAAAGATCAGGGTTTGTGTGTGACTTCTCATGTATCATTGCATATCAGAGGTCAGACATTTTTAATGCCTTACTTCAACTGATGACCTCACATCACTCACTTTATTATAGTGAGTTTCACCAAATTTTGAGACTGTCAAGTGAATCACGAAAAACAGACTTCTGGTACTTGGTTCACAACACACATCTCTTATTCATCTAAGAATTATCTTAAGATTCCGTATAATTAAGAAGCTTGTTTAGTTTTGGGATGTCTTAAAACAATTCATCTCATTATATCCCAGGTCTTATATAGGTTATACTTAAGGAAAGAAAATGTACATTTGCACAAATGCAACACAACATATATTCTACAAATGGAATAAAAATATTACCTGATCCCCCTGCCTGGCAAGAATGCTGACTTCTGTGGAAGCTGCTGAAGCTGCCAGAACTAGATCCCTGTAAGCAAGGACACAAACAGGTTAAAACTAACAAGTTTTAACAGTCAGTCCACTGCAAGGTCTACAAAAAGGAGGAACACAATCTATAGAGAAGCACTGACCACTCAGACATGCATATCAAGGGATAGACCTTCCCATGATTCCTGCCACTCACCATTCCTCAACAAAATTGAGGAAGTAATGATGCTGTCTCTCAGTGCAGCTCGTGTAGCACGGCTCCATGAAATTCACAAACTTCTCTGGTCGCTTCTCTTCCTTTTTCTGTAAGATCAGCATCGATAATTTATTGTCCATTGCAGAAACCAAGTAATCTCCCTTAAATTTGATAGCATCAGGGCACACTAATAATGCCATAATTTGATCTCAGCAGAGAAGAAGTTACTCATTGATTTTCAGGTGGATCCTACTTCCTCCACTCAATCCCCCAAACCTCAAACCCATGATTTACAGCAGTACCAAATTCAGATTCTACGTGGTGCCAATGTCAGTAACAAAAGCAAGTTGCCATTGTAATGAACAATGGAACAAGCAACAAACACTTGTGTCATTGTGATTGCTGGCACTTACAGGCAATATGGCAATGACCACTTGTGGAGACATTTCCAGTGTCCCATCAGCCTCTGCATACACGATGGTAAAGACATATGTGCCAATCCAAAGTACATCCAAAACTGAAAGAGAAAGCAAATACCTCAGCCAGAAACAGTTCATAATAATACTTCCTTGTTGATTTTAACTGTGCACAGCACACAAAAAGAAATGACAAACAAATGGTAACTAACTCCTAAACTAAAAAAATTATGAATCACAGAAAATCACACTGTAATTACATAACCAGTGCTATACAGCTGCTATAACTAAAGACAACAGGGGGAAGAATGAGTAAAACACTTTTAAAGAGAAAACAAATTTAAAAGTAATAAAAAGATGTACCTTTAACGGGATTGTCCGAGTCATAAAAGGGAGGACAAGGGATTACTTTCTTCTCCTGCAGATTCTGCAGATAAAACAAGTCTTAAATACACAGAAAAGGCAAAGAACAAATTCAGTTGCAAGTTTTGCAGAAAGCCCAGAGAACTGGTTTAGAGGAACTCACCCACTTTTTAACACTCATCATGGGCCACTCTGAAATCATGACTTTTCAGTGACCAGTGCAAACCTTAAACTAAACCAAATACTGGCCTAAGACACTCGAACATTTCTGAAGCACTTGGGCAGCATCACATGGCTCACACCATGTGCCATCTAACCAAATTCTGTAGTCTGTGATGCAAGAACCAACCAACCAAATGAAAAAAAAAAAAAAAAACCAAAAAAACCAATAACCAAAACCCACAAAGTATCATATTTCAAACTACTGAAAAGACATAGGGCCTTAATACCACCAACACTTACAGGCAGATATTGCACCACGGTGCCATTTTGCCTCCCTGCAGCCAGTTGTTTTCCCTTTGGGCTCCAACACACTAGGCAACAAATAAGAGAATTTCATTAGCACTAAGGAACTGGAGAGTTACAAGGCCCCACAAAACAGGACAAGTAAATTAAAACTGCTGGTTTTTTGCACTGCAAAAAATCATTAATCTGAATCAAACAAGGAATCATCCAGTCACAGAGAAAGCAAGACTACACAGGTCAAAAACCAACAGGTGATGTTGCTTATTTGCATGTTTTCCTGGAAATGAGTCAAGCCTGAGACAGTACAAACCACAGGTGGGCACATTTGGTAACTCACAAGACTCAGTTGCTGCAATCAACTGGGAAAGAGTAATTCCATTGCAACACATTTTCTGAGTCTCACCAAGTTTAAACCTTCCTTTTTGTGAAGAATTTTAAGAAACCTCCTCCTGAGACAAGCAGCCTGTGTTTATAGACCTCTCAGTCTGCATCTGCTCTTCAGTGCCCACCATTCTGAGTGCCCTCCAAGGCTGCCACTCACCAGATGTGACAGCAGCAGAGGATGGGAGTGTGGCATAGACCTTCACAGAGTCTGTGACCTGCAGGACAGAGATGCTGCCATCAGACAGGCAGATGGCCACCATGGCAGGATTGGCAGGGTTCCACTTCAGGTCGTTGACTGTGGCTGCACTTCCCGAGTCCTTGGCCAGTTTGTGACAAGCAAATGCCTGTTTCTGCTGTTTTGCCTTTTAGGAAAGACAAATACATGAGACAGTCACAGTGGAGCACAAAACCAAACTCTCCTGTAGTTCAAAGCAGTTTTCACCTGCCTATAAATTAATGACCGATAAAAACAAGCAGATTTTGAGTTTACTGAGCAACTCCTTTACAAGACAACCCTCACAGAGACAGGAAAATCCCACTCCAGCTACACCTCTCCTCTGCTGTATTCTGAAAAAGACCCCAAATCAAAGCCAAACCCACTTGGCACATGCTGTACCTGGTTCAGGAACGTGCGGACATCAAAAAAGCTGATGAAGGGCCCGACCTCACTGGACATCATACAGACAGACAGGGTGAGATTGTCACAGCTCAGAGCCAGGTGCTGCATAGGAAACTTCATGGGAACCACAGTACTCTGAATATTCTCCACTTAAAACACAAAAGGAAGATGGAACGAAGGGGACAAATTTAAATAGCAAGAATTGTTCTTGTGAAACAATACAACAAATTTATGCAAAAATCCTCGGTCTCATTAACAGCAGCTATCAAAGGTAACATGTAGAAAAACTGAATGAAAGCAAATTCCTTAATCTCTATCAATACAATCTTGAGAGCTGCCAAATTCCTAAGAAAAGAAAATACCAGTTTCTTCATCAGCAACCTGAGTAATAATAAGTGGAAAGATTTGTGGCTTTATTGATGTATGTACAGCGTGGAACAGTTACTAAGGAGAATGAAAACCATTTTGCCAGTGGTGGAATGGTGGTTGCTCCCCCTCTCCTGGACAGTCGTTTAGTCAGAGTGTGTAACTCAGTGTGAGAACCCTGTCCCTCAGCTCACACACATCCCTGACACGTGCACAGCTTCACAGCTCAAAGAATGGCTACCAGCCCAGCAAAGAATGGCTACCAACGTTGTTCCTGCCTTCCCACATAAGAAACTGTGGCAATTCAAAGGCCTGACTGAGAATGACAGACTGTAACCTGTATCAGAAGCCAAGAGCTCCACGTCATAAATCCCATATAAACCTGTCTCCGCCAGAACCATGAGATTTAAGCGTGTCTTACCAATTTTATTGGGATCTTCTCCCAGCTGTTTCTGCATGAGAAGATCTCTGGTGTGGAAGATCTGCAGGCTGGTCCCTCCACCAGCAAAGACCAGCCCGTATTTGTTGGACACTGCGAGGAGGCTGGAGCGCTCTTTGGGAAGGTCATCAGGAGCATCAAAGATGCGAACCTTCTTCAGTGCTCTGAACTGAAAATCCTGTTTGAGACAGTTGGGAAGCAGCTGTTCACATGCTGCCCAAGAGGAACAGTTTACTTTGTTTTCTCTAAGACAGTAAGTGCAGGAGCCTCTCCATGAGAGCTGCAAATCCCTGCCACACACCCAGGCAGTTTCTGGCTGCTCCGTCATATTTTCTGTCTCATCTATGGAAGACTGAGATCACACCACATTTTTGTCCCATTGGTTAAATCTCTCTTGTACCCAGTGCCTGTGTTCATAAAATCTGCAGGAGCTGAATCTGCCTGGGACACCTGACCTTCTCAGGAGCACACCAGAACCAGCCAAGGGATACAGAGGAAAAGAGGAGGGAATAAAGAAAAGATGGAGCAGGACTGAACGAAACGTGTTGCTACAAGGTACACATTTGCTAACATACTTGATGATGCCAGTAACTCCAATCAAGCACCTGAGTTATTCCCAAATTACTGCCACTAAATAAGTACATTCCTGCAAACTGAGCGAGATGTAGGAACTCAGGAACTTCTGCAAAACAAACAGCCCAACTACCCTGTTTTTGAGAGCAGAAAGCAGCTGCACAAAGACCCAGGAATCTGTTCCCTGGTGTCCCTTCTTACCCAGCCTCACAGTAACACTGGGTGACACAGGACGGGCTGGGCTGGCACCACACAGCAAGACTCCAGCTCACACTGCCCACAGCCACACTGCTGCTCCCAAACCAGGAGACTCCCAGCACAAGGCATGCTGACAGGAGGATTCAGAAACGCATCACTCTTCTTCCAAAATAAGGTTCCTACAACTTTCCTTCATCCCTGAAACTGCTCGAGGCCAGGCTGGATGGGGCTTGGAGCAACCTGGTCTGGTGGAAAGGTGTCCCTGTCCGTGGCAGGGGTTGGAACGAGATGAGCTTCCTTCCAAGCCAAACCACGCTGTGATTCCTTCCCCAGGCATTAAACACCTCTCTACACCAAGGCCATGCCAGCCTTCTCTTTTCCACCCCCCAGGCTTGTACCACACTGTGCTGGAAAGTCCTCAAGATTACCCAGAAAGGGTGTGGAGTATCCCTCACTGGAGATATTCCAAACACGTCAGGACACAATCCTGTGCCATGTGCACTGGGACAACCCGGCCCGAGCAGGGAAGTTTGACCAGACAGACCCACTGTGGTCCCTTCCAGCCTGACCCATCCTGGGATTCTGTTTCACAAACACCGCAAGGATGTCTCAAAGAGCCCCGCCATGTCCCGAGCGGACCCCCCTCAGTTTGTCAGCCCCACAGTCCCAACCAAGCCTCCCTCAGAACCCACCACCTCTCGCAGCCCAGGCCGAGCCTTCTCCATGCCCCGCTCCCCTCCGGCTCCAAGCCAAGGCCCCCCGGCCCGAGTCAAACAGCCTGTCGACCCTTCCCCGCGGCGGGCTGCCCCTCACAGCCCCCGCTCTCCCCGTGCCTCACCTTCATCTCCCGCTCGGGGACCACGTCCATGTCGTCCCCCATGGCGGCCCCGCAGCCGCGGTCCCGCCGGGAGAGCCCCGCACCGCTTCCGCTTCCGGCGGGGCCGCTCCGCCCGCGCCTCTCGGTGCTCCGGGTCCTCCCACCGGCTCCTCCCCCACAACAGCCGTGCTTGAAAAACACTTTTTGCACGGAGTTAATTAAGTCGGAAAATATCTTTGAAATCAGCGAGTCCAACCTATGACCAAGCACCACCTGGTCAAGCAGCCCAGAGCACTGAGTGCCACGTCCAGTCGTTCCTTGAACACCTCCAGGGACGGCGACTCCACCACCTCCCCGGGCAGCCCGTTCCAATGTCTAATCACCCTTTCTGTGGAGAAATTCCAACCTGAACCTCCCCTGGCGCAGTTTAAGGCTGTGTGCTCTCGCCCAGGATTTTCCACACGTTCTGAGGCGGTGGGAGCCGCAGGACGCCCGTGCCCTGCTCCGTCCTGAGGGGAGCCGGGCCGCGGGAGCAGCCCCGAGGGGACAGCCCGAGGGGACAGCCCCCGCTGGAGCAGCCCCGAGGGGACAGCCCCGCTGGAGCAGCCCCGAGGGGACAGCCCCCGCTGGAGCAGGGATGGGCCCTGGCTGTCCCTGCCAAGCCATGCTGGAGCCTGGCAGGCGGCTGCTCCACCCCGGCCACCAGCCCTTGGTGAGGGGCTTCCCGTGTCAGAGACCCAGTGTTGCTTCAGGTCGAAGGAATGGCAGAAACTCCCGCGTTGGAAGGGACGGTCAAGGATCATTAAATTCAACTCCTGACCCTGCACAGGACAACCCAAGAATCCCACCCTGTGCCTGAGAGCCGTGTCCAAACACTCCCTGAGCTCTGGCAGCCTCGGGGCCGTGCCCATTCCCTGAGGAGCCTGGGCAGTGCCCGACCACCCTCTGGGGGAAGAACCTTTTCCTAATTCCAACCTAACCCTCCCCTGACACAGTTTCACACCTTTCCTTCAGGTAAAATCCTGCTCCCTTGGCATGGGCTGCAGTGGGAGCACAGGGATGCTCTGGGTCAGCTCCAGTGTGGGGTGGCTGAGCTGGAAACACAGAAGCTCTGTGAGCTGGAACAGTTTTATAGTGCTCCAGGACCACACAAAAGTAGCATGTGGGGGCTTGACCACACCAGGTCCTCGATTTCTTTACTTGCTCCTCAAGTTTTGAGGGGTTCAGCTCCCACTCAGACAGAATACCAGCACTCAGCCCTATGGGGACACTGAGAAGGGCTGTTTCCAGCTCTAGCAGGTCATTCTCTTTTCCAGGACCAAAAAGGACAAGGATTTCCACAGAGACAAGCAGTGATGGCTTTGGGCAGTGACCTGAACTGTGGCAAACCACATCCAAGTTTCCCTCGTGTAATATGCTTCCTCTAACTGAACAACAGCTTCAAAACACACAGCCAAGAAAAGCAGGTGCATTCCCAGAGGCTACCAGGCAGCAGAAAGCAGACATAGGGCTGTGATCTCAGGGAAATTCTGTCCCTTTGAGACACATGGAAAAAGTGTACCCAGTCATTCCCCAGGAAACCTGGTCTCCCCTTTTGATAAGTCACATCAGACAAGAACCTTGGGCAACTGCTTCAAGAGCAGAGAGAATTTAAAAAGCCCTCCTTCAAGAGAAGCATCACAAGTGTCTGCTCTCAATAAATAACTTATTCCTTAAAACAAGCACTGGCACCTGCTCTTTTTCAGTAAGTCAGAAAAAAGCGCCAGCTTTCAGGAGTTGGCCTCTGCATTTCATCACAGAAACTCCATGGCTTTCAGTCAGTTATTACAGATAAAGATCAGATCAAGACAGTCCAAACCTATCTCCAGGATCTGTTTAACGGTTTACATTAACAGAGTTGGAAACTAGCTCCCTTAATCTGCAACCAATCATAGGGAAAAGGGACCGAGCTTCAGAGGAGATAACAATATACACTGACACACAGTGGAGCTTCAGAAGATTTATTTTCAGTCCTTGAAGTAGACTGGTGCTGCTTTTGCTCATAATTTTACTCTCCATTACAGTTTTGGTTTTCAAACAAACAGTAGTGAGAATGTTTTTGTTGTTTTTTTAATTATTTCAAAGTGCAGCCTTTGGCAGGAACAAACAGCCTAGTAGAGTTAATCATCTGTATTTCTTTTTTAAAAATGTACTTACTAAACCATGATTTTAAAAAAGTTAAAAGCTGTCAAGAACATTAAAGAAAAGAGTAGGGAAAGGGCAAAGAGCAAACACCTGGATTCCAGAAATTGTGTATGGAACAAGAATCACCACAGTAACCAGAGCGTGGATAGCACAGTCCCAGCTCATATTCCATACTTACAGCCATTCTTATTTTGCAGACTTGAGGGCTCATCCATCAGGAAAATGGATAATCCCAGGGGACCAAGCTGAAACACATACAGGGAGGTCTGCAAAAATCAGAGGGACAGAGCAGCTGCCTGAGGACAGATCCTCGTCTGCAACTGCCAAGTCTGGCAGGGCTCAGTTTGGTCACTCAGCTTCCTTTCACCTGGAGGTTTCACTTGCCCCAGGCATCCTGTGGGGCTGCAAAGGCATCACAGCTTGTTCCTGGGCTCCATGGACAGGACAGACAATCACCTGTTCAGAGGTTACGCTCCTGGTCGTACCCAAGTCTAGATTTATCAGGAAGGGGGTCCCCAAGGTGGCTTTAACCATCCTCACCTGCAGTGGCTGGTGTTGGACCCTGAGATCTGCCTGCAGAACGAGCCCCCAGGGCAGACAGAAGCTGTCCCTGCAGGCAGCTGTGCCCACTCCAAAAAGCTGTGCAGGCAGATCTCTGTGTCCAAGCACATTCCCACGTTCCCCTTATGGTCAGACAGACGTGGGAGCCTGATTTGCATTTTGGGGAGGTCAGGAGGGGAAGAACTAAGTCCAAAGGAGGAACGGGAGGATGGAGCAGAGAAGGCACTTATTTCTTTGCACCCATGAAGCCACTCTCAGGGGCTTTGTCCATGTCTGGCAGCAAGGACCATTAGGAACCTGTGGTGACAAGCACAGCTCTGAACCCATGTGCTGGGAACAAAGGAGCTCCTCGTCTGAGAAATGCAGGAAGGGCAGAGGAAAGAGTAAAATCACAGGACATTTTTTTGTTCTTTTTGGTCTCACATTACACTTGGTGCTATGGCTTCTGTCTAACAGATCAAGTTGGCTAAGGGATGCAGCAGAAAGACACGAGCTGGGGGTCTCCAGCTTCCCTTGCTGTTCCTCTAAGGCAGGTTAGTTGAAAACTAGGACTGTCCACAGTAAAGAGTAACAAAGCACAGGTAACCTCTGTTACAGACCAGCAAAGCAAACAGTGCCCATTTTACAGCCTGTCCTCTTCAAGGGAGGCTGGCTATGTCTCTCTCTGGAGGTGGACCAGAACGTTTTGGGTTGCTTTCATTGGCTTTTCCTTCAAACATCATGACCCTGCAAAACACAACAAATATTGCCAATTAAAAAAAAAAAAAAGCAAATGCATCTTTATCCATCATTGGGGGTGGCATTATCTGCTGCAAAAGAGCATCTGGCTCCCCTACAAAGAGCACTCGATAATTAACAAAGCAGGGAAAGCCAACAGAGGGCAGTGCTGCCAGGCTGGCTTTTCCAGCAGCTACCAGCAGTGGGTTCCCAAAGTCTCCGCCGGTTTTCCTCTCAGAGCCCAGAGGATTAGCACATTTTATTTAGACAGCCACTTCCGAAATCCCCTGGGCACACATTGCATGCCAAGTGCTCCTGATGCGTAAAAGCAAATACCACTCCTGGCCCACCTTGCACATAACCACACAGCAGAACATTCAGAAGCCAACACCGAGCAAACAACAGCAATTAGAGCCAGGGGAGAGAGCAAAAACAAGGAGCAAGGCACTGGCTGTAGGAATCTCAAGCATTTTGCAACCACTAGCACTGTCTTCCTCCCTGAGGACTGCAGCTACGCTGGGAATGCCAGCTGCCTCGATGGATCAAAGGACTGCACTGCTCTTAGGACGAGTTTTACATTTCTGCTCCTGCTCTACAGAGTCCAACAAACAATGGGGTGTCTGTTAGCAAGAGAAGGGACCTGTTTGTGAAAGCTGCTGCAGTTGGGAGGAGGGATGGAAGATACGGGACAGGCTGCAGGCTCAGTCTGGTTCTGTGGAGAAAAAGGAGGAGCAGGGATGTCAGAAATCTGTGTGTGCTTGGAAGAGGAGCATCCCAACACAGACACAGCACACAGTGGGGACTCTGCCAGCAAGCACGTCCCAGCTTAGAGAAACCACGTGAGAGTGGGTGCAAGATCCTTCCTCCCAACCTGCCCGGAAAGCTGGCTGTGTTTCTAAAGCTGCCTTCAAAAAGGGGTAAGGAGGATGGAGAGGATCAGCTCCTATTCATGGTGGTTTCAGACACAAAAGCGGGGCCAGCCTCTGAGCTGTGAAAGGAAACGCCAGGCTTCAATGGGATGGAGATGGAGCCAAGCAAGTGTTTGGAAGCCATTTGTTAGAGCAGCACTTTCAGAGCCCTGTGGAGAGGGCAGAGGGGGCCGTGGGAGGCTAGTGCTGGCAGCCTGTACCACAGAAAACCTCTCCCAGCACGAGCCAGCTGTTTCAAGCATGTGTCCCATCTCCATCTACTGCCCGTCTCCCCAAAATCAGGCAGGGATAGAGCATCCTGTGGGAAACAGGAGCACCATCAGTCACCACTCAAATCCTGCCACCATCCACAGGGGAAGCCTGTGTTCCCCAAAGCCAGCAGGATCCTGAGGGAAGAGAGGGGAAGAAGTCCTGCAGTGCTGAATGCCTGCACACCCTCGGAAAGGAGGGGGATGGCTGCCCCAGGAGCAGGTGGGAGGAAGCCTGTGCTAACACACAGCAGGCAGCTCTGCTGGGAGCACTCACCACTGCTCAGCCTGGCCATGGGCTTACACAGCCTCTGGTGGCACCCTGCAGACCCCCCTGCAGGAGGATCCTCGTCTCCCTCCCTCCAGGAGCACCGGGTGTGCACAGCTCCAGCTCCACCAGCCAGAACAGCTTGTGCTTCCCGGCTTCCCAGCACAGCAGCTCGGGCCCTGCTGCTCTCCCCGGCTCCATCCCGGGACACTCACAGTTTCAGCACAGCAGAGCGTTTCCCAAGCATCACGTTGACAAAGTCCTGGTACGAGATGGTGTCGCTGACCCCTCCAGTCACCTCAGAGATCATCTTCTTCAGTTCTAGGTGGGTCTTCGGAGCCCCCAACTTCTCCATCATCCTTTTGACAGACATCAAATCTACAAGAGCAAGGCAATCGCTGCTGTCAAGAGGTGACCCCACTGAGCACAGACCAACCCTAGGGACAGAGCCATGAGTTCCCACCTGAGACCACCTCACCCATGGACTCTGTGACTGACAGCATTAAGCTGTTGCCAAAAGCCACAAGAAGCCTTCCAGTACAGCTCACTGCCACTCTGCCCAGTACAGAGCATCACTTCCCAGTTCTGCAGCTCCAGATAGAAGTCCCACACGCTCAGAGAAGAGGGACAGCTCTCCAAGTGCTCCAGAGACACGTGGGGAGAGTGCTCTCTAGCTCGGAGTGTGGTGCCAAGAATTACAAAGATGGGGAGGAGGGAAGCAACAGCAGGGTTAAAGCTGGAGACAAACAAGCTGTGGGGAGCAGACGCCCCTGCCCATCGCCACAGGCCATTTCCTCCCATTGCACTGCTGCCTGCTGAGACCTGCGGGCCCCTTCCCTCCCGGAAGCCCTGAGTCAGGCCTCTTCCAGCTCCCCACAGGCTTCACTTCAGCTGGAAGTCTTCTGGAGCAGGGGAATGAGGCAGCAGCCTCCTGGAAGGGCACAGCACACAAGTGGTTACACTTCAGTGTCAGCTCCAGGCCTGCAGGAGGCTGGAACTTTACATAACTGGTGCTTTCTGGACCCAAATCAGGGCTGCTCAGCTGAGCCAGACTCACACCCAAGTCCTTTGCTTCCCTCTGCTCCCCTCCTTGCAAAGCAAAGAGCTTCTCTGCACCAGAAGTGCTCATGGATTTATACAGCTCCTGCCTCAAGCCAGGCAAGCCTTAGGATTGTCCAAGTCCTGCAGCTTCCCAGCTCTGAATTCCCAGCTTCCCAGAAGAGGATTGAGAAGAAGGCCTCAGTGGAGAAAATGACAGAAGAAAAAAGCATTTAGAGCAGAAAGAAGTGGATGAGATAAACAGAACTTCAGGAGAACAGCACTTAGAAGAACTTAGATCTTGGAGTAGGCAAGGAGAGACTGAGGAAGCTGAGAGGCAGGGGCTGGAGAGCCAAAGAAACCCCTGGCTGGCAATCAAGATCCAAGGAAGGCTGGACATGGGAAAAGCCCACAAGTTTCCCTCCTCAACACCATGAATGCAGAGGGGAAGCGGGAGATTCAGCAGCAGAGAGGCTGCTGCTCTTCCAGCCCAGCATCCCTCAGAGTCACTCACCAATCTCGCCTTGGTTGTTCAGGTCAAACTCCATGTATTTCTCTGGAAGAGACACAGAATTAAGTTAGCAGGACTCTAGAGAAGGGACTGTGCAGGGCTTTGGAGCACTGCCTGCTTGCAGCAATGAAATAAAGCATTTGGGGATAAGATTGATGTGCTGCTGAATGCAAAGTTCAGAGGGGGAGACCATCTCGAGGCCTGGTTTCAGCACCCTTATCTCAGCTCTAGAGTTAAGTGCTCTGTAATTGTGGCTGCTTTTCATTTAAGCTGAAGGAAAACACTGGCATGAGAACAAGGTATCAGCTGGCTATGAACAGCGTTAAAAGGTTTCCAGCCAGAAAAACAAAGCTCTGGAACAGCCTCCCAGAAGGAGTAGCAAGGAAAACAAACCCAGGAGCACTCCCGAGATGAAGCTGATCGGATTAGAAGGGGGATTAAATGACGCAGTTGCCTGCAATAACGAGGGACAGACTCCACAGTGCTCAATCCCAGAGCAGCACCTGCCAGGAGAGATGCTCAAGGACCACATCAAGAGGGTGAAGCCAAGAACATGCCTGGGCACAGTGATGCTGGAGCAGGTTGTTTGCCCTTCTAGCCTGCTGTCAAACACTGCTGACTTGAGCAACTCTAGCATTCTCAGGGGGAGGCAGAGCCTGCTCCAGAAGGTCTGGTTAGCTTTGCAGGACAAAATCTCACATGCTGTAACAGGCAGAGCACTGATCTGAGCTAGAAAATTCAGGACTTCAGTCCTGTGCCGTTTCTGCCCTTTGAAGTGGCACACCTGAGCTTCCTACACACCTCCCACCCCTTGCTAGCTGTTCCCCATTTAGACTTTAAGCTCTTCAGGCAAGGATTTGTCTGTCTTACAGACCATACAGCTCCCAGCACCTCAGGGGGCCCCCCATCACCTCAGCTCTGCTAAATGGAAAGAGCAAGATGCCTGCTGGCACCATCCACCCATGCTGAGCTGGAGAAACCACCCTGCAGTGAGCACTCACTCTCCACAACAGCCTCAGAGGACTCAAATTAACCAAGCCCTTCCAGGCTGCTCCTTTGCCCCAGGAAGGAAAATGGATGAGACCTTTTGCCTCTGCTCCACAAACAGCAGCAAGCATATGAGCATAAACAGAGAAGTGGCAGGCTAATTTAAGGAGCCAAAGGGAAAAGTGGTTATTTCACACATCAGAGTCTTCCCAGGACCTGTGCTTCCAAAGGAAAGTGTTGGGTTAACTGGACTGATGGGCAGGAGGCAGAGGAATGGTTTGGCACGTGTTCTCCTGGGTCTCAGCCCATGGATTATTGCTGCCACGAGCTGACCAGGACAGACCTACGGAAATACCACATACAAACCAAAGCTGTTCATGCTTCAGGCAGGAGTAAACGGCTCCTTTCAAGCATCAAGCAATCCTAGAAGAAATGGGGGCTGTAACACACATGCCTTGGGGCCAGAGTGATGCTTGCTGTGGGACTGCTTCTCCCCACACTCTGCCTCACCAGAATGACCTTGTGCATACAAAGTGCCACCTCCCTGGCCGGGGTCAGGCACCCCTGCATATGCCTGGGGACACAAACCCTGCTCTGCCATGTCCATGCCCAGCATATGTTTTCTTTTCTTCTGAGCTGACACTTAGCCAAAAGTACAGAGAACAGAGGCAGCTTTACATCAGCCTCAGCTCACACATTCATGTTTCGCTCCCATCCCAGCAGCGGGGATATAGTGGGGCAGAAACCCTGCGTGGTCCCTCCCCCACAAATACATTTACACAAACACTGCATGGGGGCTCCATGTTTGCCTCCCCCAGGCTGGGAGAGGGGCGGGGGGGGGCAGTGGGAAGGATGGCAGAGAAGAAATAGTCCCCCAACATCACACAATGAGCCGATTGTTGGGGGAGCTGGAGGAGGCGTTGGAGAGCGGGACAGGCCACGGAGACAAACTCACGAGGCAGCAGGAGGAGATGCCAAAGGCTCTCGTTACAGGGAATTCTGTGCCTGTGACCTACAGTTGCAATGTTTGAAGAGCCCCAATTGTGATGGGAAAAAATAATGTGGGGCTGCAGCCAAAAGCCAAAGCCACACAAAAGGCAACACAAAGAGATCGGGGAGCACAGGAGACTCCTCTGTGCCCAGCGGTGTAAGGGATCACAAAACACCAGCCAGCTTCTTCCTTGCTGGATTGCAAAGCCAAAATTCAAAGGGAAATAGCAGACAATGTCTGAAATGGAAGCAAGGTCAGGTTTTATTTGGTTAGAGCCAGGCTGAGGACAAGCCTCGAGGCAGTGTGACGCAGGCATGTTTTCTCAACTGCCTTCAGCCACTGCTTGGAAAGAAAGTGGGTACACCAGAATAACCCTGGCAGATCTTGTCCTGTAACCAGTCTGGGGACAAGCTCCAGAGGACTCCAGGCTTTTGAGCTGTTTCTCTATCCCCAAAAGGCCCAAACCTAGGGCCTAGATCTGCCAACTCACTGGTCAGGCTTTGGCCAGAACTAGACATATCAGTGCTGGTGTCAAGGGGCTGGGAAAGGACTAAAGAAACTTTTGGAGAGAGGAAGTCCCCAACTCCTCCACAAAGCAGCTGACACTTTTGCTTTGTGGAATGAGGTCCTTCTACTTATTGGAAAAAAAATAAAAAGTAAGGAGTCCAGCTACTGCATGGTCCATTATGCCAGCTTGCTGGGTAACTAGACAGAAACCATCCTCCTTTGCTGCTCCCCAGGGTTTTGCCCACACAGCAGGTTTTGCAGTAACAGCAGCTGCCAGGCAGGATGTCTGTAGGGTGACATGTCCCTGCCCTGCAAGTGGGAGAAGCACAAAGGCTTGTGTGGAAAACACCTCTCCAGGGAGTTTCACCAAGTCCCACAAGCAAGGGGGAAGGCATCCATCCCAGCCCAGTCACTTGTATTTGGCAGAGAATCTCAGGCTGGTAAGATCCACGTGCTGAGGAAAATAATCTGGTTCAGAGCAAACAGTAAGGCTCAAAGGACAGGGAAACCCTCCAGTTCTCACCTTTGAACACTGCCAACTTCTCCTCCAGGTCTTTTTCATTACTGAACTTTGGGTCACAGAGAAACTCCTAAAACAACAAAAAAATATATCCCCATGGTTAAAGATGCAAAGGGAAACACCCTAGAGGGCACCTACAAAGGCAGCATTACCCAGAAGACCCACACAATTCCCGGAGAGTCACAGCTGAGCAGCAGCACCAGGAGACTTGAAAATGGGCTGAAACCCTCCACACCTTGTCATTAACATTCCAGTGCAAGGGGAATCCCTCTGATGTCTCAGATTTCCCATCTTGAGGGACACTTGGACCCCACCTGCCTTTGGAATAACTGCATGAAACCCCCTCTTTTTGCTCACCCAAGGTTTCAGCTCCCCACATCTCTGCTTAAGCACACTTAGCATGTGGATTGGACACTTATTTCCAGCAAGGGCTCCTAGTCCTTGCAAAAAGCACCCTTATCTCAGATTTCAAACTCTTAGATAAACTCAGAGGGCTTGCAAATAGAGCAGGCAAAGTTTGCAGAATGTCATATGCCCAAGAGGACGGGTATTTTGGGCTTAGGAACTCTCTCACACCGAATATCCATTTTCTCCCCTACCCTGCTAATGCTGGAGAGGAAACCCTGGGTCACTTCTAGTCACTTTTCCCTAGCCCCACCTCAAAAACCTTCAGATACCCAAGAGAACAGACCACAACTTGCACAGCCAGCTCTTGTGCTGTGCCCTGCCAGCAACACTCCCCGCAGCTGGGAGCAGCAGGGTCTTGCTCCTGTCCCTGCCCTCCCACACCGCCCAGCTCCAGCCCAGCACAGCTTTAATGACTCGATCTGTGTTCAGCAACAACACCACATTCTTCAGTGTAGAAATCATTAACATCTGCACAGCTTATGCATGGCCTGTCCAGGACAAACCCCTCGAGGGGTTAGTGGATGGAGGGCTGAGGCTGTTCCCTGCTCTGGGCATGTGTTCTTCACTGCTGCTCCCAATGCTTTTGGGGAAGGCAGGAGTGGGTCACCAAGAGCTTTGTGTGCTGATCACTGCTGGTCACCCTAATCCTGCTCCTGGGTCCCTCCAGCCCACACACCTGGAGCTGCTCCCTCCTTCCTCACTACTCATTCGGGACTTGGAGCTGCTCGGGGAGTTCTCAAACCTTCACTGCCAGTTAACCACTGCAATGGCAGCTGAACCAGGGTTTTGCAGGAAGCCCACAGGCTGCATTTTTTGAGCGATCTCAAGCACACTCATTCGGGACACCCACTAGGGCAGAAGTGACTGCCATCCCCTCCTCCCACCCCAGACACTCCAGATGGGACACCAGAGACCATGGCCACCAAACCAGCATGACAGTGACTTCCCTCATCACCATGGTCACCAACTCAAATTGAGAGCTGTGGGGAAAAGCAACATTCCCTGTTCCTTCTTTTACTGTCCTTTGCCAACTCAGTTTCATTTATCTCAGTTATTTCTACCCAGGGGTATCATTTACCAGCCCAACACAAAGGGCCCAATTCAGCTTCTAGACCCGAGCTCAAGCAGCAACAGGAGTCACCAGGGACCAGAGTGGTGTTACCTGCTGCCATCGCCACTGAATAGCCTCTGGAGAAGGCAAACATCACCAAAAACCAAAACAGGACCAAAACACCTCCTGGCCACCAGGTCACAGCTTCATTCCTGCCCTGCAGGAGCAGCAAGAAGCTTCCACCTCCCAGTAGGACAGGGGATATGTGGGCAGAGCACAGTGTCTCTCTGGCAGCAAGAAGCAGCACAGAAATGGTGAAGATTGAAGGGAATGCATCCATACATTGATGTATGGATGAGGGACACGGCTGAGGGACACATGCCCACACTGCCCCTGGCAGTGTGACACCAGAGCAGCACAGGTGACACTGCACACAGGACTAGGACCCAGTTCCCTCGTGTTTCAACTGGAGGGGGACTGGACAGCCCACCAGCACCACAGCTCTGCTCCAGGTGCAAGGAAGCGACAGGGGGGTGTATTTGAAAGGCATTCCACCCTCCACATTGTGTGTGAGCTGGGCTGTGACTGCGATAAGGCAAACACTCACAATGGCACACAGGAATTCAGTCCCCAGGGCCTGTGACTCAAACTCAGAGTGGCTAAAGTTCCTCCTGGAGCGCTTTGCTAGAGTTCCCATTTTAAGGGGCATATTCTATAAATAAGAACTGCTTTATAAGCCTCTCCCCACTCCTGCCCTGAACAGCCTTTCTTGAGCTGTTGAGAGACTTTTCTAAGCCAATAAACTCAGCCACACAAGTCCCAGCTACCTGCAGGACAACCTGAGCAAAGCCAGATCCTTCCTTGCTCCCCAAAAAGGTGACTCCAGCTGGCAGGCCAAGCTCTCACTGGGATGTTTAAGTGCTCAATGCCAGCCACCCTGCCTGCTGGGGCTGGGAAGGGGCTGAGGGATGCTAACACCAGCCCTGGCTGGGAGAAGCAGGCACCTGCTCTCTAACAGGCTGAATTCCTTCCCCACAGCCCAGCGCATTAGAGGGTAAAACTAGGTTGAAACTAATCTGTGCTGGATTAGACCTGCTACCTTGATGCACGAGGCTGGACAATGTGATTGCATTGCCCGAAAAGAGGGGAACAACCAAGAGGGGAGCCCGGAGGAGTGTTTCAGGCTGGAGGAGAGGAGTCAGCACTAGGACTCGGCGATCCTTCAGCAGCACATGTGCACTCAGTACACTGCCTGCCAGATCCGTATCCCGGCCAGAGCTCTGGGGTAGAAACCAGCCAGGAAAACAGGCCTGGAGGGTGCTAAGTGTTAGGATGAGACAATGAGATTAAGCCTGATAGGAATTTGGCCTGATAGGTTTTATTAGGAGTACTTGAGTTTTACAGCCCCAGGGCTCTTCAGTGCTTGGGAAACCCCCTCCCTGGCTCCAGCCACAGTATCAGCCCAAGTTTCTGTATCAGCTCTGTGTCAGGGAGGTGCAAGGCTGTTTCTGCACTCCCCCACTGCCACATAGAGCTGGCAAAGCAGAGCAGCGTGGGGGTTGCTGCCCAGAGCACAATGGCTTCTGAGGATCCACGGGCATCTGCCACCCGTGCTATCTGCAGCTTGGTTTTGAGCTGCTCAAACCCCATCTCGTAGCACTGAGCCAGCACACAGAGCAGCAAGGATGCAAACAAGCAGCTCTGTCAGCGGGAAGTCACGTAGCTTGTTTCATTTTTATCATCCAAACCTCACCCAAAGAAAAGACAGAAGTGGTGGCTTAGGGGAGAGATAGGAACCTGTCCTCTGCGTGGGAAGAGGAACAGCCCCAAACCCTGGGACACAGCAGTGGCACACCAGCAGCATCCCAGGAAGCACAGCTTCCCAGACTCAGTCCTACAGCTCCTACCAGCTTAAGGATCCCGTATCCACCTTGTGCCTGTGTGATGCTGGAGGATGGCTCTGGAGAAGCAGAAACTGCAGCAGTAGGTACAACACAGTCCCTTCATCCTCAGCCTAAGGGTCAACACCATCTTGGCTAGGGGAGATATGTTAGACCCACCCAGACACCTTCTTGGTGCAGGGTGTGCTGTGTCTGCCTCCAGCAGCGGGTTACAAAGGCTCCTTTTTAACCAAGTGCTCTTATTCTACACCTTATGCCATGACACCTCTCTTATTCCGCAGCACGTCCTAATTTCTAATTAGTTGAGTAATTTCTAATGACTTAATTCCCTCTCCAGTGACCTAAACTTCACCTCTACCGTCTCGTGGAACATATTGGCACTTTTCATAGCTTAGTGTGAGGGCAAGGTGAGCCCATCTCCTCCAGGCTCTCAACTTGTACAGCGATTTGATTTCTGCACTTTAACACCAAGTTGCCACTGACTAAAGGAGCACCTAGAAGTGCTAGAGATCGCAGCACTATTTGCTTCAAGGTTAAAACCTTCTTTTCACCCTCAGAACCGCTCTTAGCTGGGAGGGATGCCAACAGAACTGCCCCCACAGCCATGCCAAGCAAGGGACGGGGCAAGCCTGAACCTCGGGGGAGAGAACCTTGCCTGACCCTGGCATGAAGGGCTCAAAGCCCAGTGCACTTTGCACTAATCCAGGAGGTGCCATTCCCCCTGCCCCAAGACTTATGGGACGTCCAGCCATCCTGGGCTACACATTCACCCGCTGTAATGAAAAGCTAGGAAGGCTGGAGTCAGCTCTGAGCAGCAGCAACTTCTCATTCCGGGAAGAAAAAGTTGAAGCGCTCGATACAGCAGAGGGGAGGTTGAAGTCCTCCAGGAGAACAATAGCCCCCATCCTCTGGAGCACNCTCTTGCCCCGCCCGGCCCCGCCGCAGCCCCCTCCCCACTGGGGTCGGCTCGGGAGGCGGCCCCAGCCCCACCTTGTTGATCTCGTCCAGCCGCCCGTCCTGCGGGGCTCTCCGCAGCCCCCCGCCGCTCGGCCGGCGCGGAGCCGCCATCGCACCGAGCCACCCGCGCCCGCCGCCGCCTTAAATAGGGGCGGGCAGGGCCGGGCCACCCTCCGCCCCCCGCCCTTAACCCGTTCTCCGCCCGGTGCCGCCAGCGGAGCCCGCAGCGCTCTGCCCCGGGAGGCGCCCTTGGCGGGCTCGAGGTGCCCGAGCACTGGGGAAGGCACCGCCGCCTCTG
>VZRO01005933.1:761336-792068 GCA_013397915.1 Daphoenositta chrysoptera
AAGAGCCGCCGGAGAGAGCAGCACCAGGAGCGGAGGGGATGGAGAGCGACCCCCGCAGAAACCCCGCTTCCTCCTGCGGCCGGATCCCCTCTCCAAAGGGGCTTGGGCAGAGGGGTCGGCAGCTCCTCCCGCACCCACCGCCCCCCTCCTCCTCNCGTTCTCCGCCCGGTGCCGCCAGCGGAGCCCGCAGCGCTCTGCCCCGGGAGGCGCCCTTGGCGGGCTCGAGGTGCCCGAGCACGGGGGAAGGCACCGCCGCCTCTGGGCTTCCCGCAGGAGGGAAGGGCCCGGCTCGCTCTGCCCGCACCGCCCGCCGGGCGCGGCTCCGGGACACCGGGGATGGCTCCGGAGCTGCCCCGGGAGCGGCACCGCCGCGCCGGTACCGGCGGCAGAGGGACGGGAGCGGGACGGCACAGCCGCTTCCAGGCGCTGGATAAACCCTGGAGCGCGAGCAGCGGGAAAAGGGATGGGCTGAGGCACAGCCACGGCCGGGGTGAAGTGTGTCCCGGCCATGCGTGTCCCGGCCCAAGGGACAGGCCCCCGCGGTCTCAGCCTGACACCTTATGTTAAAAACATGTACTAACGTGGAGTTTAGTGGGAATTGTCAGATATTTGCCCCTCATCACCCCAAATGCAGCCGCATTTCAGCCCCTGCTCTTTGAAAGCAGCAAGCGCAGGTACGGTGTGCTCTCCTGCCGCCACACACCTTGGATGGGCAGCTGTGTGTTATATTAAGAATTTTTAATGGATGCAGCTCTTGGCAGGTGGCACCACCTAAAAACACAGAGTTCCAAGGGAGAGCAGGAGGCAGCGTGAACCACATCTTCAGCAGCAGGCACACAGCAGAGGCTTGACATTTCTGTAAGAGCAGCAAATTTGTGTGTTCACTGGAGATGTATAATTGTCCTCCCAGAGAGACAGTAAGTGGCCATGACTCCCTGCCTCTGGCCGAGCCGGATCACGCTGTGCTCTCACTGCTCCATGGTTTTGCTTTCCCAGAGCTGTCCTTGGGCAGCAGCAGGGGAGTCCCTGCCATCACACCCCCGCAGCACTGCAGCTCTGGCACCCCACTCCTCGGGCAGCTTTTGTGCAGAATCAGAAGGGCGATGGCTTTGTTCTCAGTAAGAAAATCCTGTGTTCCTCCCAGGCCGCTGGACCCACAAGAGATGTTGCTGGGGGTATTCAACATCGATGGCAGCAATTTTACGTACATGACACAAGACTTTAGCAAACCTGATTTGCAGCACTGTGAGCAGAAAAACATAGGTAAAACCGGTTAAAAAATGAAGCAAGAGCCAGCCTGGGGACTCGTTTCTGGTCTAATGGGAATGACTTCAGCTACCTGGAGGCACGGCACAGCCAGCACAAGTTGGGCTGAGCCAGGACCTGGCTCGTCCTGCAGCCCAGCCCACATGGGAGCCCAGGGGAACATAAATGCCTTTCCTTTAAAGGCAGTACAGCCACTGACCTCTGCCACCCTGTGCGAGTGACACAGGCAGGACCGGGTGCCCAGCTGTTCCCTATCCAGTCCCCACTGGCTGCACAGCCTGGTGCCCCCAGCCAGCTCCTCTCCAGTGGGGCACAGGTGCTAATGTGGGGCAGTGGGTGCTGCTGCTCTCACACCTCCCTGCCCTGTGTCTGTGCCACCCAGCCCCTGGGACTGGTGGCAATTGGCTGGTTTGTAGCCATGCCTGGTGACATTCGGTGAGCCAAGCAGAGCTGGCTGTGGCCTTGTGTTACCCTGGAGCAGGGGAACAGCAAGAGCTGAGCTCCTCTCATCCTGAAGCAGGCTGAGGATGCCCCACCTGCTTTCCTGGAGCTGGGTGAGGATCCATCTTTGCCTCTGCAATGTTTCTGCTCGTTAATTTAGCCCTCCCTGCTGTGAACTCCCATCCCTTGGGAAGCAGGCGAGCTGTACGCCCTCCGGTGAGCAGCTCTCTGCCTGGCTTCACCGGGATTCCTCTCTGCACCTCTGTGACCACAGCCCTGAGGATGACACTGCCAGGGTGCTGTGCAGCAGGACCAGCTTCCAGCACGTGTGTGAGAGCCTCCCTTATCTCCTGGGGCAGGAGGGACGGCCGGGCAGTACAGCCTGGGTGTTACATACTTGGTAAGCTGTCCCTGCCCAGTGCGCCGTGCTGCGGTGGGAAAGGAGGGATGGAGGAGATCTGTGAGGATTCTTTGTTCACTCTGCAGTGAGAAATCAGCCCTGGGACGGCTCCATATCCTGCACAGAAACATCGGTGTTCCCTGGTAGGTGGGTGTCCCCCCGTGCCGAGGACAGAGGTGGTGGCTGGAGTTACGCTGCAGAGTGCTCGGGATGAGGAGCCTGACCGGGTGTGGGAAAGGAGCTGGGGTGTGATTCTGTACGGAGGGCAGTGTGAGGAGCAGTGGGAGGGATTGATGCTGCTGAATGTAGAATGTCCTTCCCTCTGCCATTCCCTGTGCAGGGGGGGCACAGCCGGGATGTGGCAGCAGCCAGCGTCCTGTCACTTCGAGCAGCTCTCGGGGAGGCTCCGCAAAATGTCCTCCAAGTTCTGCTTGTCGGCCCGGATCTCAGCCAAGTCGCTCTCAAACGCTTGGATCTTCTCCTGCTGCCGTGCTGCCTCCTGCTGCAGCCGGCTGAGCTGCCCGGCCAGGGGTCCCGGCGTGGCCAGGCGCAGCCCCAGCTGCTCCAGCTGCAGCCTCCCGGCGCTCAGCACTGCCTCCACCTCTGTGTCCTGCTCCAGGGTACCTGGGCAAGGCGGGAGAGGGCACGGATGAGAGCAGGGAGCTGGACAGGAGAGGTTCTGGGTGACCTCCATGGCACCAGGCAAACTATAAGGGAGTGGGTGCAGCAGGGCATGGAGGCTTTGCAGCTTCTCAGTGATCACAGATAAGCAAACAGGACTCTGGCTCCAGGCAGGGCCTGGGCACTTCTCTCTCTTACAAACGCAAAATTTCTTGCATGCAAGAGTCCTGGAACGCTCAGAAATATACCCAGATGATCAAAACAGGAGGAGCTGGAGCAAGACCAACCAGCAACAAGGAGCAAACACAGTCTAGCACCACCCTCAGCTCCGAAGGGACTTTGCCAGCCTTGCTCCCCCTGAGGATCCCAAGGGAGATCAGTGTGCCCAGACCAGATATGAGCACACACATTCAGCAAGCCCCAATTCATTCTTCATGAGGGTTTTCCTCAAGACATGAGCCTTAAGGAAGCTTTGCTGAGACCATGGGTGATCTCAGCCAAAGGGCACCCAGCTCAGCCTGGAAGACCATCAAGCAGGAGTACCAGTGAGCAGGAGAGCCCTGGCCCCCGAGAGCCCAGCCCTTTCCCTGGAACCTGCACCCCATTTCCCCCCAGGTCTCACCTAGGCTGTTCAGCAGGTCGTTCAGGGTCTCGATGTCTGACATGAGTGAGCCCCGGGCTTCCTGGAGACTTTTTGCCATCTCGCTCACCTCTGACCCCACCTTCCAACAGAGACAGACACCCAGATCAGGGACACCACTGACCCTTGGCTGGACGGCAGAGGAGATCCCAGGAACATCCCCAAGGCATTGTTCCTACACTGGAGCTCACAGGTGTTGTTGTTCCCTATGCTTTGGGCTGTGGGCAAAGCTGCTTCCAGGCTCTGGATGACACAACCTGCCCAAGGGGACCAAACTGACCTGGTGTGCTGCCTCCAGGTCCCTCCTGAGCTTCTCAGCCATGTGCTCCTGCCGGGAGAGCTCCCCCTGGGTCTCATTGGCACGCGTGGCGAGCTGGCTGGCATGTTTGAGGGCCTGTTTGCTCTCCTGCAGCACAGCCCGTGCCCTCTGCAAAGGGTTGGAGATGGGAACAGTCACCTGGGCACACGCAGCCCTGCCTGCAGCACAGCCTGGCCTCTGCAGGTGATGGCTGCCAGCCTGGCCATGCCCAGCAGCTCCAGCCCGCATCCCTCAGCCCGGACCTTAGCGCTCTCCTCAGAGACTTGCTCAGCCTCCCCAGCTGTCCTCTGGGCTGCGGTGGAAACAGACAGGGAGTTTCCCAGTGTCTTCTTTGCCTGTTTAATCTTCCTCGGAGCATCCACCATCACTCTGTCCCGCACAGTGGCCATCCTCCTCCTCAGGGCAGCCTGACCTTTCCGATGCCCCAGCACCTTCCTCATACCTGTGGGAACAACCTGGCCATCACCACACTGTCCCCTTGTCCCCTTGTCACCTGGTGAGGGCCAAGTTGTGGCTGGAGATGCTCTGACTAGTGCCTTTTACCTTCCAAGCTGGCCAGGAGGGACTCAGCATCAGAGAGCACAGCTTTTCCTCGGGAGACAGCCATGGTGGCCACGTCACGGGCAGAGCCAGCCTGGTCCCGCAGCTGGGAGAGGAGAGGAGGAGCGAGGCTGGGGAGTGGGTGAAGAGCTGCACCCAGCGGGGGAATGTGGGACTCAGCCTGCTCCCGTTTGGCAGGCGAGCTCCTCGGGACATCAGGGAGCCCAAGGGAAGACGTCTCCCAAAACATCCTCTCCCAGCTCCCTGGCTGCTGGCATGGTCCCTCCAGTCTCTGGAGCAGCAGGATGGGGCTCCCCATTCAGGTGAGCAGCAATTACCCGCTCGAAGCCACGAGTCCTCTGCAGCTCCAGGCGCAGTCCAGCTGCCAGTGTGTGGGATGCCTCCACAGCCTGCTGAGCCAAGGGCTCCTGGGCTGCTGCTGCCTGCTCCAGCACTGCCAGGTCCTGTGCCAGGTCTCCAGCCTGCACTGGCAGCACCTGCTGCAGGGTCAGGAATGCCAGTGAGACCATCTCCCAGCTCGGGAGGCAGCAGTGGTAGAGCAGGAGGTAGGGATGCCAGCAGGAGCTGTAGCTTGGGCGCTGCTCACCTGCCCCAGAGCAGCCACCTGCAGAAGTCTCCCAGCCAGGTCAGCATGTGCCTGTTCCACGGCTGTCAAAGCTCTCCTGGCCTCCTCTGCCACCTCTGCCATGGCAGCACCCAGCTCCTCCTGCGCCCGCTGGATTTCCTCATACCTACATGGACAGGACACTGCTGTCAGCCAGGGCCCTCTGGTCCCTTGAAGGACGGAGAGGACAACTTGAGGCCTGGCCCTGGACACGGATGTAGCAGGAAATTCTGGAGGCTTTTCCTGAAATCCCCCAGCACGCAGTGCCCTGTCCCTCTGCTTTACAGCCCTGTGGTGCGATGAGTTTGAAGGTGCTCAGCACGTGCCTGTTGGGCAGGTGCCAAATCCCCAGGACCGAGTCCTGTAACAGGGACCTGGCCAGAGGAGAGGGCTGTGGTGCCCTGCCAGCCCTCCTTGCTGCCAGCCCCTCACCCGGCCTCCAGCTTTTGCTGCGCATCCCGCGTGGCGTTCCCCTCCAGCAGGTTCCGCAGGAGCTCGGAGCTGGCGTTGGAGGCACTCAGTGCTCTCCTGACCACTGCCTCCACCTGTGCCATAGAGTCCTTGTGGCTGCAGGGACAAGGACACCCCAGAGAGGATATCAGGATTGGCCTCCTGGCAAAGGAATGGCCCCCCTGCACCCCTGTTTGGGCTGGCAGCATCCTCTGCCTGTTGAAGTCTTACCTCTCGGACAGAGCCTGAGCCTCCAGTGCCCAGTGGCTCCAGTTTGTGGGCTGCTGTGGGATTTCCTGGGGAATCTCCTTGGAACGCAGACAGCAGCACTGAGACCCCGGCAGGGAGCAGGCATACCCAGACCCTGCCAGCCCAGCACCACCAAGAACCTCCCAAAGGGCTGGAGCAAGGAAAATAGCTCCTCTTGACTAGCAACAAGGAGGGTTGTACCCACATGGACCTCAGGCTTTCCCATTCACCCACTCTGCTGATCACATCCCACCCCAACAGTCCTGGGGGGCACACCCCACGACCCCCAGCATTGCCACCAGCCCCCTCAGGAGCCCAGGGCTGCTGAGAGCCCTCACCGTGGTAGCCAGGGTGTCTGCAGCGTGCAGGATCTCCTGCTGTGCCGACTGCAGCACGGCCCCGATCTCTGACAGCAGCGTGCAGGTCTTGGGGGGTCCGTGATCAGAGCAGCTGGTGGCCCGGCTGGCATTGGTGAGACGGCCTTGAGCAATGTTCAGTGCCCCTGCCAGCTGCCCCACCTGTACCAAGAGGGTGGCCCAGGCACCTGTGGGCAGCACAAGCAGCTCGTTGCCCACTGGGGTTGCTCAGGGTTCCCTGCTTCCCTGTGGAGCTGCCCCATGTCCCAGCCCCTGCCTCACACCTGCTAATGAAAGGGGAATACAATCCCTCTGGGTGCTCAGGAGGGACCCAGGAATTCAGCACCCAAAGGGCGCCCATGTGTTGGTGCTCAGTCCCCAACAATGCCCATCACTGCCTGCTCCAAGACCTCAGGGGTGTGAGCATCCCTGCAGTGCTCTGTCTTCCCAAAAAGACATGTCCCCTCCACTGCCCATCCCCCAGGTCACCCATCACCCGTACTGAGCCCAGCGCCCACCTGGGACCTCCTTGCACCCACCCAGCATGTCACAGCACCCCGAGGGAGCAGAGGGTCCCCAGAGGGATGAAATGGGTGGAAGGAAGGAGAGTCCCCCGTACCTCTCAGGAGGTGAGGGCTGGGCAGCCCATCTCCCCGGGGTGCATCTCCCAGCATGGCAGCCTGGCCGGGGTGGGTGTCACAGCCTGGTTTCTGCAGCCATTCCTCCATCTCCTGCAGCCTGGCCTTCAGCCGCTCAGCCTGCGGGCCGGACACGGGGGACACGCGGGGACAGTGAGGCCATGCAGGGCCGGGCTGCTGGGCCTGACCCAGCGCTGCACGGGCTGTACCTCGTCCTTCACCAGCCCGTAGCAGGCAGGACACTGCTGGCAGCGGGAGCTCGGCGGGTCGAGGAAGAAGTTGGCCTGGCACCGGTCACACTTGTAGCCCACGAAGCCGGGGTGGCAGAGGCAGGTGCTGTTCTCGTGGCACTGCGGGGTGACGGAGCCCAGCGGGGAGCAGTTGCAGGCTGCGGTGGTGGCAGAAAGGCGTCACGCTGTGGCTGCCAGCCCTGCTTTAGGGACAAAGATGCAGTCCCCATCCCCGTTACCTCGGCAGCCCCTGGCAGAGAAGCCAAAGAAGCCATGCTGGCAGCGGTCACATTTCTTCCCCGTGACACCCGGTTGGCAGGAGCACTGCCCTGTCAGCACGTGGCACCCGCTCTCCCGCGACCCTGTTGGGTGGCACTCACAGCTGGCACGAGAAGTGGAGGGTCATGAGCAGGCAATCAGTGCAGAGACCGGAGCTGGGAACATGGAGCTGCTGCTGTCCCCTGGCATGGAGCCCCATGCCGTGCCCCACATACCTCCTGCACCCCACGGTGGGCTCCAGGCCGTAGTAGCCAGGCTGGCACTGCCCACAGGCTCTGCCTGTCACGTGTGGGAGGCAGTGGCACTGGCCCGTGCCAGGATCGCAGCCCTCCAGCCTCGGGTCTGAGCCATTGGGGTTGCAATCACAAGCTATAGGAGACAAAACAGCTCTGAAATGCCAGCAGGGGGCTGGTGGACAGGACTGCAGGAATGGGGCACTGAGCTCCTGACAACGTGGAGAGCCACCTTCCCCCATCAGCCAGGGCTCCAAGAGAAAGAGCCCCTGCAGGCAGAGCATCTCTGGGGAAGGATGGCAGTGGAACAAGAGGGCAAAGGACATTCTGGAACACTTGGGGGTAACCTGGACCATCCATCAACCCCTAAACCTGCTGGGCATCCCCTTCCACCCTCTGCCTTCACAGCGGGGAGGATTTTGGCTGTAAGTGAGCTGTCCCCGGGGGCTGTACGTACGTGCACACTTCCCAGCCGGGCTGGGAGCCAGCGCATCCCCGTAGAAGCCCGGCCGACACCTCTCGCAGTGGTCTCCCATTGTGTTGTACAGGCAGCGCAGACACCGGCCAGACACGGGGTCGCAGTTCCCCACGGCATTGAGATCCACGTTCCCGTGGCACTGGCAGGGCTCACAGGGATGCACGGCCCCTCTCTGCCCCAGGGGGTCCCCGAAAAGCCCGTCATCACAGAGCTCACAGCGCTTCCCTGGGGACGGTGGAAAGGTGGGGAGGATCCAGCCGTGCCCACGCTGCCCGCAGCCCCTGTGCCCGCTCAGCCCCAGCCTCACCTCTCTGCCCCGGGGGGCAGTGGGTGCAGACCACCTCCCCACTGCTGGGCACCTCGGTGCAGGGCGAGCGGCCGGGGCAGGGGCAGGGCTTGCAGTCATCAAAGCGCCCTAGGAAGGGGTTGCCGTAAAACCCGGGGCTGCAGCGCTCGCAGGAGGGACCCTCGGTGTTGTGCAAGCACTGGCAGTGGCCTGCGGGGAGGAAAACGGAGCCGAGGGTCTGCGAAAAGCCAACCCCGAATAACAGCAGGGACTGCGGGAGGGATGGAGAGCCCTGCGCTGAGCAAGGGGGATGTGCAGCTCCAGCCAAGGGGTTGCACATCTCCAGCCAGTACTCGGCCCATTTTCCCTCCCTGCCCTGTCTTTGCTGAAGGAAGGAGGTTTTGGAGGGGACACGGGGCCACAGCGCCGCAGGGACGAGGCAGCGCTGGCACAGGCAGCCCCATCAGTGAGTGCGGAGGCTGCCGGCGCCTGCCGTAATCCACAACACATTTCTCAGCGTCGAGGCGCGTCCTTTCCAGCCTGTCTTGGAAAACACGAGCAGCCGACCCGGCACCCACCGGGGGAGCAGCTCCTCCAGAGCGAGCCGAGCCGGTGAGTCAGCCTTCCGAAATGGGCTGTGAGGAGGAGAGGGAGGAAGAGGAGGGAGAGCGCTCAAGGAACCCCCCGCCTCCAGGCAGATGCTCTGCTTCACTGGAGAGAGAGGAGTCGGGGGAGGATTTTCCCCCATGTTTTATGGGGTCGGGTCATACCAGGAAGGCTGCGCAGGAGGGGGTGTTATTCCATTTTCCCCACATCCAGGCAGAGTCAGACGGTGGAAAAGAAAGAAAAAAACGGGTGGCAGGAAGAAGTGGAAAAATAAACTAAAGGAAGTGCGCGGGCTGGCAGCGCCCAGGCCGGAACATCAAAAGCCTGGCCCCATCCCTGGGGATTGTGCGGTCGGCGGCGCCAGCCCCGGCTCTGCGGGATGAGGGCGGGTTTGCAGAGCTGCCGCCGCGTTTCCGAGGGCAGGGCAGGGGCATTCGCCGAGCACTCTGCCTCCCGCAGCCCTCTCCATCCCGGCCATACATCATTGTTGCTCCCCACTGAGGAGAACCAGCCACCGAGGACAGGAGTTGGCTTCTCTGGTGTCTTCCCTCAAGCCCGGCACCGCTGTTTTCCTGCTTTTACCCTCGTTTCTCTGCTCAGGTTCACCCTCAGTGTGCAGATTCCAGGTCTGTGCCCAGTCCTGCTCCTCTCATCGGGCAGTGATGCTGTCTGTGAGATCCAGCCTAGCAAAACCCTCTCTGCTGCCCTGGCCCCTGCTCCCCCACTCATCTGAGGACCAGCACCCTTCCCTTCTCCTCCTTAAAGGTCATAAAGTATCATGAAAAATGCTCCTCTAATTATAAATTACCACCATTATTACACTTCATTAATTATCTCTGTCTTTGCAGTTATGAACCCTGTCCCTACAACCACCCAAGCAATTCAACTCGCAAATTTTGGGAACCACAACCTCACCGAGGGTTTCCAGCTTCCCTCAGAACAAGCAAAGCCATGGATTTGTCACCCATGCATGGAGGGACAGGCGAGTGGAGGGGCTGGGGGTGCACACCTGTGAGGGGGTGACAGTCCCCGTGCTGGTTGCAGGTGCAGGGCACGCAGCTGACAAAGGGGCCGCCGAACGGGATCTCCCTCTTGAATCCAGGTGCGCAGGACTGGCAGAAGTGCCCGGTGTATCCCGTGGGACACGAGCACTCCTCCACCCAGCCCGCCCGTGTGCCCGGCCCGGGGCGAGCCGACACGAGCTGGACCTCGCTCAGGGACAGCCTGCCTGCGAGAGGGGAGAGCCCTGTGGGAATGGGGTGGTGCATCCCCTGCTCTGCTCTGAAATGCTCCAGACGGGCACAGGAGACCCCAAAATACGTCCTTGAGAACCCAGGAGTGTTCACAAAGAGGAGGCAGCCCCCTCCCCAAAACACCCCCTACAATCCCTCTTGTCCCCGAGAGCCTGGTGCTGCTTCGATGTCCCCAGCCCCACCCCAGCTTGGTCGCCACGGGGATGTTTTGTGGAGTCCCCCACCTCGCCCGGGGCCGCGGCTCACGCGGAGGCGGAGGGCGGTCAGGTTGGAGAGCAGGCGCTGGAAGCTGAAGGCCGACAGCAAAGGCTCTGCACCCTCCTCTGCCTCGTGCAGCCTGTTGGAGAGGGAGTGTGGGAGGCAGGACGGGGCCAGCCTGAGCCAGGGGCTGCAGGACAGCTTGGCTCCTGACTGGGACCTGGGCACAGCACAGGTAAAGCCCCGAGGGGGGCAGAGAGTGGGCTGAACTCCAGGGCAGCCCAGACAAATCAGACACTGTGCCCTAAACCCCACTGAGGCTCCCCAAAACGCTGTGATGGGTACCTGAAGGTGACAGCCTGCTTTCCGTGCTGGGGCTGGCTCTTGCTGCTGGGCATGGTGATTTCCATCCCCTCACCCTCCAGCACCAGCTGGACCCGGAGCAGGGGCACTCCAGTTTCTGTTCTTGTCCCATTCTCCTCCACTCCCAGCAGCAGGGTCAGGAGCTGCCCGTAGCTGAGGTGCTGGTTCTGCAGAAACTTCTCTGTGAGGGGAAAGAGAAGCAAAGTCTGTAGGACTTGGAGGTACCAGCTCTGCCAGGACTGCCAGTGCAGTTCTATTCCCACCAGCATCATCAGGAGCCACAGACACCCTCCTAGAGTGGTGCCAGCTCCAACCTGCCCTCCTGGGGTCCTGGTCCACTGTTCCAATACCTCCCACTGTCTTCTGCTACAGAAACGTGCTCAGCTCTGGAGTGGAGCCCAGCACCCCCTGCACCAGCATAGCAGTGGGATGAGAGCACCAGGGGGTCCTCACGGCAGAGCAGCCCCCCAGAGACCCCCAGGGACCCAGCACACACAATACCTGGTGCAAGAAAATCCACTGGCTCCTCTCCATCCCACTCGGTGATGATCTCCCCGCCAGCCCAGCGCAGAGGCAGGTCTGTGGTGCCTGGAGCGGTGGCAGCCCAGCCCTCCAGCCCTGTGTGACAGCACACAGTGACAGTGAACAGCAAAGGGAGCAGTGAGTCCCCGCCAGCACAGCACCAGCGGGGTGCTGCTTTCAGGGGCTCTGTGCCCCCTCCCAACACTCTCTCGAGTCTTGGAAGGAGCCAGCACTTTGTAACACCCTGCTCCACTTGGGCTCTGTGCTCTCATGCACTGGAAGGTGGCCTTAACCATCCCTTGTCTGTTTGTTTCCTTAGATTTGGAGTAAATGATAATCTTTAAACTTTTGCCCCCCTGCCTGTGCTGCCATTCTAACATTACTGTGGGCTGGCGAGCACAGGAAGCCTGAGGAGAGATGCTGGAGAAGCCCAGAAGAGATGGGGCATAATTGCATTAAGTTGGTTTCCTTAAGAAACCAGTTAAACTCCCCCCCAACTCCCCAGGGTTCATTATTTCTTCCAGCCCTGCAGGACAAACACTTGGAAATCTCTCAAGTGGGCTGTGCTCTGCTATCAAATCATCCCAAATTTGGACTCTTTCACACAGTATAAGAAAATTCCATCTGATCCACCTCCACTGTGGACTGGGGAGTGTTTTGGGGAGCTCAGCTTTAGGAGGGTACCATGGTTGCATCTCAGCTCAGAGTTTGCCAAACCAGTCCCCAAAGGAGCAGCCCCAAATTGGCTGTGTGGAGGGTGGAAAAAAAAAAGCCTCGGCTTTAAGCCTGGCTCAGTTTCAAGGCGGCGAAGACATTCCAGCAGCACAGCAATTGGCAGCGCGGTTCAGCGGCAATTAGGATCCACCCGTGCCTGGCGCGATCGCATCCATCTGGGACCAGGCGAGGCAGAGCGGGGTGCCCGCCGGGGGTGCCCGCCGGGGGTGCCCGTCCCTGCGGGGTGCGGGCGCTGCGCTGTCCCCGCGGCGGGGCTGCACCCGCCGGGATGCGCGGCAGATGGCAGGGTTTCCCCGAGCATCCCGCACGCATCCAGCCCTGCCAGCAGCCGGGCAAAAGCACCCCAACCTCCTCTCTCCCAGCCGCACTGTCACATCCCAGCTCAGGATGGGAAGAGGTGGGAATAACTGGGAAAGTTCTAGGTAGGCTCCGTGCTATTATTTTTCATCTTTCTGGGAGGATTTTTAGCGCTCCTGCAGTCCCTGGAATGTCCATGCCTGGCCCCACAGCCCTCCCTGAGCCGCGCACAGCCCCAGGAGCAGGTTGGCACGGAGGGATGCCACGGGGAGCCTGTCCCCATGGAGCTGGGGCAGAAGCAGAGGTTTAACAGCAAAACAGGGGCAAGCCAGAGGAAACCCGCTCCACCCATCACCACCAGGTAGCTCAAAGGGGGATGCTCAGCCCCAAAGAGGGACACTCAGCCACGTCCTTCCTAACCTTTTTTGGCTGGAGTTGGCAGAGCTGTTGCCCTCCGTTTCACCGGGGGCTCGGGGGGTCGGTACCTTGGCTGAAGTCGGAGCGGATGCGAGTCTCCTCGTAGCCATCTGCCGCCCTGCAGGCGCTGGAGTGGCCGTAGCAGAAGCAGCTGGTGCAGCCGATGGGGTTGTGGGGCTGCAGGTTAAACCAGCCCGGCTGGCACCTGGGCACAGGGAGGAAACAGGAGGATGTGACACTGGGCAGGCAGAGCCGCAGGGAACCACGGCAGTGTCCCGGAGTGGGACACTAGTGACAGCTCCTTGTGAGTCTTGCCACCAAGTCCTAGCATTGCTCCAAGACTGGAAAGGGACAATGTTCCTGTCCCCATGCCAGGGCCACGGTGCTTACCTGTTGCACAAGTGCCCCTCCACGCTCTCCTTGCAGGTGCAGTGCCCCGTGTTGGGGTCGCAGGTGCCCACGCTGCCTGCGGGGTCACAGGTGCAGGGTCTGGATGGGGTGAGATGAAGGCGGGAGGTGAGCCCCGTCCCATCCCGCTGCTCCTGCCCAGGGCCGGGTTCCTCCTCACCTGCAGCCACCTTCGCTCAGGCTGTGGTAGCCGTCCTTGCAGCGCTCGCACTTCCAGCCCGTCACGTTGGCTTTGCAAAGGCAGGTCCCCGAGTTGTCGCACTGGGGCTGCAGGGAGCCTGTGGAGACCCCGGCCAGCCCTGAGGCTCAACCCCAGCCGGGGAGAGACACAGGACGGAGCAGATGGGGAAACCCCAAGCAAGAGAGAACCCACCAAAACCATCCCTCCCAGCAACCTCCGGCTGGGGCGGTGGTTCTGCAGCCGGAGCCCGGCTGGGCACAGCCTCACGCACCTGCGGGGTGGCAGTGGCAGGGCTGGCAGGCTCCCTGCGGCTCCCAGCGGTAGTAGTTTTGCCTGCAGCTCTCGCAGTGGGGCCCGGCCGTGTTGTCGCGGCAGTTGCGGCAGTGCCCCCCGTGCCCGCTCCGCCGGAACAGCTCCCGGTCGTAGAAGCACTCCTCGGAGCGGCCGCTGCAGTTGCAGGCTGCGGGAGAGGCAGGAGGACGGGTCAGGACCTGGCGGGCTCTGGAGGTTACGGCAACCTCCCGTGGGGTCGGATGAGCCAGAGGGACCCCTCGGCTCAGCAGCGAGAGCTTTCGGCAGTGCCTCTGCCCCGGGAAGCGGCACCGCGCACGGAGCAGAGGCTGCACTCGCGGGGTGAAGGGAGTGGGGAGTTCTCGGGGTGCTGCTGTGAAGGGGAGCCCCGGGGCACAAATCCTTCCTCGTTCCCTCCCCAAACGGAGGAAGGGCAGGAGGTGCCAGATGAGCTGATGCAACACCAGCGCAGCCCATCAGGCCACGGAGCCGCCCGGGGGATGGATACTCACGGAGGCACTCGTTGGCAGCCTCGGCCGTGCCCCGCGCCCAGGGCCGGTCCTGGTAGAAGGGCTGGCAGCGCTGGCAGTCGGTGCCGGCCGTGTGGTGCTGGCACACGCACACCAGCTGCCCGGCCTCGTCCGGCGCGCACTCGCTGGCGTGCCCGTTGCATTTGCACCTGCGGCGAGACACCGGGGCGGGGGAGCGGCTCTGAGCCCCGGTGTGGGCAGCAGCAAGGGCACGGTGCCCGGGCTGTGCAGTGTGTGACCCCGCCGCTGGGCTGGCTGCGGAGTGAAAGCAGCTCAGGGTGTGCTGGCCTTGATCGGGAGGTCGCACGCCGAGGGTGGCCCGTGCTAACCAGCTCCAGCTGCTGACCCCGGAGTGGGACAACAGCTACAGGTCTGCCGGCCGGCTGGGAGCTGTCCCAGCCCCGCTGCCTGGGGCAGACAGCGCTCTCAGGGGTGCGGAAAATTTCCGCTTCTCCCAGCTGGAGAAGGACATGTGCAGCACAGCCCACGGGCAGCACCAAGTGGGTGCCACCTGCATCTTTATCCCACATCTGCTGCCCTTTCCTGCTGGCAGCTATTCCAGCTTCTCTGCCTGTGGCCGTGCTGACTCCAAGCTCCTCCAGCAGCCTCTGCAGCTTCAGGTCATCTTTCCACCAGCACCCCAGGACTATCCTTTTGCAGTGCCCAGGGACCAGCGGGGTCACAGGAGCAGCAACACGAGCCCCAATGTCATTAAAAGCCATTGGGCTGGGAGGGAACAAAGCAAATACAGCTGGTGGCACATGGAGTGGGCTTGTGGGGAAAAGCCAACCTTTCTGCACAGCTGGGAGGGGTCCAGGTTTAATCACCCACCTCTGCACATCCAGCTCCAGTTTGGAGGAAGCCACATCTGAGCGGTTTGCCCCAAAATCACAGTTCAGACAAGACTGAGGTGGGGAGCAGCTGCCCCAGTCCTACAGCCCCAAGAAGGTCTCCATAATCCTGCCTGGCTGCCCCTCACCTGCCACCGACGGAGAAGTCGGATATGGCGTAGTAGTACGACTGCAGCACCTTGGGGTCCTTGAAGATGTCATCCCCAAATGTGTTGAGCCGGTTCAAGGAGATGAGCAGGTCAGTGACTGTCACCCACTCCTGCAGGGGACATGAGAAAGGCACCTTGGTGGAGAGCTCTGGGCCACCAGCTCCCACCCCAACCAGGACACATCCCGCACCTTTTCAAGCAGGGATGCAGCGCATCCCCAGCGTTTTTACCCGGGTAGGTGCAATAACGCCCCTGATCCCACAGGTCCATGCACCACCCCCCTCCCTCTCTGGTGGCACCTGCAGCGCGGGGCTTCCATCAAAATTGTAGGCGCTGGGCCGTCCCTCCAGGGTGGAGAAGGCCACGTTGCCCCCGCTCAGGGGGGAGATGTCACTGAACTCGTCGCTGCAGAAGGCCACCTGCTCGTCCTCGCCCGGCCGCAGGTACTGCCGTGGCCTCTTCCCGTAGGTCTTCTGGCAGGAGGCGCTGTAGAACTGGAAGGGCACCCAGGGCCCCTCGGCGTGGCTGCGCTTGTAGATGGCGAAGCTCTCCGGGCGGCTGGTGTGGAACTTCAGCCTCACGTAGGTGATCTCGTAGGCTTTGCCTGGGGACAGACCCACCCTGCTGTGCCCCTCTGCCCACCACCCGACGGGCACCACAGCCGGAATTATCCCAGCAGCATCCTGTGGCACCCACCACAGCTGAAAACAGAGAAGTCACCACCCAGCTGCCCTTAACCAGCTCCTCCTTGGTGCAGCCCAAACCTTGCCCAGATCCAAACTCGCCCCGTTGCAGCGCCCACCCCTTGTGTGGGTGCACCGGGTGGGTTGCACAGGCAAAGAGCAGTTCCAAATCCAGGCTCTATCCAGCAGCTGTGGGGGAGAGTTAGGCCCACAGCACTGAGAGCATCCCCAGGGCAGTGGTGCTGCAGGGGTGGAGAGCTGGAAAGGGTCAAGGCCAATCCCTTCCCAGGGAGCTGCATGCCAGGACCCGGCATCGCTTCCATCTTTGCTGGGATGAAGACAAAGAGAGGCCACCAATCCCTGGGGTGTCCGGCAAGCTCTGAAAGAGCTTGAAAGAATTAGCAGAAAGGAAAAGAGAAAACACCAAAGTGAACATCAGACCCACTTAATTGCCAGAGATGAAGGACCAGCTCAAAGCCTGGATTGCTCCATAACAGCACCACTCCTGACAGCACAAAACAATTAGCTGCAAGGTTTTGGCTTTATTTGAAAAGATAATGAGTTGGGAATGTTAGAGGGGTTATTCCGGGACTAGGAAAACAAGCCTTTAATTGGGCCCATATGAATACTGTCGCGTATGTGCTGCGACTTTGCTGCGGGGGAGCCGAGGCAGCCGGCTACCAGCGCTGGGAAAAGCAGCTGCATCCCATCAGGGATGCGGGAAGCGCCCGGCAGAGCGCCTGGAGAGGGGGACAGACCCACTCCCAGCCCACCCGGAGGTGACGAGGGCCAAGAAGGGGCTGCAGCTGGGCTGTCCCACCCTTGCTTTGTGCCTCTCCCCTCCCTCTGGGACCGCTCCGGGCTGGCGCCGGTTCCCAGACAGCGCGGTCCCAAGGGGGATGGCTACCAAAACAGCGAGGTCGGGGCCGTCACCTCCCGCTGCAGTTTCCTCTGGGAGAGGAAGGGAACGCAGTGCTGTGTCAATAAACTATCCCTGCCCCAAGCGGCCCCGCGAGAGGGGAGGGGACAGCCAGGCTGGGGGAGCCCCGTTTTGGTGCCTCCAGCTGGGATGGAGGAGATTGACTTTTCTGAGGAATTATCATGATGGAGCGTGTGCTTTTCCCAGACAGGCTTTTTAATCAGCCAGTTTCTCCTCAGGAAAAGAAAAAGATCTAGAAAATAAGCCAGGCTGGTTGTCTCCTCTGCTGCTCAGGTGTGACGTGTCCCAAAGCAAGACGTGCTGCAGGACAGTGATGCTGGGAAGGGTGCACAGGCAGCACCGGGACCCTTGGGTGCTCTCCCAAGTGCACCTGCCTCCCGCAGAGCCCAAACTGCAGCTTGTGCTGCTCTGAGGCTCCAAGAAGAGAATTTTGGAGAGGAGAAAAGGAGCATGTGGGACAGTCGTGTCACCTACATGTCCTGTCATCTCCAGCCCCGCCAAACCTCAGCCCCGGGCTCTCATCCCACAGGAAAATCAGAGTCACAGACACAGATACTGCCTGATCTAGACACTCCAAAACGAGCCACTGGCATTCAGATTGCTTCCTGAGGAGCCCTGGTGCCTGCTGCCTTTGCAAGCCGCGGATATTTTGGGTTCCTTCCTGACGTCTGACAGGGCAAACGCAAGAGCTGTGGACACTTGGGATGATCGACCAGCTGCAAGCCCAATGCACCATAGCAGCATGGCTGGAACCTCACGGGGAGGAGAGACTTAAAGGAGCATAATCTAATTAACGCCAATCAACAACACACAGGTAAACACGGGTCTTGTCCAAGTCATCCCATGTCTTATTTAATAAGCTCCCCAGGTAACCACGCTGGAGAACACACGAGAGGTGTGACTGAGCAAGACAGGCAGGCTGGGGGGACACACTGCATGGGTTGAAACACCCAATTACTCGGTGGAGCTCAGGAGCAAGGACTCAGCCCAGGCTGCATTCCAGGGGAGTGTGGGGGCCAGTTGGGCTTTTCCTGCTTAACCCAAGTGAAAGCATTAAGGCAGAATAAAAATGTGGCTGGGACAAGAACAGGGCCCAGCAACTGTGGGAAAGGTCAGACAATGATGTACCAAGCACCAAAATGGTACTTTTTAGCATGGCAAGATGTAGGAGCCGTGCAGGAAGAAGGGTGCAACTGCAGAGGATGCTCCAGTTCATGAAGGGCTGTAGGGACAGAGCTCGGTGCAGTGCCATAGCCCTGGCGGTGTTAATGAGCACAGTAGGGCGGTCACAGGGACTGGACTCCCCAGGAAACCCGAGTGTGGGGTCCGAGAGGGACCACAGAGGAGCCAGGGAAGAGCTGGAAGAAGGACAGAGAGCGGGAAGGCAGCCTCGGGGCTTGCAGAGCCCGCACATGTCGAGCTGGCACTGGTGGCCACAAAGTCGCCCGGCGGCAGCTCAGCCACACAGGCTGCATTCGGGTGGTCTGGGGCACACACGAACGGACTGGGGACAATGTGACAGCTTAGGTGGACAAGAGGCCGACAAATCCCCTCTGTCAGGGCCGGCAGGAGCAGGGAGGGAGGATGGCAGGCTCCTGATGCCCGGCGGGGAGCCCAGCCCGGGGACAGCACCAGATGTCCGCCCGCTCGCAGGGGGCTGGGAAAGCAGCGACCTCCACCCAGCCGGGCAGCTCCCGCCTCACTGCCGGGCCAGGCACGGACCCTCCATCGCCACCCCGACCCCGCTGGGTCCCACCAGCACGGCTCCGTGCCACAGCGACACTCAGCTGTCCCCTCGCCACGCTCGGCTGTCCCCTCGCCAGCTCCAGCCGCAGCCCCTCCACTACCCGCCTTCGGCATGCAGATGGCAGGAGACTGCAGAGAATGAAGATTTTACAGCGCTGGCCAACAGCCAGGAGAGTTTAGATGGCAGGAAAATGTTATAAAACCTTTTAAAAATTCCAGGCATGCCCCTTGGGTTTAAGTACCCTCCAAGTGGGCGGCTTGCACAGTATTTAAAACACAGAGGGTCGGATGCCAGCTGGGGAAACCTACTGGGGTTGCACGGTGTGTCTGGAGCTCTGCACCCTGAGCCATCCCGGGCACCCTGAGCAACGCACGGGGGTGAAACAGGAGGGGCTTGGCACCCATGGCAGTCACCCTCCCCGGGCACGGCTCTCCCCAGGGTAGGAACCATCTGCCTCCTGCTCTGCAGGCTTCCAAAATCAGTGAAAAGCAGCCTGGGGTGGAGGGGAGAGCAGGCACGCCGGGCATGGCTGGCCGGGAAGCACAGACAGGCACAGCTTCTGGCATCCTGGGGCTCGGCCGATGGACAGGGCAGACCCTCCCCGAGTGCTTTCAGGGCTTGGCAGAGGGCAGCTCCCTCCATACACCCCCTAAAAAGCCCGGGCGAGGGTCCCGTCCTTAATCCAGCACTGGCAGCAAGAGCTACAGGGTTCAGGAGCATCCACCCGCCATCTCTGCACCCACAGCCGGTGCCCCCCACCGACACCGCCGGGGCTCCTGCTGGCACTTACCCAGGTGCAGGGTGATGTTGACGGAGTTGGGGTACTGGATGCCAAAGGCCATGGACTGGCTCTGCCACCAGGTGCTCTCCTCCTGGCTGTGGAAGTCGGTGAGGAAGGAGGCGTTGTGGTGGCGCCGGGGGTCGCCGGCGTCGCAGCGGTGGCACAGGGCGCTGGCGTGGTGGGCACCCATGTGCAGGCAGTATTCCTCCGGGGGCGACCCGCACGTGTTGGTGGCCTGGGCGGCCCGGCCGAAGGCGGCGTTCTCGAAGACGGGCATGCAGCGGCGGGGCTGCCCCCGGGGGTCCCGGCAGGGGGACGAGCTCCCCGCCCCCAGCGCCAGCCCCAGCAGGGCCAGCAGGCAGAGCCCGGGAGGCCGTGCCATGCCGGGGCTCTCCTGGCTGCGCTCTGAGCCTCCTCGGGATGGCAGGGCGGCAGCAGGCGGGACGGGACGGGATGGGATGGGATGGGACGGGACGCGTCCCCCTACCCGGCACCTCCTCTCGCTCCGAGGTCCATCTTGTGGAAGCTGCTGGGAATGTCGAAATATTCGCATTTGAGGCAGAGCTGTGGAGTTCGGGATCCCCGCAGGCCATCCCAGTCCCCAGGCCGTGGGGATGGGATCATCCAGTGCTCCATCCCCAAAGCATCTCCTTTACTTAGCGGATTGGGGATTTGCATCTCCGACTGCGTGGATGTAGCTGAGCTCCCCCATTTCTCAGTGCTGGGAATGAGCTTGTGGTGGTACATACCTCACATGAGGCTTTTTCCTTAAATTGGTGGGGGTCACCACTTTTCTTGCAGACCTAAAATCAAGAGGGGATTAGGGAAAGGCTTTGAAAGGATTCAGCACCCTCTTCTCCCCCACACTGATTTATGGGACACTGAGTGCCCTCCCACTCACACCAACCTGCCCGGGTTGTGGGTCTGTGACACCCCAATGCCTGCACACCAGCACCCTCGAGTGGGGGTCCCATCCCTGCCTGCTGCCGTGAGCCAGCCCAGTCCCCCGGCCTCGAGCAAGGGCACATTCCTATGGAGGCATCTCCATGGGGTGGCAAAACCACCCGTGATCATCACCAGACCTCATTAGCAGCTCTCAGCTAATGCTAATTACAGTCTGTGCCAGGGGAATCCCTCTGGGGACCATGGCACCCTCCAGATTTGACCCATGGGGGCAGGAGGGTGACAGCAAACAGGGAGAGAGGCAGCCTGGCACGGTGCCATGCCCCTGGGCAAACCCTGACCCACACCCCACAGGACCACGTTTGCAAAAGTGGGATGCACAGGGGAGCTCTGACCCCCACACCGCTTCACTGAGCTGCCCACGGGGGCCCTGGAAACTTAGTCCTCATTTATAATTTAAGCTCCCTTCCTCCCCTTCCCTTCTACTCTTATTTGGATCATTGAGCCTCCCCGTACACACTGCGGGAGAAAGCACCAGAGGGGAGCTGTGAATCAGAGTCCTGGGCAGCGGCTCCCGCAGCAGCGCCGTTTCAAAGCCCCATTATCATATATTGACCCAGGCTCTGACAGCCAGAGCCAGTTCTGCTGGGAAGGGTGAATTTCCCAGCATCGAGGAGTTGTGCAGCAGCTGCCTGGGAGTGGGCGGCCAGTGGCAAACCCACTGTCAGCCTCCAGGAAGAAAGAGAAGGGTTTTCAGCTCAATAATTGCCCCGTGCGTTTCCACCATCAGTTTTAAGGGGATTTGCATCCTGCAGAGATGAGGTTTTCCGGGTGTTTTGCTTTCCCATCGGTACCGAGGCTGTAAGCTCCGGGCAGGAGAGGGAATCATAAAATACTCTGGGTTGGAAGGGACCCAAAAGGATCATTGAGCCCAACTCTTAACTGAATGACCCAAACGGGAATTGAACCCACGACCTTGGCACTATTAACACCATGCCCTTACCAAATCTTTTGTATCGTGGGTTTGCCTCCTCCTCCTTGGGATGTAACAAATCCATGAGATGATTTCCCTGCCCCTGTTGCAGAGGGGTTAGGGAACGATGAGAGCACACAGCCAGGGCTCAGGAGGCAGTAGGATTCAGGCAAAGCTGGTGGGATCCCAGCCTCACCCCCTCCTCCAGCACAGCCCACTGGGCGTGGGGGGATGGCCACGGGGCCAGAGCTTGATGGGAATCGGTGGTGATGCTGCTGTGCTCAGCAGCGGGGATGCTGCAGCTGGAGTGGGAACTGCACGTTCCCAGGCAGTTACAGCTGTATCCCAGGCTGGATGAGCCCCTCACCAGGCTCCTGCTGGGTGGTGGGCAGTAACACTGGCTGCAGAGAGAATCCACAAGCAAATTATTGGGGGGGTTTTGCCTGCTTTTGAATACAGATGTTGAATTAGCCCAAGGAGATGCCCTACACTTGCTGTACAAGGTCCACTGGTATAACACAGCCCAACCTCACCTGAAGTCCTCTGTACCTGGAGAGAGTTTCTCCCACTGCTCCAGGACTTTGGTCCAAGCACTTCAGGGATGTGGTGACCAAGGTTGTGACGACACCAACCTGTCCAGGAGCCACCTTCTGCCCCAACACAGACCTGGAACCCCACAAGGGTTAAAAGCTGTGGAGGCGGAGAGGAGAAAAATGTTCTTCTGATTTGCTTAATGAACGTTAATTAAGAAGACAGAAGATAGCAGATTCCTTCAGGGTAGAGATGAAAGGCCCGTTAATTAAATCTGGAGAGCGAGGAACAGGGCCGACTGATCCTCCTCCTGATCAGACCTGACAAGGCAGGCGCGGGGCAGGAGCGAGGTGTGCTGGATCCCACAACCCCTCATGTCCCACAGCCCAGCTCCAGGCTGGCAGCACGGCCGGGTTTTGACATGGTGCGTGGGGCTGGGTGCCACTTACCTGCCTCCAGCACCCCCGAGGATGAGGGTGGCCCCATCCATGCCCCGGAGCTGGGGTGAGAGCTGGGTCACTGCTCCACTGCACTCCTGGAGTGGTACTGTGAGATGGGCAGCCCTTTGATTCCTGCAGGACCTTCTCCAGAAGGGACGAGCTGACCTTGCTGGAGGGAGAGGAAGACAGGATGGCCAACTCCATCCTGAGGAAGAGGAGGAGAAGGAGGTTTGATCACCCAGCTCAGCAGTTTGCCCCAGGTCCCACCACCCACAGGAGCTGGCACAGGTTAAATGGGAGAGGGTCAGGAAGGCACTGACCACCACCTTGTGCCATGGAGGGACAAACCTCTGGGATGGACGCCTGCCTGTGTTTCAGCACACACGCTGCCTCACCTTCCTGGAGCAGGCAGCTCCTACCACCAGGGATTTACCAAAAATGGCTTTTCTGCCCGTAGCTGAGACCTGGAGGCTGTGGCACAGTAACAGGATTCTGCTGGCAGCCTGCTGCCTCCGTGCTCTCCTCCAGCTTTCAGCACAGGCTTATTTTTAAAAGCAGAGCAGTTGAGCATCCCAAATCGCAGCCCAAAACCGCAGCAGCCCAAAACCTGGCCCTCCCCGAGACTGTGGCCCGTTCCCTCTCCCACCCCATCCCTCGCCCCGGGGCTGGAGCAGGGGTTGCAGGCAGGTTGAAACCCCGCTGTTTTAAATACGAGCATTTCAATGAGAGCCCTGCCGCTCTCCCGGCACGCACAGCCCTGCGAGGGGGGACAGCCGGGGTGACAGGGTGCTCTTTGTCTAAAGCAGCAGCCCCTTGGGCACAGAGGAGGAAGGGGCAGCTGCCAGCTCACCCCCGAACTCTGCTGCCCACAGAGCGAACACCCCATCTTCAGTGCACTGGGAAGCCGCACACGCAGCGGAAATAACGGCTGGAGCATCTCTCGTGTGCGCCGGCTTATTTTGTAAACCTGAACTTTGCAAAATGTCACAAAATGGAGAAACGAGAGGCCTGGGATGAGTAAATCTCTATTAGAAATTCCCTGGGATGGCAGCAGTCATGTTCTCGCTCGATGATGGCACATTACAGCCCAGCCCGGCTCGGGGAGCGGGGTCATGCGTGGCGCTGATTGCGGAAAGTATTTAATTAACACTGCCGTAAATACAGCGCCAGCGGCGCCAGGCAGACCACGGCGGGGCACGGTGCTGCTGAGCTGCGGGAAGTTTTGCCAAGGCAGACAGGAGAAGATGAGGGAGGGCAGAGAAAATCCAGATTTTGCTCCCTGCTTTGTCACAACTCTTGGGGGCCCTCAAGGGGCAAGGGGAGGATGGGACAGTGACACTGTCAGGATGTCCCCTGAGCAAGAAGGCTTCTCCATCAGTGCCCAGATGAGTGGGGAAACCCCCTAACAGGGAAAGGAGCTCTCTCCCAAAGCAATTATCAGGACACACATCACCGTCCTCTTCCCTGATGCGCAAATGGTCTAAAGTCACCTTTTCAGAGATAATCATCCCCAAATTCTCTCAATACCTGGCAGACAGTGAAAATAGGAACATCTCAGCTTCACTCGTGCGTGACCACGAGCTCGTCATCTCACTGATGAGCTGAACGACACCAGATCTGACCCAGCTCAAGGACACAGGGTGACAGCCAAGCCATCAGCGTCCCCAGGACACACATTTCACCCATCACATCGGACTCAGGAGGTCGGGGACCACGACAGGAGGAAGCACCAGGTCAGAGCAGGACCAGCAGGTTTCAGGCACAGCCAAAAAGGACCTTTCCTCGCCTGAGCTCATCAGCAGCTTAATGACACTGACTAAAAAGCTTCAGAGTCCCTAATCGCTCATCATATTACGGCTGCTCACAAGTGAGGCCAACCAGTAGCAACCTCCTCGAAGCCTTTCTAATTAACAAGCAGAGGCTTAGGCTCTCCCAGCCCAAAAGCAGCATCTCAGATAAAACCAGCAGCCTCCTGCCAGCCCTGCTCCCCTTGATAAACCCCTTTAATAGGCTTGTCAGCATCACCTGAGGCCACCCCATTGGTTAACAAGGCACATCTGTCTATCTGTCTGTCCCCCCCACCGCCTCCGTGGGGGCAGATGTCCGTCTGCTCATCCATCCATCCATCCATCCATCCATCCATCCATCCATCCATCCCCACCGTGGCAGGAGCCATGGGATGTTCCTGCCACGGCTGCCCCTAACCCTCTGGATCCCCTGCTGGATCCCTGGACGTGTCCCCTGTGTACCCAACCCGTGAGGTGCCCAGATTTCCCCTTCACCAGGAGGGTGGGTGACAGCTGAGCAGCAGCAGATGCCACCAGATGGTCACCAGAGTGAGACACCTGGCTAAACCGATAACTGGGAGGACACTGGAGCCCCTCATTTGCTAAGTGACTCCCTGCACCGGTCCCAAGGGGAGTGAGATGGGGATGGTGGCACTGAGCTGCTGCCCACAAAGCCTCCAGGACCTTTGTCACAGCCCGGGCTGTCCCCTGAGCGTGGCTGAGCACTCACATCTCATCACAGCGACGGTTTCTCAGGGGGCTTTGGCAAATCAGGCTTGGAAAACACTTAAACACGTTTTGAGCCTGCTTTCCCAAAGCCCCCCAGAGCCCACGGCTGTGATGAGTGGTGAGTGCTCAGCCCCTCTGCCGGGGGCTGCCTCCCCCCTCCCTCCCGCTGCCGTCAGCCAGAGATGCCCCAATACACTCTGTGACAAATAAGGAGTTGTTGCGATACCTTTGACTTTAAAGCAGGAGAAATAACTCCTCTGTAACGTGATCTACCGTGTCTTTATATTCCCAAGCGTGTCTCCCCGGATCGGGGCTGGGGCTCTGATTTAATATTCTCGTGGAAACAGTGCCCTCATCCAATTACCACGGGGATTTCGGAGCAGGCAGCAGCTGAGCCGCCGGTAGCCCCCAGCACAGGAATGAGCCCCACCGGGGACCAGGCCCGGGGTGACCTCACTGGGGTCACCCCAAAAGTGCTGCAGGGGGTCCCGAGTTAATTTGGCACCCCCAGACAGCGGCTGTGCCCAGGAGTGGGTTAGACTGGGAAGCACTGGTGGGGACTGGGAGAGCAAGGGAAAGGCGAAGCCTCGCTCCAGGCGGCGGCAGAGAGCTCTGTGGGAAACATCCCTGGAGATTTCCACTTACCGCGGGAATAAAATCCTTCTGTTTCCAACTGGAATGCCTGCTGCTCCGCATCCCCCTGCAGCCACGGAGGCTGGATGCTCCCTGGTAATCCTGCATCATTTATTTTCATTGGCTGACAGAAAAAAGTGCCGTCAGAAAAGCAATGTTAGCTATGCTGGCTGGCATAGAAAATGTTGCTTTAATTGTATTTTATTTGGCAATAAGAAAAGAGAAGCAAGAACAAACCCTCCAGATATCCCCTCTCTCCCCCCATTTAAAATTTCAATTTGGTAATTTTATGACAATGTTTCTGATAAAACCCAACAAAGCACATTAAAGTGAGAGAAATGATTTATCCTTTTCAGTGGCACATGATCTTTGGACACATTTCCCAGTCTGTATATATTAAGACAGTTGGAAAAAAGAAACCCAAACAAACTTGTTTGGTTCTTTTCCCTGTCAACTGTTATTTTTCAACCATAAACCCCTCTATTTTTCCCAACCCTTGTTTTCTGCTTTCTGATTTCTAAAGGCAAAACCAGGACAGCCCATCTGAGAGAGTGGAGCAGCCCCACTTCCTTCAGCCCAGGCCTGGCCATCACACCATGTGCTGCTGTGATTTTACACTTGCAAGGCCATTTTCCTTGAAAATTTCCCTTCCACCCTATTCCCAAAGAAACGATGTCGTTGATTTACTGCTGAAATTGGAGGAAGAGGCTGGCTCGTGCTCTGCCTCTCCTGATGCCGATGCCAGCTGGGAGCTGCATGGGCTGGCCACGATTTGGGGGTTCCCTGACCTTTTCCCGGCATCTCCACGAGTCAGCAGGATAAAACCTTCAAAACTAACGTGACATTTAGAAACCAAACCGCCCATACATAAACCTGAGGGTTTCTCTGTGCCACCTGGAATCAAACACTCCGAGCCTTGGCCAACCAGCCCGGCTCGGTTCTCCCACCCAGCCGAGCATCCCGAGCTTCCTTCCAGCATCCTGCAGATTTATTTGCTGCATAAATCCCCGCTCCCACCCAGTGTGGCAGCGACGCCTTCAAAGCACCGGGTGTTCCACACAGCGTGGGGAGGGCTTGGGAAGGGGTTAATGGGTGGGCAGAGGCAGCGCTGGGGAGTTGCTAGGAGACTTGGGGCTTTGGGATGCTGGATGTGATGCTCAGCCAATGGAGGAGTCCTCTGAGGAGTAAATCTGCTAATTTGGGCGTCATTGACTGCCGGGGCTAGGGGTAGATGTGGGTGCTGAGCAGAGCTGACCCTGACCCCCTCCTCCCAGCCCCACAGCGATGCTTTCCCATCCTGCTCCTGTGGTTTCAATTAAACCACTGAATTAATCTCTCGCAATAAACTCAGCTGCTACTGTAGTTTGCTTTGGGATTCATCATCACTTTTGCAGCAAATACAGCAATTAGACAGAGCAGTCTTGGTAGCTCAGGAGGGAAAGCTGGGCTCCCCCAGGCTGGTGTTTGGGATTGGGGTACCCAGGCCCCCCCAGGGTTATTTTTCACCAACCCAAAGCCCTTTCTGGGGGCTGCTGAGAGCGAGGGAGCTGGAGGAGGCACCACTGCCCCCCCTCACCTGCATATGCTCCTCCAGATGGCCCAGGCTGCTGCTCTCCATGTGGGAAAAAGGTTTTAAATTAAAATCTTCCCTGTGTTTTTTGGCGATTTTTGGCTGGGTTTCTTTCCCCTCACTTTCCAGCTCTCCGGCCCATTTGCCATCATTAACTGTAGATGGAGTGGCAGCACGGTGGTGCTTGGTGGGTGGGTGGGTGGCACAGGGGGGTCTCCAGCCAGGATCCAGACCCACAGAGGCAGCCGTGCACCCCATAATGAGCCCTTCTCAGGCTGGGGTCAGCCCTATCTCTCCACAGCCCTCCTTGGCTGTTGGGAAACTGAATTGTTCCTCTCTGGAGAGCCCTGCTGACCCCCCAAACAGCCCCTCTCATCAGCACCAATGTCCCCCCTGTCACCATCCCCTGCCCTGCCAAAAGGGCAGGAGGGCTCCTTCAGAAGCCCAGCACTCTGGATTCCCATCCCTGTGGGATCTGACCTGGCTCTGCTCCAAACCAGAGCCTTTTCCCACCCATCAGCTGCTCCTGATGATCCCCTCAGCAAGTGTAGAGCCCCTGGGTTTGCAGGGATGGGATGGGATGGGATGGGATGGGATGGGATGGGATGGGATGGGGACAGACGCAGCCTTCCTGCTATCCACAAGCCTGGCAGAAGAGCAAGACCCACACCAGGGCAGGATCCGGCCCCTCCAGGGACTCTGGGATGCCAACTTTTCACAGAAGCAGTGGATTACAGCACATCAGCTCCAATCAATACTTTGCCGTGGCAGAAAGCAAAGGGAAAAGAGGAACAAAAAGAGGTTTCTCATTTGCAGGGGATTTGGGGCTTTTGTTGTGTTTGGAGGGAGGAGGGAAAAAAAAGCTTGACAAAGGGCTGGGAAGGAAGGGCTGGGGGAGGACAGAGCAGCCCCCACCCCTCTGGGACTTCTGTAGGGTGGGACCCTCTGAAACACTCGGGGTGCCTGGAAGAGCATGGGGTGGGGCTGGGATGGGCACAGGGTGGGCGTGGGGTGCTCCATCTCCACCTGACACAGAGGGTTTGATTCTTTCTGCCCCAGACCATGGCATCTGCAGCACAGCCCTCCTGGCTCTGGGCCCCCAAGAGGGGCAAAACGTGGAGGAAAGGGTTTGGCAGAGGGGAGAGAGGAGAAAAGGTGCTCAGCCCTCGGTCTGGTCCTGCTGAGACCCTCCCAAAGTACAACCAGGCTTGGGGATGCTTTAGACAAAACGGGGGTGTTAAGGGAGAGTTTCTGGAAACCCAGATATCTTCCAGGGGGAAGAGCAGGATGCCCCAGGAGCCTCTGGCACTGACCCCGTGCTGGCTGCAGCCCAAGACCTCTTTGTGGGTGGTTTGTCTCATTGTCTGAGCCATCGATTCCTCCCGTGGACCCTGACACAGCGAGCGGTGTCCTGCGTGTCACTCAGCGATGGCCAGAGCGCTCAGCCCTCGGGAGAGAGGCTCCTTCCCCGGCAGCCAAAATGGCCTTTCCTGCTGAACGAGGGGTTCAGGGGAGCCTGCACAGGGCAGTGCTGGGAACAGGGACTGGGGCACCGTGGGCTGCCCCGCTCCTGTGCAGGGACCCCCCAGCAGCCAAACTCCCAGCAGGGAGAGCACCCAGCGGGGACCTGGCGGGTTTTTGTCACTCTGGGTCGGTGGCCTGGTGAAGGACCAGCGAAGGACCATCCGGGCACCGCGGCGCTCTCCCCACGGCTGCTTGGGATGGAGCTCACGCACCTCCTCTGCATTCTGCGCTCTCGCCGGCGCGGGGACGAAGAGCTTTGAAGGAGCTGCCCTTTCATTATTAATATGATGATGATGTCTGACGCCGCGCGTGTGCAGCGACGGCTCTGCCTCCCGTGGCTCCCTGCCAAGGAAAGCACACGCTGTTCCTGGGGGAGGGCTCGGTGTCCCCCCCCGGCCTTTCCCGGGCCCCGGCCCCGCTCCGTGTCTGGGACAGTCCAGCTCGGCACAGCCCCTCTCTGGGCTGGACCCGCGGCACATCGAGTGCTCTCACCAGCTCTGGCACCCTGGGGATGCAGACCAAGTGTGGCTGAACACAACAAGGAGGGTAAAGTGCCAACGAGCCCTGTCTTGCGGTGTCCCACTCTCTGGAGTGTCCTGTCCCCAGGGCGGGCACAGAGAGGACCCGAGCCCAGCCCCTGCCCGACACAGCAACTCCGCTCGCTGTCCTGGACCACAACGTAGAAGACAGTGTCTGAAATGTTTAAAAAAGACTCACTTTAGAGCTTGGGTCTGATCCTGTGTTGCTTCAGTCGTTTTCTTCCCCCAGGCCAAGCCGGGACCCCAGGGCAGTGCGGGCAGAGCCGGCTTCGGGAGGGGAAACGCTGCCAGGAGCCGCAACTCCCAGCAGGACTCGCAGCCTCCCGGCATCCTCACATCAAACCTCTCTCCCGTTTTTGCCCTCGGGCCACAGCCTGAGACATGAATCATCCTCTCCGATGCCTATCGATCCGGCCTGGGCTGCTGACAGAACCCCCTCCTCACCCCCTCCCCTGCCAGCCCTCAGGGGAAGGGTCCGTGCCCATCGGTGCCAAGGGTCCGTGCCCATCAGTGCCAAGCCAAGGTGCACGCTGAGCACCCAATCCCTCCCGACACAGCCTGTGGAGTGGATCCAGGGCTGTGGGGCCGTGGCTCTCAGCTGGCTATGGACGTCCCTACCCACGTCCCCAATTCCACAGCTACAGCCGGACCCTGTCACAGGCAACAGGAGGTGACCCCCTCAGTCAGCGACGAGCCAGGCCAGTGTCCCCGCTGGCCCCTGGCCCGCGCAGGACTCACCCTGAGCATCTCTCCAGCTCCTAAAACACGGCCCCCTCCACCAGGCAGGCAGCCTCCATCCCGCTCACCGCACTGCTTGGAGACCGGAGACTGGGAACAGCCCGGGGACCTGGAGGAGCCGGACCCTGCAGCTGCACCCTCGCAGGCACCCCCGTGCCAGGGTGCAGCGGGGACACCCCGCACTCGGCAGGGCCGCCAGGGCCAGCAGGCTCCCAAGCAGCCCACCCCGCACCACCCCCGCGATTCGGCTGCGGGTTATGTCAAGGTGTGCTGGATTGCAAATGAACCGTCAGCCGCTGCACGGTCCCGGCTCCATCTGCAGAAAATGAGTTGCTGGACTTGGAGAGTGTCCAGTTGTGCAGCTCGGCGTGCCTACCGCCCAGGGCTGACAAGCCACTGAATCACTCCTCCCCGCGCTGCCAGGCCACATGAAGCCAAGATGCATTTCTTTTTAATGATAAGTTTTTATTGTTTGGAGTTCGGCTTAAACAGCTTCCCGGGGGCCAGCGCCTCCTGCTTCCAGCACGGCCGAGTGGAGCGGGGAGCCGAGCCCGGCTGGTGCGGGCACACCGAGCACCAGTGGCACGAGTTGGCCGCTCTCAGCTGTAAAGGGGAGTCCTTGAAAACCGTCCGTGGGGAAGGAGCTGGGCTGCCAGCCACGAGCATCGCCCGGTAAATCCACACAAAACATCTCCGCAGCCAAAGGCGGGACTTGCACCTGGCCGGNGCAACACCGGTGCTTCCCTCCCCGCCCCACAGAGCTCTTCGGGAATATTTGCCAGCCCAGCACGCATCCAGCTGTTCCCAAAACGGGGTGTGTGTCCTGGAGAGAAGCTGCTTGGACCCCTCGTCCCCCGCACATACACCTGCCACCCCCGTGCCCCCACAGGGAGGCAGCCCCCACCCCAGTGAAGCCGCATGGGAGCTGCTGGGGGGTCCCGACCGGGGCTGAGCTCCAGGGACAGAGACCCAGCGGGGTTTGAAGGAACCGCTGTGCCACCCGCCCAGGGGACAGCCTCCTGCTGCAGGACAAGGGGCTGCAGGGCTGCCCAGGAGGTTTCCCAAGGGATTCTCAGCGTGGAGAGAGAACTCAGCCTCCTCCCAGCCGGATTAAAGCAGGGCTGAGCCATCGCTGCTCTCACGATGCTCCTCTGAACCTCGCAGCAACGCTCCTGCCCGCAGGTCAGACAAGTGGCAAATAAAAGATTTACGGGAGGTGCGGCAAAGCTATGGGAGGGAAAACCACATCCACACGGGAGTGGCGGCACATCAGGCTGGCAGGGACCCCTGGCACGCAGGGCTTTGGGCTGGGAACGCGGGGGTTTGGGCATCGCTGTGACCCTGGAGGGGGTGGGGGCGGCT
>VZRO01005933.1:792781-809450 GCA_013397915.1 Daphoenositta chrysoptera
CCGTGCCAAGCCCCCCGGGCTGCACCTCCTCACCCCCCTCCAAATCCATGTGTTTATTAACCTTAGCCCGGGCTCCCCCCAGCCCCGGGGCTGCCCCGGCCGGGCAGCGGGCGATGCTCCGAGGCTGCCACACGCCTCTGCTGAACCGCTCCACGCTCTAAACTGCTTAAATAACCCTTTAGAAGGGATTTGGCATCTCAGCTCTGCGCTGCAGCCGGAGTCATCCCTCCCGACCGACCCGCTCTTAACCTCCGGGAGCGCCGCTGGATTTTGGGGGGAGGCCGGCGCTGCGGCGGGTGCGGTGGAGCGGCGGCAGAGCCTGCGGTGACACGCGGGGGATCCGGCACGTGCCGGAGCCCGTTTGCACATCCCGCCGCACGTGTGCCACCTCCGCCTGCCACCCAGCACGGCCGGGCAGCCAGGGAGCCCGGGCAGCCCAGGATGGTTCGGCTGGGAAGGGACATTGAAGATTACCCCGTTCCAACCGGCAGGGACACCTTCCACTAGACCAGGTTGCTCAAATCCCCATCCAGCCTGGCTTTGGACACTTCTAGGGATAGGCACAGGCGTGGATGCACGCTGAGTGCAGGCAGGGTGGGAAGAAGGAGTGCGGAGTATGGGGAAATGTGTCTGGGAAGAGCTGGAGGACAGCGAATCTCCAGCGAGCCTGTGAGTGGAGGGAAGGAGCCAGGAGCTGGCGGTGCTGCCCTTCCTCGGCACCCAGGAGCTGGGCAAGGAGGGGGGAGCAGCCGTGGGACACGCTCGACCCCAGGTCCGCCACTTCCCCGTCCCCTGACACCCGCAGCAAGGCAAGAAAGGGGCTTCTGCCTGACTTTTCCCTTCTGCACACCCTTCCCTGCGCCCTCATCTCCCCGGCCAGCCCCTCCACGCCGAGCAGCTTTGGCGCCTCACCGGAGAGGGGCTGCGCACCCCGGGAGACCTCTGACCCCCCGAGAGAGAAACCACCCTGCCCTCCCTCCCTGGCAGAGCTGCCTCCCTGTCCGCAGCCCCTGCCCGCAGGGATTCGAGCGGTGCCATCCGTTTGGAGCCGCCATCCCCCCGGCTTTGTGCCCCCCGTGGCCCCGAGGGCGAGCGGGGCAGGATGGACCCAGCCCAGCACCCGTGCGGGGCTGCACAGCCCAGCGCGGGGCGGATGGTTCGCCGTGGGTTGCAAAGGATGCCCAGAGTTTGCCGTGCAGCCGGTGCTGCCATCCCAAGCTCCGGTGGAATCCCATCCCTGCCCGCCTGCGTGCTCACCCACGGCTCCGGTGCGCTCTCCATCCTTCCCGTCCCCTCTCCTCTCCTTTTCCCCATCCGCAGAGTGCGGCGTGCCGTGGCAGCGCTGGCAGGCAGGCTCTGGGTGACGGAGGAGAGCAGGAAAACGGGAGCGGGATTCAGTTCCCCTGCTCCGTGCCCCGGGGAGCCGGCGGAGCGCGGCGCTGGGCTCGGGGAGGGCGGCTGGGACACAGCCCCAGCCCGGGGCCAGGGGCCGGGGTGCAGCCCTGCGCCAGGCGGAGCAGCGGGGCGGGATGGGTGGAGAAGGACGGAGCAGAGGAGCAGAGCGAGGATGCGAAAGGAGCTGCTCAGGCAGCTCCGGATGAGCGATAGGTTCGGGGTGCGGGGCTGACCTTCGCTGCCCTGGGGCGCCTTCAGCGCTGGGTGCACCCCGGCAGGAAGGTGGGGGTACCTGGACTAAAGTTTGCACCAGCAGCTGAGCCCGGGCAATGCAAACCACAGTGTCCGCTTGCCTCGGAAGCAGGAGGCAGGTTCTGGTTGTACCTGGCTGAGGGCACAGCCCCGGGGAGAGGAGCCAGGACCGCTGCCTGCCATCCCACAGCAGCGCCTGTCTGCTGAACTGGGGAGGAGCAGGGATTTTGGCAGAAGCAAAGGGGACCTCCTCATCCTAGAGCATCTCCCAGTGCAGAGCTCAGCCTCTCCTGCCACCACTCTCCATCCATGCCCTCCAGGGACCAGCCACCTCTGGGTGCCCGGGGGACAAACTGGCTCGTGTCCTTCCCTTCCCACAGGCTGCATGTGCTGCAGCTGCTGGTCTCCATCCCCAGCACAGCCAGTCTGGCTGGCTGAGTCGGCTGGGGGATGCTTTGAGGGGCCTGATGGGGTCCCAAGCTGCTCATGAAGTGTGGCTGGGTCACCAAGGACCCAGCTCCCATGGGTGACCAAGCTTAGATCCACTGCCTGTTCCAGTGAGGGCATGGAGAGCCCGACTCAGCTCTGCACTGAGGACACGACCATCCCTCAGATCCTGCCTGGGGCTCCCTCCCAGGCTCCAGAGCAGGTTTGCAAGTGAAGATCTGCTCATCCCAAGCACCACTCAGTCTCTCAGCTTCTGCTCTCCTTAGGAAGGAGTGATTTGAAGCTACTGGGACCTCCAGCCCAATGGATGTCCCCAGGGGAACATCAGCAACCAGGCAGTCCTACAGCTGTCCAAAAGTCTTGGCAAGAATTCCAAGACCATGGAACAGACAGCAGGAACCCTAGGGATCATGAGAGCTGTGGTCGTGGTGAGGCAGGAGCGTGTGGCAGGGCTATCTGCAGGGTCCCATGCCAGCAGCTGGGCACGCTGCTGCAGTGTTGCTGTGCTGGAGGGGCTTGGGGGGACCACCAGTCCAGTTTGGAGTGTTGCTGGTGCCACTGGCTGAGTTTCCCTCCTCTCCCCACTGCAGGTTGCCAGGTAACACAACCTGCCAGCAAAATGCCGTGGGACTCACGAAGCTGCCGCCACTCAAGATCTTGCAGTCGCAAGCAGAGGGGATCATTTTGGAAGGGGATTGGCCCCCAGTTCCTGTTGCCGGTGGGAGGGCAGTGATTCTGGGGCTTGAAGGCTGGAAAACAGCTGGATACAGCTGCTGGTGTGGTGGTACACCTGGGCAGAGCTGCGAGATTTTGGTGTGTTACAGCCCAGTTGGGATTTGTGTGGCTGTGGGAAGCGGAGTGTCATCCGTTCATGGCTCTGCTCTGGGAGCTCCTGCTGCTTAGAGGGGACCCTCAGCCTCTGCAGCCCATCCGTGTGCCCCTCGGGATGGGGATGGCAGCAGCAGCAGGATGGGAGGGCACAAAGTCCTGGAATTGAGGGTGCTGTCACAGCCAGGACAACCACAGGGACACGGCCCCTGCTCACCCTGTAGATCCCAAACCACCTGACAGTGGCCTTCGGTCAGCAGCCACCCCTCCTGTCACTCCTGTGCTTGCAGGGTGCTGAGGGGCCCAGCTGAGCCCAGGTCCTGGGTGTCCACATAAGGATCTGAGCAATGGGCATCTCCCACCTCTGTCTGCCACCATCCTGCTGCTCCTGGGTGTCCCCTGTGCCCCCAAGCCAGGGCTCCGTATCTACACACACCAGGCAAACTCCGCAGCCCCCTGCCTGCCCAAAATTTCCCTTATTGCCTTTGACATCTCCTTTTAACCTGCACCGAGGGGCTGAGCCTGGGGCTGTCTCCTCCCAGAGGTCCCTGCAGGTGGCTTCCCATTCAGTGCAGTGCTGTTTGCATCTGCAGCCTCACTCCATGGAGTGGGAGAGAATCCCGGGGCGTACCCTGGGGCTGGTGGGGCATCCTTGGCCCCCCAGCCAGTCCCGCTGCCGCTGGGGTCACCTTAATGCAAATGGTTGTGTGAGCGTGAATGAAATGAAGGGTGCTTGAAGGAAGGTGTCACTCCAGATAGATGTGCACGGGAGGGGACAGGGCCTGGGAAATCTTTGCAGATGCAGCAATTTTCCCCTCGTTTCTGGGGAAAGTAGTCTTTGTCTCTCTGAATCTGCAGTTTGCTGCCAGCCCTGCAATTCCTTGTGACAGCCGTGGCCAGGGTCAGGGGAAAATCACAGCCTCTGTCCTGCAGGTGTAATGAGGAGGGGAGGTGGAGGAGGACTGGGAGCTGACGGGATCGGGTGGCAGCTCGCTCTCTCGCTCGGCACTGCCTGCGCTGGCACTTCAGGCTTTGCAGGGAGAAGAGGCTCTGGGTGGGCACGGAGCAGCTCCCGCGGGCTGAGCCGCTGGGTCTGAACAGCAGCGGAGCTGCCAGAGGGGCTGGGGGGTCAGAGACCTTTCCCACAGCAACTCCCCCTTGCCGGGAGGCTCCGGGACTGATCCAAAAAGCTCTGCCCGCCTCCAGCAGGAAATGAGGTGACAAGGGGGACGGAGATATGTGGCCTGCCATGGCTGGGAGACGCCCCGTGCAGGGCAGGTCCCCACGATGCTCAGGGCAAAGTGACCCCAGCACTGACCCACAGCCTCCCCTCGTTGCTCTCCCTGCGGTCCCCGCTGTGAAAGGCACCAGGTGTTTTCCCTTTTTCTCCCCGTATTTGTGCCCAGGGCAGCAGGGAGCCCCACGCTCATCTCCCGGGGAGCCAGGGCCGCTCCAGCCGAGGATCGCCGCCGTAAATAAAACATGCCAGCGGGAGCCNCCTCCACGTCCCTGGCAGAGCCCCAGGGCTCCCTGGGGTCCCCACCCTCCCTCCTCTGCCCCCACCCACCCGTCATTGCCGGACCCTCACAGCCCGTGCGGGTTTGAGCCTACCTCTGGGTGCGGGACGGCTCTGTCCGAGGGTGCTGAGGGTGTGTCTGTGTCTCTGCCTCCAGAGGATGAGCTGCGGGTACATCCTGTGCACCGTCCTGCTCTCGGTGGCCGTCCTCCTGGCGGTGACAGTCACGGGGGCCATCCTCTTCATGAACCACTACCACACGCCCGTCACCGAGTCGCCCCCCGTGATCAGCACCAACCCCGAGGAAGCCAACGCGCTGGTGACCATCGAGAAAGCCGACAGCTCCCGCATCAACATCTTCATCGACCCCAACTGCCCCAGCGCTGCCGGCACCCTGGGCCGCATGGAGGGGCTGCAGAGCTCCCTGCTGCGTGCTGTGACCGACCACGACGCCGAGGCCAAGGCCACCAAGAGCCAGCAGAAGGCCCTGCTGGTCACAGTGGCGGACGAGGTGGCCAAGCTGCTGACCCACGCCGTGCAGCTGCGCGCCGACTGCGACAGCCTCAAGAAGGGGCACAGCGCCATGGGGCAGGAGCTCAGCGCCCTGCAGGGAGAGCAGGGCAGGCTCATCCAGGTGAGCCGGGGCTGGCAGTGCCAGGCAGGGCTCCCTGGGGACAGAACGCCCTGTCCCAATGTCCCCGAGGGCATGGCTGCTTGCAGTCCCCACCCACAGTATCCAGGGGAGAGCTCCAGGAAAAGCAGCTGAGGTTGAAGGCAGGCGCTTGGGAATTGGAAGTCGGGAAGTGTCTCCCTGCCAAACCACCCCAGTGCCAGTGAGCTGGGTGTGCAGCCTCCCACACTGGGGTCTCCCAGCTCCAGGTCCAGTTTGGGGCCTCCAGTCACAGCCAAGCACAGCACAGAACCTTCTCAAGGACAGTTCATGCTGTCAGCCCCCCTTTTCACAGCCCCCAGAATTTCCCAGCCAGTGAGCTGTGTTGAAGTGCTTACCCGAGTATGCCAGGGGCCTGCCAGGTGTTGTAGCGAGATCCAGGGCATGGCTGGATGCTCCATGCCTGACCCTCCTGGCACTCAACTCCCTCTGTCCAGAGCTGCTTGTTTCTTGCTGCTTCACTTCCCTCCCCATCCTGCTGCTCTGCCACGGCCACCCCGTGTCACTGTCCCAGCCTGGGTCACCTCAGGGGACGATGGAGAGCTGGCGGCTGCCTCAGGACACGGCTATTCCTGCCGCCTCCGTCATCCTGTCCTCTGCCCGGAGATGCTCTTTATCCCATGGGGTGGCAGCACCACTGCACCCAGGTTTGGGCATTTCTCCTCCCTGGTGGCAATAGCTGCTTGTCTGGACCCTGGCCCCTGCCAAAAAGCAACAGAGATGTTTTATGGGATCTGCTGTGGATTTATGTCCCCACCAGCCCATACCCTGGCATTGCTGAGTGGTGGGAGCAGGCCGAGTGGTCAAGGGGCTGGGATGTGGAAGGGATTTAACCATGTAACCACAATTCCGTGTCCCCCCATGTTTCCCCTGCCCACAGCTGCTCTCGGAGAGCCAGACCAACATGGCTCGGCTGGTGAGCTCTGTCAGTGACGTCCTGGACACGCTGCAGAAGGAGCGCGGCGGGGCCCGGCCCCGGCTCAAGGCTGACCTGCAGCGAGCACCGGCCAGGGGAGCGCGGCCCCGGGGCTGCTCCAACGGTGAGCCTGCATCCCTGCCCGTCCCTGGGGAGAGGGGTGTGCCTGGGGCTGCTCGTGGGAGGGAGAAAACCACCCGGGATGGGGCAAACCACGCTGGAGAAGGGATTTAATACAGTGCAGGGGCTGGCAAGGAGGTGGAGACGGAGGGAGAGGGGAAGGTGTGTTCTGGAAGGGGGGGTTCTCACCGTGAAGCTCCTAGTTGTCCATAAACCAGCCCAAAAGCCTCTTCACGCCCCTGCAAACCCATCTGCTCCCCACAGAGTGCAGCAGGGGCACAGGCAGAGCAAGGAGCCACCATTCACCTCCGTCGGGTGTGGAGGGTGGCCCTGCACGGGCTGGGCATAAACACTCACATTCCTCAGCGCTGGGATGAGGTGCAGCTGAGTGAGTCCATCCTGGAGCTGGCAGCACGTGCCCACAGCCTCCCCCGGCTCTCCCTTGTCCCCATCTGGGCCCCAGCTTGCCCTTGCCATCACCAGGACGTGGGGTCAGTCCCTACCAGCTCCCGGGGGTCCCCACGGTGGCCGCGTCCCCCTGGGCACTGCCCGCCCTGAGCAGCGCAGGAGGAGAGAGGGAAAGAGCAAAGCAGCACCAAGCTGCCGACTAGAGCTGGAAGCAAGGTTGAGAGCCTGGAAGAAATGGCAAGACATTAAATTAGATCATTAATTAACCAGCTTTCCCCTCGTCCCACCCCATCCCAATGCCACGCTGCAGGCTCCCGGCCCCGAGACTGCTTTGACATCTATGCGAGTGGACAGCAGGAGGACGGGATTTACTCCATCTTCCCCACGCACTATCCCGACGGCTTCCAGGTCTACTGTGACATGACGACGGACGGGGGCGGCTGGACGGTGAGCTGCCACCACGCTGGGGACACTGGGTGATGCCACCGCTGGGCACGGGCTGGCCCTGCGCCGGCGTGCTGGGGGTGGGGATGTCACTTTTGACACTTGGATGTGTCACCAGGATGGGCAATAAATGTCAAGGGGGCCTGGCTGTGCACCCAGAGCTTCCCAGTGGTGCTGCCACAGCCCTGAGCTGGAGCCCAGTCCCTGCCCTGGACTGGGGAGCCTGGCTGGAGCTGGAGGGGGGTTTCGGGCAGGGAGTTGGATGCCATCACTGGAATTTGTCCTTCTCAGCAGGGCTGGGGCATGGTTGGGGCACAGCGTGGCTGCGGCTGTGCCGTGGGGCATGTGGCTGTGCTTTGCCTGCTGGACCCAGCGAGCCGCTGCTGGGGCTCAGGGCAGACCCCAAACCCGGCACATTTGGCCTCATCTAAGGCCGGGGTGCCCGGGGCACCTCGGATGCTGCTCTGATTCACTCCCTGTCCGATTCGCTTTGCCGCGGCGGCTGCGATGGCCCCGCAGTGGAATCACAGGAATGGGGGCAGGGAGCAGGGGGAGGGGGGACACGGCACTGCCAGCCCCAAGCCTGGAGCCCCCCATTGCCCCAGCGACCACTTGGGTGCGAGCAGCCCCCCTACCCTGCGGGGCATCACTTGGTGTGCCAGGAGGACAGAGAGGGGGTCCCAGGAGGTGGTGGGGTCCCACCAGGAGGGGTGGGCAGGCAGCCTCTGCCCTGAGGACACGCTGGGTGAGCCGAGCTGGCCAGCACCCCTCCAGCTGGGTGCTCTAGGAAACAAATCCCCACGATCTGATTCCCCTAAGCAGCTTTGAGCAGGGCCAGGAGGGAGCTTAGCCCCCCTGCCCTCAGGCACTGCTGAGCCCTCGACCTCCCAGAGCCCACCCCGGGCAGGAGGAACCTGTGGGGTCTGGGTGGTACCAGCAGCTCCAGCGGGGAAACTGAGGCACAGCCCAGCCCCGGGACCTCAGCTCTTGGGGGCTCACAGAGGGAAAAGGGGGGACCCTTCTGGCTCCTCAGGGTGCGGAGGGTCCTTGCAAACCCCGTGCGCTGTCTGCACAGCCTCCACCAGCCCCAGCCATGCCTGAAGAGCAGCCCAAGGTGATTAGCGAGACACTCAGAGGCTTATTTAAAGCTGCTGCGGGCGGGAGGGCTCGGGCTGGGCTGGGCAGGGGGCACAGCGAGGGATTCTAAGCCCGGCAGCACCGGGGGGCCTGGGAATGGAGTGGCACAGACACCTCGGCTCTGCCCTGCCTTGATGGGGAGAGGAGCCAAAGCAGGGGCTCAGTCCCAGGGGTCCAGAGACACCCGGAGCAGGCCTGAGAGTGCACACCCCAGGCTCCTGTTTCTCGGGGCTGCTCTGCAGTAGAGGGTCCCAAACGTGCCTCCAGCCCCTTGGGTGCAGGGATTGTCTCAGCCATCTCCCAGGGGCTGGGGGTGGGGGGGGTCTGGCTGATCCAGGCTCCAGGTAAGCCGTGGCACGGCTGGGTGCCGTGGTGCAGAGCCTGGGAAATTTCCCTCCCTCCCTCCCCTCCTCCTCCTCTCTGGAGCGATTACTCCTGACATTTGGGCTTATTTGCATGTGGGTGGGTGGGTGGAAGCGATGGCAGCAGCTGAATCAATTTTGACTCGGGAGCTTGGGAGCTGCTGAGCTCAGCTTTAGCCCGCCTGGACAGCTCAGAGGCCACGGGGAGTGGGGCAGGGGGAGCACAGCACCTCGCTGTCCCCGAGGCACGACCCGCAGAGGCAGGGTCCTGGCTGCTCCCTGTCCCCATCCTCGGGAAGGCTGAGCGAGGCACAGCTGCTCTGTCCCCCCTCGGTCCTGCCCACCAGCAGCAGGGCCCCCTTTGCAGCTGCTGGGGATGTGGATCTGGGTCAGTGCCCACCGAGGAGCATCCAAATCCTGTGCCCAGCTCTGACTGGGATTGCAGTGACTGCCCTGTGACTGCCCAGCCCAGCTCCCTCCGTGACACTCACCTCTGGCACTTTATTAAAGTAATAATGGGATGACAGAGGTCGGGGGAGGCTCAGCATCCCAGGAGGCTTCAAAAAGGCCTTTTCATGTGATGTTGTCTTCAGAATGTTTTTGCAAATGCCCCATGCTCCTCCCGGTGCCCCTGAGCCTCCATTGCTGCTCATCCGGGGCAAAATCCCCTGGGATCAGCATCTCGGTTCCATAAGCAACAGTGCTCTGTGTGCCTCGGCATCATTTCCACGTGTATTGGGGAATGGTGGGAAAGCCAAAGGATGCAGGAGAAAAGGCTGTGCCAGCAGCACAAGGGCTGTGGTAACATTAGGTGACAGCTCCCAGCTTCAGGGACACCTGCTGTGCTGGGACACCGGTGGGGACAGCTTCACCAGCCTGGAGAGGGATGGGGACTGAGCAGGCACCGGTGCATTGACACTGGGCTGGGGGTGAGAGGAGCCTGGAGAAACACGTGCTGTTTCCAAAGGATGGGATTCATGTGTCACCACAAAGGGGGACGAGACAATTCTGCTGGCAGAATTGGGATGGTTCCTGGGATGGGCAGCGCTGCCAGCTGTGGTGTTCACAGGCTGTCCCACGGGATTGGCACTTCCTGGAGACTGGCGCTGCAATGCTCGGAGTTTTCTCCCTGGCTGAGCCCAAAGATGGTCTCCCTGAGCCCAAAGATGGTCTCCCTGCTGTGAGAGGGCTCAGAGGACACCTTGGGGACAGGGCTGTGGGGTCTGTGCCATGGCTGCCAAAACTGGACCAGGAGCCTGAGCACTGTGGTGGTGCAGAAGAGATGGCTGAGCATGTCCCCAGACCGAGGAGTTCCAAGCCCACCAGGAGTTTGGTGGAGCTGAGGGAGAGAAAGCTGCCAGTGCCACGGCCAGGCACAGGTTTGTGCTCCCGATTTTCTCTGCTTTTAACCCATTTTTCTGGGTTGGTGGCTTTGCAGGAGCCTGTCCCTGTCCCACAAGCACGACTGGGGGAGGCAGAGAACGAGGGAGATAAATATTTCAGCCTTGCCTTTAAAGAAGGGAGGGAAATCCTTTTTGCTTAAGAGGGGGTGATGCATATTTGATGAGGAGGAAAAGAGCAGCGAGGCAGGGCTGGGAGCACGATGAGCCTGCGGGTCACCCCAGCATTCCCAGCACCCCGGCACTGGGGGCGAGCAGGGGGCTCCCACAGCCCTGCCTGCACATGGTGGGAGCACAAAAGAAGCACGGAAGGGTCTGTGCGTGAGAGATGATGAGGATGGAGCAGGAGACTCGGGAGGACACAGAATCTCCAGCACTCCGGGTTTCAGCAGCCAAGCTGGTTTCAAGCCCCGCTGGGGCTGAGCCTGGTGGGCAGTGCGGCACCGAGGGCTTCTCCAGGGTGATTCCTGAGCCGTGCCGAGGCTCAGCCAGCGGAGCCCTGTCCCCCACGCTTCCCTGGGCACCACTCAGGCAATTGGCCTATTTACAAGCGTGGGTCAAAGCCGATTAAAAGGGAGCGCTGGTGCTGCATCCGCCGCCTTCCCTACGCGGAGCCGACGCCGGCCGGGGAAAATCAGCTTCAGGCCCCTGTCCAGCCACGCTGTCCCCCTTTCCCAGCAAGCCTGAAGAAAGCCCCTTTAAACGGGCTTAACCACAGCTTCTCAAGTGCTCAAGGCAGGGATAAAAATTAAGGTTCTAATTCTAGAAGGTAAGTACAGCAGGATCAGAGCCGTGCCGAGGAGTGTGCCGGAGCATCAGCCGGCACATGCAGCCCCAAAATTGCCCGTCTGGGGAAGGGCAAAGCAGCGAGAGGTTCACAAGGTCGTTCTGCTTCGCATGCCAGGATGAGACCCGGCATGTGCAGGAGGGCAGGAGCAGCCAGGGGAGCAAAGCATGGTGGCTTCCCAGCTGACTTCAGGGCTCATCCGCATTCCCCAGTCCTGGGATGCTGGAAGCTCAGCTCGGCAACACAGCCCAGCTCTGAAGATGGGGTCCTCTGGCCCCTGGGCTGCCAGAGCATGGGATGGCTCTGCCTAAATCACCAAATTCCCCGGCTGTCCCCACCACGGCCTCGGGAGTGCGGAGCTCGGTGGGAGTGGGGCAGGCTTGCTCAGCTAACTTTAATGCAATTAATCCAGGGCTGGAGGCTTAATTAAGTTCAAATGGTCGGGCATGAAGCAGCATTTTCTGGATCGCTGTCAATAAATCAAACACAAAACTATGGATAAAAGGGGATGAAACTCACAGGGCACACACGCCAATGAGCAGATGGGAGAGGAAAAGGGAAAGGCTCCGAGCAGAAAAGCTGCACTGAGCCCTGGGATCCGGCTGGGATCTGGAGGCTCTGCAGGGCTCGGGGCTGTCAGTGCCCCACAGTTAATTTCTCTGGGAGACTAATGAGGCTGTCACAGAGATGGTGCTTTATGATGGGGTGCCTGCCCAGGGGAGCAAGGAGATCCAGGAGGAAGAAATCAGCTGCTGGGTTTTCCACAGTTCCGAGCACCCACTGCTGGCAGAAGAGCTCACACCGACCTGGGCAGCGCGTCCTGCGGGACAGCCCTGGGGTCACGCCGTCCGTGTCTCTGCTCCCGTGTGCAGTGACAGACCCGAGCTCTTGGGAGGCAGCTGCAGGGTGTCCACCACTGCAGGGACACCCGATGACTTCCCAAGGAGCTGCAGGTTCCCCCAGCTCTGCTCACACTTCCAGACAGAGGATCCTGTGAAGGGTTTCATCTGAACCGGCTCAGGCACCCCTGGGAGCCGGCAGGGAATCATCCAGCATTCCCCGGGGACCTCTCCCCAGCATCCCTGTGTAATCACTGAGCCGACAGGCTTTAATTTGTGCCCGTGTCTAATTAGGCAGTGGCAGGGCGAGGTGGGCAGCGCGGTGGGGAGCAGAGGGGTTGTCTGGGGCACTCAGGCTGGGAGCAGCCCCACAACTGATGCTCTTCGTGTCTCCCCAGGTGTTTCAGCGGCGAGAGGACGGCTCTGTGAACTTTTTCCGTGGCTGGGAAGCCTACCGGGACGGCTTCGGGAAGCTGACAGGAGAGCACTGGTTAGGTGTGTGGGGCTGGCAGTGCTCCATCCTGAGCAGGCGGCAAAGCCTGAGCTCCCCTGCCGAGGTTTGGGGTTTCCTTTGCGATGGAGGGGACACTGAGAGCCCCCGGGACGGCACCCATGTCCTGAGAGTGATGGACTGGGCCGACTGGGAGGGGATGGGGTGGCTGCAGAGGGCGAGGAAGCAATGGGGCTGTTTGCCCTGGGGCCGCGCAGCCAAAGCGAGGGGTGGAGAGTGGGAACTGCTCCCTGTCCCACCCTGTCCCTCCCCGGGGACCCCTGGCCACCCCATCCTCACTCACCCCTTTCCCTCTGCCAGGGCTGAAGAGGATCCACCTGCTGACGGTGCAGGGCAGCTACGAGCTCCGCATCGACCTGGAGGACTTTGACAACGGCACCGCCTTCGCCCGCTACGGCAGCTTCGGCGTGGGGCTCTTCTCCGTGGACCCCGAGGAGGACGGGTACCCCATCACCATCGCCGACTACTCAGGGACAGCAGGTAGGGCAGCGGGAGGGGGGCACACGTGGGCCCGTGGGCAGGGGGAGCCCACAGCCACCAACCCCCTTGCTGGGGTGCTCCAGTGCCCTCTGGCAGCAGCACCGGCATCATCCCTGCGGCCTCAGGGAGCTGGAGGCAGGAGCGGGGCTGAGGTTGGGCACCTGCCGGAGGAGCCCCTTGGTAGGAGCCCCACTGGGGTGCCCAGGGGAGTCCCACGGGGCAGGGACCTGCGGGAAAGTGCCCATCAGGACTCCTTTCCCCTGGGACAGGTGACTCCTTCCTGAAGCACAACGGGATGAAGTTCACCACCAAGGACCTGGACAACGACCACTCGGAGAACAACTGCGCCGCGTTCTACCACGGCGCCTGGTGGTACCGCAACTGCCACACCTCCAACCTCAACGGGCAGTACCTCAAGGGCCACCACAGCTCCTACGCCGACGGCATCGAGTGGTCCTCCTGGACCGGCTGGCAGTACTCCCTCAAGTTCACCGAGATGAAGATCCGGCCCGTCCGGGAGGAGAATTAGCTGATGGCATGAGCCCCCCACACCGTGCCCAGCCCCCTGCCCTTCCCCACCGCCCTGCAGACCCGTTCCCTCGGCTGCCATCCTCCCCAGCCTCTCTGAGGGCTCGCCCACCTCTGAGGGGGCCCTGGGGAGCACCTGCTGCTGGTGAGGGTGGCTTTAGCTCCTGGGCACCCACAGACACTGCCAGACCTTTGCTTCCCACTGCCACGGCTCCCCTGCAGCCAGAAGAGGTGTCCTGGCCAGAGTGTGACCCACGGCCTGTGCTCGAGGCTGGGGCACAGAGGATGCAGGGATTTGGGCAGAGGTGCCCAGCAGGGTCCCTCAAGGAAGGGAAAGGGCTGCCTGGAGGGAGGGAGGGATGGATGCAGCAGCCCAGGCAGGCTGAGCACCTCTGGTCGCCTCTGCTCCGGGCACTGACACCTGGCAGTAGGCTTGCCAAGCTGGCAAGGGACTGGGGGCACTTGCCATGGGGATCCCCAGGCCCCCCAAACCCCCAGGACTGGGATGAGGCTGCTGCTGCACAGCTCCAGCTCCCCCCATGGTGCTACTGGTGATGGGGTCAGCCTGACCATGCCAGCGATTCCCTCTCCAGACTGCAGGACATTCTCCTCTGCCCCTGCAAGAGCAACGCAGCTGGGGAGGGATGACCACCAGCTCCTTGGTCCCTGCTGTCCCTGTCCTGACTCCTGGAGCCTCCCAGCTGGCCGGGACACCCCAAAATGAGCCAGCACAGGGCTGCAAGGACGCACACCCAGAACCAAGAGCGGCATGGAGCTGTTTTGGCAGTGCTGGGGAAACAGGGAGGACAACAAGGAAGAGGAGGAGGCGAGGAAGGCTCACTTCCCACCACGGCTCTGCCTGCATTTCACAGCCCCTCCCTCCCAACCAGACCCGTTCGGATTCATGTCGAACTTTCACCATCCAAAAGCTGTGACCTTTCCCCAAACCCTTTGGGCAGCACAGCCACATCTCCCCGTGAGCCCCCTCCGCTCGCTGCTGGCCTGGGCACCCGCATTCCTTTTCACCCCGGCTGAGCCGCGGCGCTGGCTCGGCACCTGCAGATATCCAAAGCCTTTCATTTCCTCAAATCCCGTTAAGGTTTTGCAAAAAAGAAGCCCCGAGTGGGGCTTAGCATCTGCAGGGCCCTGATAACCGGGTGGCAGCACCAGCCAGCCCAAGCAGGAGCTGCCATGGGGTGTGGGACTGATGTCTCCTGCTGGCTCCCTGGAAGGGAGGGAGTCAAATGGGGGATTTCGTCCAAGAAAAATGAGAACCAAATGTGAGCAGACTCTGAAGCAGGAGGGGAGGGGACAGATGGAACCCTGCCACCCTTTACATCATTTTCTGCCTGTGCTACAGCAGAGCCCTGGCCCCAAGAAACACCTTTGGACAGACGGATGGACTGAGGAGGGGAGGAAAACTCCCGCTGCCCCCATTTCCAGGAGGGCTTAAAGCATGGGGAGATCAAAGGCTCAGCTTCCCAGCTGTGCCAGGTTTGTACTTCCCTCTGTGATTCTTCTTTTTTTTAAGCCTTCCCCACCTCGGATCTTGTGCTGGACAAGCTCTCTCACCTACTGGGTGAGTCCCTGTCTGTCTGCCCTGACAGGGAAACAGGGACAAATGATGCATCGGGATCACCACAGCTTTTTACTCTGCCAGAGAGATTCTACAGAGCCCTCAGCTGAGGATGAGCTCCGAGTGAAAGCACCAGCTCTACCCACTCCATCCATGCCCGGAGCAGCTGGCCAGGCTGGCTTTCTGGAAGGAAGGAAATTGGGAGAACTCAGCAGTGGCATTTCCCAGCACAACAGCAGGAGCCCCGACAGCTTCCAAGGAGCTTCCTGTGTTCCACTGGACCTCTCGGGAAAGGGTCCTGCCTGCACCCAACTTTACTTTTCGATCAGTTATTTCGGTGGGTTAGCTGTAGCTGGGTTTTCTGATGCTTTGGGCAGGAATGCACACGGAGCCGTGTGCCGGGTGGGAAGGCTCATCCCCTCCCCAGACCCCTCCGAGGCGTTCTGCCGTGCTGGGGAGGGAACGTTGTACGTTGGTTTGTCGGTAGCACACCCTTGTGTAACTGCCTGTGTCACCCGGGACCCCCCAGAGACTTCGTTCTGACTTGCACGAGAGGTATTTAATCCATGCCAAGACGCAGGATATCCCAGGATTGTTCCCAAGAGCTCACACATCGCCCCATGGCCCCGGATTAGGTTAAACCCATCCGTGGTGACACCTCCCTGGAAAGGGGTGGGCAGGGGTGACCGGGGGTTTGGGACATGGCCATGAAGCTTCCCAGAGAAGCCCTGGGCCAGGCCGTGGTGTGTAGCAGTGCTGTGAAGTCTAGGTCGTGTGTGAGTGTGTCCAACGCTGTACATGTGGACTTTCTAAACTCCTTAATAAAAGGATCTCATCGTTACTCACCGTGTGACAGCCGTGCCCGCGGCACAGGGACCTGCTGTGGGGACAGCAAAGGGACTGGCACCTCGCTGTGCTGGGTGATGGCTCCTTCCCCGTGCCAGGCTCGTGGCATGGCATCCCTGAGAACTTGCTCACCACGCTGGAACCACTCTGCAAAACAAGAGCAGGGGGCAGAGGAGGCTTCCCAGGGCTCCAGCCCAAACCCAAGCCCTGCGGGACCTCGGGGTGGCCCTGGGCTGGGACTGGGAGGGTGGCAGGTGTCTGTGCCAAGGGGACCTGCTCCCTGCTCTGATGGAGCACTGAGTGATGCCCCCAGGCCCTTCCTGCTGCCCAGGCTCCAGGCAGTTATTTTCCATTCATTTTTACCTCCCCTCCCCAGCATTAATCACCAAGGAGCAGGAATCCAGAGCCTGGAACGCTGCCTCTTCCCAGGCACCCTAAAGTGTGCTCAGGGGAGTTCAGGGATGCCATGGCCCCTCACCTGCCCCACGTCACAGCCTGGCAGGAGCCCCTTTCCTGACAGAGGGTGTCACATCCCACTCTGCCACAGCCCAGACAGACCTGGAGGGGACAGCAGGGTGCATGGGGGACCATGTCCCAGCACTGGTGGCTGTGTGTGTTGACCAGGGAGGGTGGGAGCACTTGGGCACGTCCATGTGGGGCCAGGCCCTGGGCGGGTTTGGGGGTGCAGGGGTCTCCAGTGGTGCCTGTGCACCCACCACACACACGTATGTGTGGGACCCCCAACAACTGCACACAAGGACACACCAGCCAGATGAGGGGGACACACTTGGGCACCCAGATGAGACCCTCCCTCCCTGACAACTGCCAGGGACACAAGGCCAGCTCCCAGCTGCTCCTCCAAATGAGGCAGCAAACGAAGGCGGCGCGTTAATGAGCGGCGTTGCCGCACTCCCACTGTGGCAGCTGCACCAACCCCTGCCCCCTCCATCCCCCTCCCCGAGGATCCCACCCTCTTCTCTCTGTGGCCACACGCCCAAGGGGTGACATGGCAATCAGCGCTGGTGGCTATTTAATGGCCCAAGGCGGGCTGGCCTCTCATTTGGACACGGGGTGGACAGAGAGGTGCCAGGGCTGGCAGCGCTGGGCAGCGCCGAGGTGCAGAGGTGAGTGACTGGTGGCCGTGTGTCTGTCTGTCCGTCTGTCCGTGCTTTACACCCCTGCCTGGATGGGCAGCACAGCCGGGAGG